>JAWDGP010002436.1:45000-212500 GCA_033675545.1 Elysia crispata | reverse complement strand
TAATCGTGTTCGTGAGTCAACTTCAGTACTTTATGCAAGTCATGTACTCTTCAACCTGGCGTTTCGCAAGTGACGTAATGTGGCGAAAGAGGAAAACCAACCAGTATCCAACGCCGACCGATAAAGAAATATTTGAACCTATAGTTAGAGTGTTTCCTCATGCTCTTCATACCCATTTTAGAATAAACTAGTACACTTTCATTATCTCTAGATGGCTCGGCTTAAAGTTTCATATCCAATTCTCTTTAAAAATCTTCACCATTAAGGTAACACACAACTGTTGTTTTGAAGTAATAAAACTGATTCTACCGTATTACTTGGCAGAGAGATGCACTCAGAAGAAACTGAAGATGTGGAGCACTGAGTTAAGCAAGTGCTGTGGCTGTGCGTGTGCGTGTGGCGTAAAGGTGCTCTTGGTGCGTGCCGTTTTGCATCACGTTCCAGCCAAATCTCTCGGGGTTTTTAGTTGTAAGTTTCGATTTCTGATTCTAATATTCCTGCTTGAATGTCGGATACTCGATCTAGATCTATCAATCATAGTGACTTTACTCCACGGTCTATTACACGGCTCAAACCTTGGATCATCGTCATTGGGGCGCGTTGATGAAGCACAGGAGGGCAACTTCCTAAAAACTCCTTTCTGAACAGGCAGAATGATTGAAAAGAAAGCGAGTCTAACTCTGACTGTCGATAAAATCAGCTGTCATGAGGCGCGTGCCAAACAAAATGTCGCGTCAGGTGACAGGCAATGCAGGTTGAATCGTGAAAATGTGACTGTAGTGTAGCTCTAACATTAGCTCAGAAGCTTTGGTTCGCACGGCTCTCTGGAGTGCTGTACTCATTCACCAGTCGGACTTCTTATTTATTCTCAATGTCGCTATTTCTATACGCTTTATAGTCTAAAAACAAACCAAAAAAAAAAAGAGGGGGGGGGGGGGGGGGGGGGGGCAAACTGTAATCTAAGTTTATTTGCTACTGTAAATCGTGTTGGCCACGTTCTTCATACTCTCCACTTTTCTCATTCGGAAAAAGAGGCGCACTATGGTTTATGTTGTAACCACGTGCATGTGGTGTATACTACCTCTCTAATTACTTTAGGCGCAACATTCAGTTTTGTTTAGCTGTGCCTCACGTGCTCCGGTCAGCTGGCCTGGCTTGCCAGGTCTGTTTACCTGCAAAGAGAAACTTTAAACATTTTTAGTTAGGTAGGTAAATATGCATGGACTCGTTTAGGTAAACAGCAATGGTGAGGACTTTATTTATATTGAGATATTGAAATAAAGAAAATGGGAAAAGGAGGCGGTTTTAAAGATGAAGCACGGTCTGTCATTTTGTCAGTGTTTTGACTCATTGCATGTAAGCCAGTTCTATCTTTATTGCACGGTTTGTGACTCTCATTTAGCACTCAGGTGTAACTCTGATGTCAAAACACAAGAGCTAGAACTTTTCTCTCCCCACTTAACGCGACCTCTCAGAACGGATTTTTAGACTGAGGGAGGTTACAATCGCTGGATGCGACTCATGTTTTGAACGTAGCATACCGTGGGCGGTTCATTGAGCCAAGAGGAGCATCCATGCCCACACTATACTAGCTTGCTTTCTCCTGTTAAGGAGGAAAATAACCAGACACAGACACGAATAGTGCACAGTACTAGCGGTTACTTTTGATTTTTTTTTTAAGAACTTGAAAAATTCAGAGACATATAGCTTACCACTAAATTAATACTTATTGCGTATTGGTACATTTACTCATTGTATATTTTCATTAAAAAAAAAATTGCAGAGAAAACTTGTTTCCCGGTGAATCAATAAAGGACACTAGTTTTATATATTTTTTTTCTTCTCTGTTTAAACCTTTCTAATACTAAAGTTGATTTTAAAATCATAGAGCATAAACAAACACATCTTAATTCGAGAATCTTAACAGCAATTTTGTTACTTGTATGGACTTATAATTTATTTGCAAGCTATGCTTCCTTAAGCCTTTATGATTGGAATGCCAATTAAATATACATAGAGGTTATCAAACCGTGTCATGAAGAGGGACGTTTTTAAAAAAAAATTCACACGAAAGCTTCATTGACACGCGAAATCTAATCCTAAATTAACTTATCAGACAGGATGAAAAGAGTTGGTTTAAAAAATAGCACAATAAAGGGGGCATTCAGTTCTTGCTGGCACACGATGGTCTGTGTTTGCTGATTCAGCGAAACTTGTTTTATACAGTCATGTATGCTGACGTAACTCTACAAATACAAGCGGAAATTAATTACAATGGTTAATACGATAATTACCCACGATTTAAAGATGTGGCGCGGTTACTCGGGTGTAAAAAGTCGCGGCGTAATTCACCCTTCAGCGACATTGCATGCGATCTTTTTTTCAGCAATTTCCGGAAATAATAAACTCTATAAACATTAGCCTACAACTTGGTAATGTCATAAAAACATTAGCCTATAACTTGGTAATGTTATAAAAACATTAGCCTATAACTTGGTAATGTCATAAAAACATTAGCCTATAACTTGGTAATGTCATAAAAACATTAGCCTATAACTTGGTAATGTCAGTCTACATTGATTACTACAGAGAATTGTGGGTTTCTTCAAATGTGCCTGGGGCGTTCGGTCTAGGCTGTAGGCAGCGCAACACGTTTTCCTAATTTATGTGCCTCTCTGAACGACTTAAGAATTTTCAACCCAATCTTGCATTAGCAAAGTGCTCAAGTTTTCTACTTATTACTGTGGTAATGCGTACGGCAAAACTTCTTTTTATGGTGCTCCCGCACAGGAAAGTCAGCTTTTCATTGGATCGTAAAAAACTAAAAGGGCTTTGATAGTAACATTGTTGGAAAGTGACATTTATTTAATTACAGAAGTCTTCATAGATGAGGACCAATGACAAAGCATGATACATAGGGAAACTAGCGACTCTAGAACCAGCGGTGAAATCTGAACTACCCGACGCAAACTTTCATCCATTTTATGTAAAGTTGTTGTAGTCTGATTGGTGAAAAGTACATGTATATGAATAAAGGTGTGCCTGGGACCTCCCTTGTGGTGGACTGGGCTTACAGAAACCAGGAATCGAGAAATGGAGCAGACATGATCTGTATAGAAGAGCTTCTGATGGGTGTTTCTTTACAGTCATGTTTTACTTCAAAGCTTTCAGGTGTTCGTCATAATTGTCATGTTCTGGTGTGACTATTTCGGCTTGGTTTGGTGATGCATGATCCAACAAAATGATGGTTCGACAATAGCGAGTAACTGCAGGCTAATCCAGATAAATTATCTATCCATCGTCCTCTGGTGCTAGGTGCGCCCGTATCGAGCAAATCATTCATTTTTGCCCTTGAAATGGGCGCCCGGCTGTTTTACTTTTTTTTTCGGAACCATCACTTTCATCTAATAGGAAAAAATGTTATAACCAATTATTGTTTTTTTTTTTTTTTTGTTTATAACTTGATGTTGCGTGCAATGCATTTGTTTCCGTTAAAATTGTGCGAGTTTTGCTCGCAGTATCCGACTAGTCGTGCATTTTATCCGTTATTTAAAAGGCGAGAGATCTAAACAGTAAATAATGTCCACCCTAATAACTCGAATGAGAGGCGCGCGTCCACGAGACGCCAACATATTACCGAGCCTCAACTACAAGTAGCAGTAGCAGCAGCAGTAGTAGTATTAGTAGCAGTAGTAGTAGCAGCAGCAGCTGGTGGTGGTGGTGGCGGCGGCGGCAGTGGTGGTGATGGTGGTGGTGTGGTAGTAGTGGTAGTAGTAGGACTTGGAGTTAGAAAGTAATAACATTTTCGACAGGAGCTAACCAGCCTTTGTAACCATTGAACTTGTTCGAGATCGTTAGAGAGTAATAACGACAGTCCTCTACTTTCCCCTGCTGAAGTGGAGTCAGGTCAGGGGTTATGCAAAATGGTGTAAAAGTGGTTACCTAATGTCAACTTAGTCACTTACCGCGCCTTCCCCTATCTCTTATCCGATACTTAATAGCTTTAGCTTTTACAGAATCAGTATTCCATGAAGTTGACACATATATATTACGTTGTTTTGTAACCTTTCCCGGTGAAAAATTAACAGCCCGTGATAAAAACGTTTAATAATATTTTTTTGTAGGCTGTAGCTTGGCACACCGGCACTTTTTATCCCTTCAGCGCTGAGCTATTATTTATCATTTCAAGTTTCTGACGTAGGCTTGATTGGATGACTTTTTGACAAGTTAACTGCTTTTAGCTTACTACGGCTATTTGACCAAGTAACTGCATTGGGTGGTCTACGGCTCTTTTACTAGGTTACTGCATTGGGTTATCTACGGCTCTTTGACTAGGCAACTGCATTGGAGTGTCGCCAGCCTTTTTTGTTTTGGTTTCTGCATTGGCTTTTCGACTAGATAACTATTGGGTTGTCTACAGCTCTTTGACTTGGTTACTTCGTTAGATTGTCTACGGCTGTTTGACTTGGTTACTGCTTGGTTACTTGGTAACCCGCTAGCAGTGACACTATCAGTAAAGGTCTTACGGGTTACAACACTTCCTTTACTGAACCCAAAGTATAAAATATTGTGTGTTTAGTTTTGATAATTAATATTATTATTTTGTTTAAAGCCTTATATTCAAACCCTACTTGACCTCACAGATTTTCACAATAACCTTATTCAAAAAGAGGCTTGCATATATAATGTAAAATCAATGAATGGGCGCTTTCTTGAAAATCGATTCTGATTCAACAGACGTTAGAAAGGGTGTAAAAGTTAACAACAACAACAACAACAGGCTAGCTTTAGCATTCATAATTTTTGGAGTTAAACCACGGACATTGTTAAAGGAAATAAAATTGGGGTTTAAAAATTATTTTGGCTCATGTGTCGAATTGATGCTCGGCTGTACGTGACTTTGTCGGAAACCTTGCGTCCTGTTCTCAGCCTTTATCCGACCCGATTATTGATACGACTTCGACATTGCTTTGAGCCCAAGCCAAACCGCTCACTTTCGCTGGCAAGTTCCGCTAAGATTTGCCAAATTAATCTTGATCCTCTAAGTCCTTGAACTTTTGGAGATTCTCTAGAGAGTACCTGCACGATTGGTCGTGAACTGCTAGCTGAGGCACATTTCTCGTCAATAAAACTTGTGGAACAGAGAAAACACGAGACGCCATGCTCAAACGGCTGTGTGGCACGAGCCTCCGTCAACAGAAGTCACCGTATCCCTTACTGTGACTGCTGCACCGGAGAGACATCAGTTGACCAGTAGTTCAGGTATAGCCAAACTTCGACGCTCTACATCGACCGGACATGACCCAGTTTTGTTTGTTTTTAGGACTAATCAGGTTGACATGTTTTATCCGGGCAGGTTTGAGATTGTCAATGTCAATATCTTCTATTTCCGCCTCCCCTACAAACATTTACTTCACTAGAAATCTGAAAGGAGAGAGGAGGAAAAAAAAAACAACAACCGAAATACGCCATGGAAACGTTCTCTTCAACTCTTGAATCGTTGATATTTTGATTAAGAATGATTACGATTATATGTATCCAGTGTACAGCGTGTTTTGTTAGCTGCTTCTCACGCTAACTTTACGAGTCATGGTGTGACCCAACTTTATGATTCATTATATGTTTGCGTGATCCAACCTTATGATTCATTATATGTTTGTGTGATCCAACCTTATGATTCATTATATGTTTGTGTGATCCAACCTTATGATTCATTATATGTTTGTGTGATCCAACCTGATGATTCATTATATGTTTGTGTGATCCAACCTTATGTTTCATTATATTTTTGTGTGACCCAACCTGATGATTCATTATATGTTTGTGTGATCCAATCTTATGATTCATTATGTTTGTGTGATCCAACCTTATGTTTCATTATATCTTTGTGTGATCCAACCTTATGATTCATCATGACCGTTCGTGTCTGCCCTTCCCCAAGGTTCGCGCTTGGGACCGTGACGGTCGCCAGACCAAGATGTGCACGGCTCGGCCAGGCTGGGCCACCATGAGCTTCCGCTGCGGCCTCTACAAGAACCGCCTGAGGAACATCGAAGTAAACCTCATGGACATCCTCAATGTGGACATCGAGAGGAAGGTGAGGTCAAACAACACCTTCGGCTTCTTACCCAGGCAAACTGTCGAGGACCTCAACTCTCTCCCTGTTTCACCATTGTAAAGCTATGCGATTTTTTTTTTTTAACTTTGCTGAGTGATTGAATACTTTTTGAAAATTGAGAATTTTAAGGTTTTTTTTTCTTTGTTCTTAAACACTGAAGGATATGCTAGTCTGTTATTCACTGGTTTCAGTTGACGAACTAATTGAGACTGAAGGTATCTATCATCATATTTTCAACATATTTTTGATTGGTTATGGTTCACGGCTTCATGTTTTCCTCCGTCTAACTTGATATTTGCTGTAACCGTGCCACTAGAGACTAATCCATAGCTCCCGAGCACACCCGTCAACACAAGCCATTTCTCTTCTCTCGTCCACTGCGCTGTAGACTGTCCGAGTTGAGCCGCTGGTGACCATGGGTCAGATTACTGCTTGTCTGAACCCTCTAGGCTGGACACTTCCGGTGCTGCCAGAGCTGGACGACTTGACCGTCGGTGAGTTGGTGTGTGTGTGTGTGTGTGTGTGGGTCAGGCAAGAGAGGGTGTGTGTGTGTGTGTGTGTGTGTGAAAAACGGGGGAAAAACAAGGAAGGCCGTTTAGTGTCAAAATTGCAAAAGAGGGAAAATAAACTGGCGGAATTTCAGTATATTCTGAAAGAATAAAGCTAAGATCCAAGCTGGAATATTTATTTTGCTGTGAATACCAGGACTTAATTATTGGAAATAAAAATAACAATCAATCAACCAAGAAATCTGGTTGGAATAGAAGAACCGCACTGAATAATCACGCTGTCCTCTCCTCCATGGGATTCTACTCTATCAAAGATGATGTGTGCATTGAGCATCACTTGTTTTGAACCGACTCCTGATAGTCTGTGTGCCTAGACACGTTGTATGCAATCTCTCATTCATGTCTGGATCGCGGTCTCAGGTTTACGCTATGAAGGTATGTGACATTTAAAAAAAAAAAAAAAAAGTACATATAATCTGGTGTTAGGGTCGAATATCATCTTATAGGAGGACACCCAATGGCGAGCTAGTAGTCGCAGCGATAAACATATATCGTTTCATCTTATCTGAAGCGGATTTCAGAGCCCCAATGTAGAGGTTATATTGACACGGATGTGTTACCTCATTAGATCTAGTCTGTGTAAGCGTGCACTAAACCTGTTTTATGCTTCTAGTTCTAGGCCCGCTCGACCTGAAACAAAACCTACCACGTGCCGGCTCACGCGGGTTAATTAAACCAATCACAACTGCTCATTTTATAAGTTTATTGTAATGGAGCGGCAGAATGAACTGACACCTAGATAAGGCTTGAGCTTCACTGGATGCTCTGTCACTCTCTCAGTGTGGGGAGCGAACTTGCTGGAGATAAACGCGCTATTAATACAGGGACGGTTCAGCCCCAACAAACCGGGCCTCTCACGAGGATGCTGAGTCGGGTGGTTTGGAAGACGTGGGTAAATCATTGGTGTATCTCCCAGTTCATCCTCTTACATTGGACTCGTCGGCGCAACGTGATTTTGCTATGTGATTATTGTTTTTTTATTTTTTTTTGGTTGGTCTTTGTGTGTGTGTAAGTGTTTGTGTGTTATTTTACTTTCTTTTATAACAGAGCACAAAGTAAAATAAAGAATAAGGAGGGAAGAAAAAAAAACAATATCATGCCAATGGTGATCGATATTGCTTTCTTGTGTAGCTCATGACTGAAATTGCTTTAAGCTGCCAGCTTTCTCTCATCAACCTGAGGACCTAATATCATGACAGTGAAATGCAGTTTTCAACTAGCTAGAGTTTAGATCTAGAACTGATTATAAGCTGTCAGCCAAGAGACCAGACAACGTATAAAGATTGGGGTGGAGGAGAGGGAGGTGCATTCAACCATGGAACCTGTCTCCAACAAAACCTCAGGACTTTTTACCTGTTGGTAACCAAGTTGGTTTCGCTCGATCAGGGAATCGCATCAAACCTAACATTTCTTTCACACATGGATCCAACATCACTGAACCCCACATATCGTCACGTTACACTGCATACAGCCCCTTTTGTGTAACTTGAGAGCCCGCGTATTTCAAGAGCGGGACTTAAGGAGTACGAATCACATGTATGTCACTCAAGCACAACCTAAAAACATATGACGCTCGTTGAAACAAAAATAACCAACGCATTAATTTCTTCCCCACGCAAGTAAACTTTGAGCTTGTTTTAGATGCTGTCCCCACGGTGCCAGCCGTGTTGTAATGGATATCCTCATTTAATCTCTGATCAACGTCTCGTCGGCTGTCAAAAACCTCTGAGTTTTTGTTTCCGTAAATTCCATACGGTTTTGCTTATTTTTTTTCAATTGTTAAGTTTTATCCCCCCGATTGACAGGCATGAAACGGTTAAATCTTTACATTGTAATGCGTTGTGCAGTAATTTGGTCTGTGTGTTTATCTCCCTTCCTCATTCCGTTTAGTGTGTACTTTTCAGGTAGCGGATCGACTTAGCGTTGATGTTTTATCCAGTTGTGTGATGCTTTATCCAGTTGTGTGATGCTTGTACTTAAAACCTAAGAACTTAGTCTTGTTTGCTGAACACAATTTACATAGTGAGAAAAGTATCCTCTTACTTGTTTTTTTTTTTTTTAGATTCTTTTCTAATGTTTCACTCAAAATAATGGTTGATTTTTCTTCGTCAGCCCTATTAGGATTGGATATTAAATATGTATAATAAGTTATGCACGACGGTATTTCCTTTACAACTACCTACATTCTGGTAGGTTGCTTTTTTTATAGCGCATTAAACATTTCGCTGTACCAAGAACATTCTCTTATGAATTATGCAATTCTTTTTCTAGGTAAATCCAGATATGTGTAAGGCAATATTGACCACTGCCCGACCTTATGCTATCTTTCGCTGCCCTCTCTGTGCCCGTCTCAGTTTGTGTTTAGGCTTAGACCAGCATGACTTGCAGAACCAAGTCTTAGTAGTAAGCAAAACTGTGGCACCGAGGTCCCTAGCTGATTCATGATATTTCACAAAGGCTTCTGGCTTTTTCTTTTCCTTTTTTGAGAGGCATTGATTATTATGCCTTGAAGACAATGTCTCACTATGTACTAGGGCCAAGGGGCATTCAAGAGTGGTATGTTTCAGATAGAATTGTTGTATTTTTTTTTTCTTATCGGCCGTAGTTCTGTACATTGTTTGCCAATGCCCTCAGTACAATTCGGATCCTGGTCTCAGGCGACCTGGAACAGATTAACCCTTTCTTCTCGGCATGTTTAACGGCCAGTCTGTTATTGTTCCGCAGGTTTGGGGGATCTTTCTGAGGTTCACGGCACTATTTAGCGGTTGGTTACTGCTTTATAGAACACACATTAGAGGTTCTTTTACAATAATGAAATAGATAATTTTTCATCCGCTCCCCCCCTCTCTCTCTCCACAATAATAGTATTTTGTGCCTATTTTTTTATCTATCTATCTATCTATCTATCTATCTATCTATCTATCTATCTATCTATCTATCTATCTATCTATCTATCTATCTATCTATCTATCTATCTATCTATCTGTCTGGCTGTCTGTCTGGCTGTCTATCTATCTATATAGCTATCTATGATTGTATCTATGTATCTATCTATCTATCTATCTAATATATGTATATCAGTCCGTCTATCGGTCTATCTGTCTGTCTATCTATATCTCACTAAATTGAACCGTTGCAATTTGTCTATTGGCCTCTACAACTAAAATGTGTATGCCATATTTGACTTCAATCATTAAAGCCGTCGGCGTCCAAGCCAAATGTCACTGCGGCAGATAACGGGCTTTATCTCTCACCCTGATTGCTTCATTACAGTGTGGAGAAACAGAATGTCACAATATCATTTTCTCTTACGGTCAGTCTAAAATAAAATTCCTAGGTTATCACCTTTGAAGAGTTTTTTGCCCCCAAATTGTAAACACTGAAAATGCTCAGCCACATAGAACAGTTCTGTTGTGACTGCGCGGTTCTGATTGTGACGTTTTGTGGCGGATCAAGGTTGATAAGCCTGGCCTCTCTTGTGTAGAGCTACTAGTGACGTTCAACTTTTCTCTCCGTATTAAAGTAACGTTTTTAATGGATGAGGAGAATGAGGAGAAGGTGAGGGCGGCTTTGTCACTATCTTCAAATATGTTCGCGAGAAAATCAGACGTCTCCTCCCCACTGCCCTTTTTCCCTTTGTTTACTGACGGTCTTGCCTCTTTAGTTGTAAGAGGTGCTTTTATTTTTGTTTTGTTTTTTATTTTATGTTCACAAAAATGGAATAAACAACAAAACAAAGGTATGACAGTCAGGGTGTTCTTCCAACATGGGTTTTAGTAGGTCTTTTGCTTAAGTCAATTTTTGCACACTAGCGTTTTTTTTTTTGTTTTTTTTTGTTTTGTTTTGTTTTGTTGTTGTTTTTTTATGGGGAATTCCGATAAATGATTGAGGGCTGTAAAGATATCAAGGCAGGGTTTTTATCTGTTATTACCAGAACTGCGAAGATTGTGCGCGCAGTCTTTATGTATACCGGTGAAGCTCACAATCTCTTTTATTATATTGAGACATACAACTATTTTATTTTTAATGAACAAGGCTAATTAGGATTGTTCTCAACGAGTATGAAAAGCCATGATTGAAGTGTTCTTGTGAAAGGGACTTTGGTTCAGACTGTATGGCCCTACAAATCTGTTAATACCTAGACCATCACCACAGGCCTCCTGGTTGTGTCACGTGACTTGCTCTCAATTGTGGCCTCATCCAGAATTCCTGATCTCAGCTTCCCCAGTTTTATTTTGTTTGACATTGTTTCAATCCACTCGAGTCGGTCTGGTTATGTTACCAGTCAAACTTCTGGCCATATCTGTATATCTCTCTTTCCTGTTTTGTCAATCTTTCTGTCTCTATATGATATCCCCCCCGGTCCCTCCCAATCACAGACACACCTCCTAATTTTTTTCCTCCGCATTTTATTTTCTTTCCTTTTTTGCTGAAGTTTGATGCTCTCGAAATTTTCTCAACTTGAATCCGATGTCTGAAGAAAGCGCCTCCCCATATCTACACAATTTTCCTGCCAAGAGAATAGACATACTTAAGTGTTGTGTGGGCCACGCCTGTCTGGCCGAGTGTCACACGGAGCCCTGGGGTTCACGCCCTGCATGCCATTCTTTTCATATTGAGCTATCGTTCAACAGCTCTCCTTGGCTCCATTTTTTTTTTATTATTGAATTGATACTGGTAGGTTGGAATAATAGATCGATGTGTCAGAAGACAGCCACAACCACTGTGTTTAAAAATCCTGGCATTTCCTCTCAAAACTTGATGCACCTCTTGGCTCAGCTCCATACCCTGGCTTTACCATGCCTCGACGTCTTCGATCAATGATCTCCTCATTTATTCTTGTTTAAGCTTATATGTTGGATCATTTTTAGATACAAGATAAATGCTGTCTGTAATGGGGGATGACGGCGCACCTGCTCTGCTCTTCGACCTAGCGTCAGTCAGTGTGGATGTCGCAGTTCCCGGGCGGTGTCTCAGTGCTCCACAATTATCGAAAGTAGCAGCGTATTGAGCCGTGTGGGGACTGGCGACTGGCGACCTATCTGTGGCTGACGGCGGCCTGCACGGCTGGAGGCGAAACAGATTCGATGATAAAACTTTGATCTCAACTAGAATACTGAAAGATGAGTTATTGGAAACTCTCTCTCTCTCTCTCTCTCTCTCTCTCTCTCTCTCTCTCTCTCTCTCTCTCTCTCTCTCTCTCTCTCTCTCTCGATAAGAAATTTAATAAGCACCAGATTTCTCATAATCCATTCTGCTGAATGAGGAATGGGCGGGGTTGTTATAAAACAACCAAGAAAAGAAAAGACAGGGTTGGGGGGGGGGGGGGAGGGGAGGGGAGGCGGCTCTTTAAATGGTAATATTTTGAGGTTTTGAATACCAAAAGGTCATTTATTGAGAAAACTGTGTCTGTACTGTAAGCTGTGCTTCGGTGGTGACGTTATCGAGATGTGAGGTCAGTATTGATAAGCTACTCGTGAACTCTGTAGTGATAGTAACGTGGGCATTTAGCAATCATCGCAAGTCACAACAAATTAATTGTTGTTTATTCCCAATCAATAGGATCTACATTATGCATTATTTAATGTTATGTTATCTCATGTTTGTTTTTTGTTGTGACCGGTTTTTATGAGGGGAGGTTGGGATAGGAGGCTCTTGGTGTCTTTTTTTTTTTTCCTGTAACACACCATTATTGTTTGTTTCTGAATATGCAACCCTTCTACATCGATTAGCCGTTTTGATACAACTGTTTTCAGCAGCAACGGGATGCAATTGCTGATTTTACCCCCCTATTCTAACCTCTGCAGTCACAGAGACTATGCGGCTCTCCTAATACCATGTATTAGATGAGATCTGATACAACCCTCAGGTTGTCTAAGCAAGGTTTCGAACGCTGTCCTCTCTATTGCCAGCGAGAGACCTACCGCCTGAGCTATCTGGCCATCGCTTGCCTGTAGTTTACGCCTGGGGAGGTTTATGTACAGAATTGTGCTAGTGGATCCCTCTCCTGTTTCTCCTGGTCACTAAATAGTTTGAAATGTCCTACTACTAGTGTGGGTTCAAAAGCCAGCTAGTCGCTCCGTCTGTTTAGGAAAACAAAGTCATAAAAACGCCTGGTCGTTAAAACCAGCTGTTCAAACATTACATAAAGCCAAACTTTTAAGTACCCGCAAGCTTAAAGTTAAAAAGTCAGAACTTTATTAGCTTTGTATGACAAAACTAGTCGTGTGTCCCCTGACGGCTGTTTTTATTATTCGAGGCATTATAAAGTTCAGTAGCGTGCCCAAGTAGAGAATCTAGGGGTAAAATTGGAAGGTCCAAAGACTGGCTCGATCACAGGAAGAATAGTTTCACTTTCAGCATGTTCCTGTCTTAACGGCAGACCGACCTAGATTTTGATATGGATCAGGGTGTTAGGTTTATGAAATTATATCGATTCAAGAGTACAGAACCTTCAGTCTTGATATTCGCTCTAAGTCTACTTTTTTTTTTATTCGGAACATCTAACTGTAAAATAAATGTCAAATGAATGGTAATGCTCTCAGGATTTGGCGGCAACACCGTGGTTAAAAAAAAAACAAAAAAAAAAAACGTGGTTTTCGGGGGGATAGGATTTGTCTGCAGCATGTCATTTCCGGTGACTTCAAATTAACTGTTTATCCTTCGGCTGGAAGCTACACAGACTCCAGAATGTCGCGCAAACACGTCACGGACATGTTGTAACGCTTCCCATCCAGCTCGCACCCTATTGGAGCGGTCACGTGACCATAATTCTCGCACTAGTGCTGTTATCAAAGTTTTGCGAAAAGTATGGACGACTTTCTTTGGTAGACTGTGTGGTTTCTGTAACGATCAGATGCCTTGGGAAATAATTCAATTCGAGTTTATCGCGACCTGGTGGGAGGTAAACTGTGGACAATATTATGTCATAGCACGCGCCGCTCGGACGCTGATCCGCTGCAGCGAGATCGCTCGCTCTGCCAAAAGCGCTCTCTCTCTCTCTCCTCTTGCGGTCAGACGCTGCGATGGACTCAGTGGACAAGGAAGCATCTGAATATTTTTTTTTTACAAAAGCTACATCGATGGTTCGAAACATTTCAATGTAAGTTAGTCATTTTAGATACTGCCCAACCCAAAATGCTGACAACCTTAGTAAACTTGCCATCATCACTGGCTCCAACCATATCACTGACAACTCTTTGAACTTCAGGAAGTTTAGTTTCATTACATAACGAGAACTGGAACACACCGTAACTTCAGTGTCTCAATTATAGTAGCTCGTGTGAACCACCTCTTGACCATGTGAATTATTTTGGATCTCTGCACTTTTTTTTTCCATGAAGATTTTTTTTGTCTCAGGTGTTTTTTTTTTGTTTCTACCTGAACTTCACTTGTGTGTATGCTACACCTGTTGCTTCATGATGTGTGAAGATTTGGGGTTCGATCTTAATGCCTTTTTTCTTTCCAGATTTTCCTCTTTCTCTTTCCTTTAAACAAAACATGCATAAGTCTATAAAATTGTAGTGATACGCCTTTAGTGTAGAGTCACAGGATCTCAAGCTGCACCTGAGATTTTTTTTCCCTTCCAAACGCCCGTGTGTCCAGCCGTCCGTCTCGGCGTGTTTCCGTCTGACCCACCCACTGTATCGCTATCTGTGTCGCAGTATTCCGCGATAGTTGTCCCTTCACCATCGTGTTAAAAGCATTGGTATTTGCATTTCTAATCCTGGTAATACAATGGTTGTACATTTTCCTTTTTGTTCGACGCGTTATTTAATAAACTACGAACTCAGTATCTACATCACGCAATGGCTTTATCTTTGCGCGCTCCCCAAAATAGAGGGGGGGGGGGGAGGGTTGCAGTAGGTCGGAGATCACTTGGGTAAGCTTGTTACATCAATCTATCTGATAACCGATGAACGTGAGAATAATCAATGATGTCTGGTAGAATCCTCTTCAATCTTTTTATCCCTTGTCTCTTGCCTTTTTTTTTTTTTATAAATAATCTACGTAGTTTCTAGTAAACTTGACTTTAAGCATCGTCAACTATTATTAGATATTTGTCAGCAAATCAATCGTTCCTGGTTCAGTTGCAAGTGGCTCTAAGTTGATTGCATCGCTTGTCGCCTCAAAGATTTCTGTAAAACAAAGTGATCGTTTATGTCGAACCCCTGCGCCTTGTTGAGTCGTTTATCTCTCTCTCTCTCTCTCTCTCTCTCTCTCTCTCTCTCTCTCTCTCTCTCTCTCTCTCTCTCTCTCTCTCTCTCTCTCTCTCTCTTTTTTTTAAACCTTTTCGAGCTTTTCGTCCTGTAAGTTTACAACAGGTCTTAGCATATATCAGGGCATGTACAGCATGGGATAACAATCTAGAATTTTGATGATAGCTGCGTTGTGCAAAGTCATAAGAAGTCGTCACTGTGCTGTTTAAATCGTTTCTATGACGTTATCCGAGATGGGCGAAGTTATTTGCTCGCTGTTTCCGTGTGATTAGGAGTTTGAAGAGACTCCCTGCCATTTCGCTTAAAAAAATATGAAAAAAAAAAAGACAATAAAAGAAGTCTCCCAGAAATCAATGCATTTTATTTATGAGATTTCTTTTTTAACTCCGCAGAAAATCTTTGTTATAGTAAGATTGTCATTCTTTAAAACAAACCAAGAACAACAGGAGGAGTCCCTTCGATCTTTGACTTAAGACATGTAAAGGGTACAATGTTTGTATTGTTGCAAGATTTTTAAGCTTATAATTTGTCTCTTAGAACTCTTACTACTGAACCAACGTGACATAAAATGTGGTAACTAGGTATCTGCGACCAGAGTAATTTAGCAGTAGGGCCTAGCACTCACATTTTACATTAAATTTTTACCACCCCCACCCCTTCAAAAAAAAAAAACAAAAAAAAACCAAAGAAACTAAAAACAAAGAAAAAAAACCCCACAAAACAAGAAGACATGCTTATATTCTCGTACATTTTGGAATTTTGGTAACGATCAACCTCGTTAGGTTCAGCTTTTAAATGTTATTTTTATTTTTCGACAAGATCCAGATTCAAAATCACGATGTAACCTTGAGTAGGATACTAGATACGGCACTTCACCGTCATCATGGCGGTGCGTCTAGTTGTTGGCTAAAGTGCAGAGAATGAAACAAGAAAATATCGGAGAACGTGAGGAGGTTGGTTCGGTCAATATGGATAGTTTTGTGCCCACACATAGAGTGTCTTCAATAGTGGCGCTGAAAATGGATTTTAAATTGCCGAGATTTTGAGATACATGTTACGGTTGGCGGCTCAGGTCACGAAAATTGAAAGCAAATAAGCTGGTATTTTCATACTAGATCTAAGCAATGGAACCAACGCTGGTCTGCGATCTTCTAGAGTAAAATTGCTGCGGAAAATGCTATTTTGCTTACAAGCAATTTTACTCTAGGGCCTCAACTAGGTTTTGTGCTAAATGCACACTTTAAGGTCACCTTGATAGAATCGACTGAGACGGTTTAAAGAATTAGTTGACCTTTTTGGTGAAATTAATAGTCAGGCTCAAACAATCAAATCTGCAGACAGAGCAGTTTTGTAGAAAGAGAAGACGGCGGGGAGTTATACAGCACTTTCAGGGACCCGGGCTTCTTATTTTTCTTGTGTACCATAGCGTAACATTTTACGTTTTTAATTGAATGGAGGACGGGGCGTAAAGGAGAAGAAAAAAACGATAAAATAAGAGAAAGAAAGAGAGAGAAAGAGGGAGAGAGAGAGGAAAGAGAGAAAGAGAGAGAGAGAGAGAGAGAGAGAGAGAGAGAGAGAGAGAGAGAGAGGGGGGTCAAACTGGAGGTTAGTTGTTATATCAAGGGAACGAAGGAACAATCGATAGAAACCACTGAGAGAACTGAGGAAAAAAAACTTTTGTAAGATTGCCCTGTCTAGATGAATGAGTAACGTGTGTATCTTAGGGTTTGCTTACAATTATACTTGCAACTCGACAGTCTGTGTTCTAGACGCGTTCACAAGCCGACAAGTTACAGAAGCCAATCTTGCGGCAGTAAGTGTCAATGTTCAGATGTTCAAGAGGTAATCGTTATACACCGCTGAAAATATATTAAAAAAAAAAAAATTACAACCCAGCTTTAACCAAATATCTCTGTGTATCTTCAAAAAGATCAATTAAAAACAAAACAAGAAAAAATGGCTTTCAGATTGTTTTTATCGAAACAATACGATTTTTTTTTTTTTTTTTTTTTTGGGGGGGGAGGGTTAAGAAATCGAAAAACTTCAATTATTCACAAAGCTGGACTTAGCAGCAATTGTTTATTTATATCCCACAATATCTCTAATGCGGCCTCGCTTGTAAAAGTCACGTGTCTTCCAAAAAGCAGTCTCCAGCGTGTAAGTCAGAGGGGAAATTTCTGTCTAACAGCGATCTAAATGTTGAAGGTGCACGAGCAGGGCGAATAGAAATATCGATACATCAATTACTGCCGCAAATTGTATTTTTCCAAAGTTCGGAGTGATTACATTGTTATACCAAATTATTGTGTGAAGTTCAGCTAATCTACTTGTCCCTATTGTAGGACGTAGTTTTACCACAATCCCTCCTCTCCCGTTACATTTTCATTCTTTCTCTCGCTCTCTTAGGGTCTCTGGCCCTCCTTCCGTTCTCTCTCTCTCTCTCTCTCTCTCTCTCCCTCTCCCTCTCTCTCTTTTTCTCTCTATCTCTCTTTCTCTCGCTCTCTCAGGGTCTCTGGCTCTCCTTCCGTTCTCTCTCTCTCTCTCTCTCTCTCTCTCTCTCTCTCTCTCTCTCTCTCTCTCTCTCGCTCTCTCAGGGTCTCTGGCCCTCCTTCCGTTCTCTCTCTCTCCCTCCCTCTCTCTCCCTCTCTCTCTCTTTCTCTCTCTCTCTCTCTCTCTCTCTCTCTCTCTCTCTCTCTCTCTCTCTCTCTCATTTTTCTAGGTGTGAATCACAGTGATGATCTATGAGTGTTCTAGCTCCATCTCCATTATCCCCGCAGACTTGGCTGTGTCAGATGCTGCTCTGAAATCATGGCATGAAAATATAGATCTAGATGGGTATAGATATATATTATGACGATCATATGTACTGGTTGCTACAAGTCAGCAGAGCTGCCAGAAATATGGCAAGTATCGACCTGCCCTGAACGCCTTAGCTCTGCTGACTGCTCAGAAGCTGCTGCTGTCAAGTTGATTTTTGTTGTTCCTCCGTCATGTGCGCTCCCCAATCTCGGAGTCTCAGTTCTTATCTCATTTGTCTCCTCCCTGTCTTTCCACTTCCTTTTATTACTAATTTTATTTTTGTGCCATCTTTTCACGTTCACTCATATTCTCTCTACCTTAGTTATTATCTCATTTTCTTCCTTCATGCAGATCCGCTTTCTCTCATCATTGTGTTTCTGTATCTCTTCTTTTTCTTTTTCTCAGTGTCTTTATATCTCGCATCTCATTTATTTTTCTCTGTATGCAAATATCTAGTTTGTTTAAAAAAGTTGGATTCCTTTCTCATCTTTTCTTTTCTTTTTTTTTTTTTTTTTAATTCAGTCCCTTGACTCATGTTGTCTCCCTCAATCGTTCTTTTCTTTACAGCGTTTCTGTCTCTCATCCACCTCTTGATGTTGAGCTGTTGTAAAGCAGTGTGTGTTGGTTAAAATAACGTAGTAAGGAAATGCAATATTGTGAACCTCCAAAGGCGCAGAGACTAAAGCAACAATAGAACTTCATGATTGTATTGTAAACATCTGTCACGTGACAGCTAAACAGCCATGTATAATATTAATACAGCTTGAAAAGCTTTCTCTTGTCTGCACGATGTATCTACCACAACAAATCATATCACATATAAGGGCAAAAAGAGAAGACGGAGGAAGAGTTTTTACGGTGCGAGTGAAGTGGAAGGGAAGAAAAGGGGGGCCGAGGTGCTCAAATCATATTGCCCCTGATTGGGCGATCTATATAGGACAATAAGGTATGTACACAAATACCCACGTACCCATATACAATTATACTATATATATATATAGTATATAGGTCTTTCTGCAAATGTAAAAATGTTGATAACCTTCTCTTGGACGTGCTTTATCCAACTTTTAATTCCATCGAACGGTCTTGTTTTTCCCTCTTTCCCTGTACAGGCGGGCTCATCATGGGCGTGGGTGTGGAAACATCGTCTCACAAGTACGGGCTGTTCCAACACAACTGCGTCAGTTTCGAGCTGGTCACAGCTGATGGCAGTCTGCTCCGCTGCTCCAAGGTGAGTCAGTCACACATCCTCCACAAGCTTCCTGTCTCCTCTGGGCGGATATAACACTTTCTGGATTCCGCTTCCATTTTAAGAGTGGAATCTAGAGTGCGGTTAAGTATTAGGAATGAAGTTGGTGTTCCAACAACCTCAACAACCAGATCTGTAGTACTGATTAAACCTGCAGCTTACGTTATACATGACACTCTTCGCAGTAAAGTTGGGTTATTGTTGATGTGTGTTAAGATTTTCTCTAAGATAATTGTTTGAGCCTACCTTAGACGGAATTTACCCTAATGACCCGTCATTTAAGGCGAGATACATAAGGGCTGGGCCTATCCATCGCGGATATTCTGCCCTTTGTTTACAACAAGGGAGACAAAAATTATGATGTGACTTTTCCTTAGCAACACATAGTTACTGGTTTGAGGTTATGTTTTGTCAATCGTCACTTAGCGACAAGTAAGTGCTTCAAGTGTGTCAAAGAAACCCTGAACGTCTAATACGGGCTATATCGCTCCTGTTGGGCACCAGTTACTTGGCCAGCGGGTCTCAGGTAATAGAGTTTGAGTTTTGTTGTCTCAGATTGTTTAAAGTCAACAGTGACATCACAATTTTCTCCCTCCTGCATTTTAAGAAATTTAGATGGTGGGCTCATCCGGTTACACTGCATGGAGAGATTCAGAAGCGAAATTCCTCGGAAAAGAGCGAAGTTTTCCTGAAGTCCATGCAATGCGATAATCCCCACGGTACCAGTAGCCTCGCCGTGCATTGTGTAACTACCAATAGCTCTCACCATTGAAGTGCGTCGTGTAACTACATATTCAACACCCAATAGCTCTCACCATTGAGGTGCGTTGTGTAACTACATATTCAACACCCAATAGCTCTCACCATTGAGGTGCGTCGTGTAACTACATATTCAACACCCAATAGCTCTCACCATTGAGGTGCGTTGTGTAACTACATATTCAACACCCAATAGCTCTCACCATTGAAGTGCGTCGTGTAACTACATATTCAACACCCAAGAGCTCTCACCATTGAGGTGCGTTGTGTAACTACATATTCAACACCCAAGAGCTCTCACCATTGAGGTGCGTTGTGTAACTACATATTCAACACCCAAGAGCTCTCACCATTGAGTGGTGGATGCTGTAACTCTCCCTAACACCGTGGACGGGCTGTAGCAAACAACGCCTAAGTGTTCCTAGCTTTAGCCCTCCCACATTACTACCATGTCTTATCTTTCGATTTTTGACGAGTGAAACAGCACTTGAGATCATTTCACAGTGAACGGGCCATATAAAAAAATCAGCCTCAACCTGGAATTTTTTATCGGGAGACTTCTGGCAAGCAGAGAGCAAGATGGTAGGCAAATAGCGGAAAGAAAGGAAGGAGTAGCACCCGGTACAGCTCTCCTCTCAGGAACAACCATTAATTATTCAGTGATGTTCATCCGCCAAACACACGGGTCAGTCGTGCTCTTGGTCGAGCCATCCCGTGGCCTGGTGGTCAGTGTCATGTCTTCATTACGTCACAGGACATGTCGGACTTGGCAGCTGATGGTGTTCTCTCGGGTCGGCCGGCGTTGGTGTGAGTTGTGAAGGTGCATGGCTAGCCGCGGCACCACTGTGTGAGCAACAACAACCAGCTGGCCACGATGACGTGGACCGAAAATTAATACGTTTTTAGTCTCATTTTCTAAATGGCAATGTCAAATTTCCTTAGAGTTTTGTCTGCTCTCCTCTGAAAAAGACTCCAAGAATCGTGCAATAAACAAGACAGTACCAATGCTGAGGTCTCCTCGTGAACGTGCAGACCAAGAGCTGCCAATATAATTTATCTCTGTTACTGTTGGTGTCTGGTACTATACTATAACAGCCAAGGTGCCGCCCAGAGGGAATGGTTCTATAAACAACCGGACACATATAGGCTTGCGTGCTACTATAGCAGTCGATCTATCTCTCCCTTTCTCTCTCTCTCTCTCTCTCTCTCTCTCTCTCTCTCTCTCTCTCTCTCTCTCTCTCTCTCTCTCTCATCCATTTTTTTTTACTTTTACTCAAATATTGTTTTATTATTTTACCTGTCAATTCACATTTGTTTTTTCTTTTGTCTTTCTCTCATCCTTCAACGGGGACACATGAAAATAATGTCCTAAAACGTGATAAAAGTTAAGGGCTATGTCATCCTGTACTTGCTGTAGAAAATGTGATCAGGTGGTAAAACACATATCTATGTGATTCCTACCATGGCTGACATCGGCGGTTGTTTAATTGGTGAGCAGAAAAAGTTGTAGATTAATATAATTTAATGGGTAGAGTATATGAAAAATCAGTCATCAGCGAGATAATTGATGTAGCTTTGCTTATTCTTTGTCCAGATTGAAACATGGCTTCTTTTATTGAATCTGGTGGTGAAATCTAATGACAGAGAGAAAAAAAATGGCTGATCGATGCTTGCTTTTCTTTCTTCTTCTCTTAATCACTCTCTCCAAAACTTTTTTTTCTATCTTCTTTTATTCATCTGTCCTTCCATCTCTCTCTTTCTCTCTCTATCTCTCCCTCTCTCTCTGTTTCTCTGACTTTCTCTGTCTACACTCTCGCTTTCTCTCTCTCTCTCTCTCTCTCTCTCGTCTTACAGTGTTTGATATTAAAGTTATGTTTTGCTTGGCACTAATGTGATAGAATATTGGAAGTCTTTACTGACTGAGCTGTTGTGTGAGGACTAACAGGTGCAGCTGAATTGAAGTGTGCAGGTTATTGCGTTTTTTTATGATATTCAGGGCTCCTCTTTGTAGAAGCTACGAGCTACTTGTATCCAGCTATCGAACAGAACATACCACATTATTGGATGAGAAGAGAGGGGCGTATAACACGCCTCATCTAACGCTAGTATTATATTGAACTACATTGACTTTTGTTGTGAAGAGAATAGCAGGGTTTCGGTGGAGTAGGCTTTGTGTAGGAACCTAGAAATAGATTTTGTGCTCCTCCTTTGGCATTAGGAGGGGCGCGGGGTACAGTCTGAGGATTCTTACTGCTGGCTCCGCACAAAGAACACCAAGACATTTTAACGGCAGTCAAGGAAAACAGAAGGGCGGGGCATGAAACAGAGTGCTTTTTGTTGTCATTGATTTTCAAGAGTCAGTGTGTGGAGGTCTCTGTATGTATACCGTGTGTGTCTGGTATAAAAAAAAGGAGGGGGGGGAGGAGAAGAATAATTCCTCTGCCTCATGGCGACGTCAGATCTTATTGTATTTAATTGTTGCTGCGTGAATAAATAATAATAATAATAAAAAAAAACGCTTCTAGCGAAAGCAATGAGGCGCTTAGGTAAGAGAAAAGAGATTTTATTAAACTTTAAAAAAATAATAATGAAATAAACGAAATTAATGGGCACCAAAGTATTTCAAAAAGAAGAAAATTGTAATTAAATACTTCCTACCACTCATCTTCCAGAAGTAAATGAGGTTTCATAACAGCTCAAAGTCTGATATACAGTTCGAGGGGTGAGCTAAACCTTAGACTATTCTCTATATGGGCTGATATAAACTGTTGGAAATTACATCCTAGCTCGTCCATCTGTGACAGAAACAAAGGGCTAGCTTAATTCCTACGAAAGAAATCGGGAAAAAATCTGTGCCGGACACTTACAATCCACCTATTACGCAGAGCTCCATGTCCACTCTGCACGAGGGCTTTCTTATTTTAGAGTCAAGGCCTGCACACACGTGCTTTCACCAGGATGCGGAGATTTTGTAATGATTGGATTAAACGGTGGATTTTGTCCGCCGTGAAGGAGGTAGGAGGTAGAGTCCGCGCCTCATTGGTTGGATGATAGACAGAAGGTGAGGTTTAAACCTGTTCCCCCCCCCCCCCCCTTTCTTTCTCCCTCCCTCTCTCTCTCTCTCTCTCTCTCTCTCTCTCTGTTTATATATCTTATTATAGATTATCACTTGCCATATGGTGAAAGAACCGGCCGTATCATTCGTGCCTTGTAAAGCACTTTGTGAACAGCACTAGACTAGAGAGCTTTTAGCTCTTAATGGAAAATTTGTTGTTTTTAAATGTGATTGAAGCGACATCACTCGGACCTATTGATCCAAAACATCACGCTTGGTATTCATAAGGTAAACTGCTTTCGATTTTAACATGTCAACTAAACTTTGTGTTGATAAGTTGCGTGTCTATACTACCAGATTTAAAACTGGACAATGAAGCTATATAAACACATTAAGATGCACGAGCTACTAAGGACAGGACAATGGAGACTAGAAGAACTAGAAAATAAATAGGGAAAATCAACAAGGAAAGGGCCACAGCTTTCTCTGCCTGTATTGGAACGTATTGCCTTTACTGTTAGTAATGATAGTTCGCTAACACTAGTCGGAAAGGGGAATATTTTGTTAAGTCTTACTATCGCCTTCTTAATGTTGTAAGGGTTGAAAACTAGAGTTGAATCATGGGAAAAAAGGCTCTAAAGTTGCAGCCTTTTTAGATAAAATATCCGTGCGACAAGGTAGCAGTAGGTATGGAAACGGGCCTTTAATGTTTTCTTATGTCAAATATTTTCGTTCTCTGCGGCTGGAGCTTCAGGGCTGCCCCGCCGTGTTAACCTCACAGTGCCATTTAATTTAGTGAGAAACTGAGAGTTGGGAAGATTTGAGCGAGAGAGACCGACGCTTTTGTTGAAAATGTAATTACAAGCCAGACAGAAAGCTTTGGGAATGTTTAATCTACATACCTGAAGTAGTGCCCCCATTATTTGGCTCTCTTTAATCTCAGGTTGGATTAATAGCTGGAGGTGACACATTTTCCTCCAGGTCCCGCACCCAATGACTTGTATCGAGCTTAGCTCAGCCTGTCTCCAGGTCTGGGCGGCAGTCGTCTGTCTCCCCATGAGTGTCGTCTAGGGTAATTGGTAGAATACACAGCTAGATCTACCTGTAGTAAGGTATGATTCTGCGCTAAAGTGGGTGTTTCAAAGAGCGCATTACTTTCTTTTAAAAGCATAGAAGGATTGAGCTTAGCTCCTGTTTTAACCCCACAAGCTTACTACAACTGATAATTTTTTTTCAAACAAGCAGAAGGGGAGAAAAAAACATGAGTAGGGGTGCTTTTCGATCTACTTATAATGCAATGTATTGCCATCTCAGGCTTAACCTTATTTCGATTTCAGTGTTAAATCCAAGTACAGATAGAATGTTGTTTGAGAACTCGGTCAAAAGCTTCTAAACCGGCACCATACAAACTACAGGAAACTTGAACGCTTGCAACAGGTTTAATCTATTCAATGATTAAGCAAGGTGTATATAATAAGCCGGTCGTTTGGGGTGGGTTGTTTATGGTATAAAGTGAAAAGGAGAGCTACCCCTTGCCAGTCACAACATTCACTGAACTGAAGAAGGGTGAGTTCTGGGCACAACAGCACCTCCCGAAGCCACGGCCCGCCCAGTGTCTGGCTTATTTCTAAATTTCTTTTCCATTTTGCACAAGCGAAAAACAGTGTTATTTATCCGATTAAAAAACACATCTTTAAGGTATACGTCAACACTGCTTTTATGAAATAAACCTGCTTTGATTCTCTCATGTTTCATGAAGACATGGATTCAACGACAGTGACAGGGTGACACCGCCAGGGGCTCGGTGAGAGAAATGCTGAATACAGTTAAACAGCAATATCATCATCACCACTACCACCACCACTATTATTCGGTGAGAAAAATGCTGAATACAGTTAAACAGCAATATCATCATCACCACCACCACCACCACTATTATCATCACCATCATCATTATCAGCAGTTGCATGCTAGTTGCACAGATTTTGTCAAGCATTCTTTGAGTAGAGACCTATATGATATGAACACCGTTCCCTGCTTGGCGTGTGTAAACTGTTGTCATATCAACAGCGCCAATGGAAGTGACGGTGCCTATTATTACTCTCAGGCATAGTTTTCAGTACACCAATTCCACTCCTAATCATCAGTGCTAGAGATGGGCGCTTCCTCGAACTGTCTCCATGTCAAGCTTGACTTATAAACCCGGCTCTAGCACTCTCCCCAAGTTACAGTCACCATTGTGGCCAAGATAATTAGCAGCCTTGTTTGATGGGGTGTGTCGGAAGTTTGGAGGTCCACAATCTAGCTTACTCTCTCTGTTCCGGTTCTGGAGGCGAGCGGCTGCCAGTTTGCTAGGATATAGTCGGAAGTTTGGAGGTCCACAATCTAGCTTAGTCTCTCTGTTCCGGTTCTGGAGGCGAGCGGCTGCCAGTCTGCTAGGATATAAGATAAACCTCCGCACTGGACGCCATTATGCCAGCCTGCGGGGGGCATTCAGTAGCGGCACTAACCTTCTTGCACTTATCAGCACTGATCGGCGGTGCGGTGTTTAATGGTGTTTCGCTGCGCCCGTGACTGATGTCTGAAACAATGAGTGGACCAAGTGCCTTTATCTGGATTCTTTTAATGGCCTTTAAGTGAGAAAAAATTTACGGACACTTTTTTTCCTATTATTATTATTATTATTATTATTATTATTATTATTATTATTATTATTATTATTATTATTATTATTATTAAATAGAGACCTGTTGTGAACTACCTTTATCTGATATCATGTTGCGTTTGAACCGCCTTGTTTCCTTAGGATCCAGTATTAATGATCAGCCTATGCTTATATCGATTTTGCTCTCAACATGACCCCGGATAGGTTGTTACAAGATAGCGACAGGAAAGAGCTTTCTCTCTCTCTCTCTCTCTCTCTCTCTCTCTCTCTCTCTCTCTCTCTCTCTCTCTCTCTCTCTCTCTCTCTCTCTCTCTCTCTGTCCGCTCGGGTCTGTTTAGAAACGTGATCTTTTGACCTTCTCTGTAGGATGTATTGACCGGTCTGAACCCGGGCGGTGCCTGGTGGTCCTGAGGTCTCCAGGCGAGGTCTTGGCGCTGACGCGAAGATAATTCTAACGCTTTCTGCCATCTCCCTCCACGGCGTCCAGCCAAGAGAGGTGTACTAACCAGAAGACACAAGTCATGATGTTGGTGTGATAAACATTGACAGCTCTCAAGCTCTCTCTCTCTCTCTCTCTCTCTTTCTCTCTCTCTCTCTCTCTCTCTCTCTCTCTCTCTCTCTCTCTCTCTCTCTCTCTCTCTCTCTCTCTCTCTCTCTCTCTCTCTCTCTCTCTCTCTCTCTCTCTCTCTCTCTCTCTCTCTCTCTCTCTCTCTCTCTCTCTCTCTCTCTCTTTCTCTCTCTCTCTCTCTCTCTCTCTCTCTCTCTCTCTCTCTCTCTCTCTCTCTCTCTCTCTCTCTCTCTCTCTCTCTGTCTCTCTCTCTCTCTCTCTCTCTCTCTCTCTCTCTCTCTCTCTCTCTCTCTCTCTCTCTCTCTCTCTCTCTCTCTCTCTCTCTCTCTCTCTCTCTCTCTTTCTCTCTCTCTCTCTCTCTCATCCATTTTTCTTTTCGTTTACTTAAATGCTATTTAAATCATTTTCGTTTTGCTCAAACGATTTCAAACTGTTAGTATTGATTCAATATAAGTTAAGATCATAAAGCGTAGTGGTAGACAAAGAAGAGAAGTAAAGAATGGAGGTTGAGTAATTCATAGATAACGTAATATTAAAGTATTAACCTTTTCCCATCGCACCGTTCAAGGCTCTATTATTCCCTGTATACCAATGGGCTAGTTGGTGTCTATTCCCTGCAGACGCACGTTTTTAGGGTACTTTTAAAAAATCGTATAAAATCGTTCAATGTGTTGATGGTATTGTGTTTGATATGTGTGGAAAGCTCGTTTTGTGAACTTTATTATGGTAACAAATTTTTGTTTAACAAACACACTTTTTATGTTACCATGGCAACCAATACAAGATGGCCGACAACAATAAAAGAAAAAAAACCTTAAATGATCGTTTTATAACTTGTATTTTACCTTTTGTGGTTATATATCCATTTGATATTCTTCAGAACATCCAATAATCCAATTTGAATACTTAATTAACATATAAAACAATGTATAGGCCTACTTTAGAAATTTAACATAATATAGATTAGATAAAACACATGCGTCTAAATATTATTAGATTATATAACTTGGCATGAAGTCCCCTTCTCTCCCTACTTGTCAAATGAGTTTCAAGATTTCTAGCAACTAAATCTAGCTATATAGAAGTTAGAGCCTTTATGTCTAATTATTTTTTATATAGTCACGTTTGGTGTGATATATCTCGAAGCACTCCAAGCAGAGACCAACATTGCACCACGGACACCATGTTGTCGTAAGTTTTCGCTTATTCTTCAATTCTGCTTGGGTCATTCCACCTGCCTTAGCCCTGTCGACGCAGACCTTACACTGTCGCTGAGCCTTCTTGCCACGAGAATCTGCTCCATCTGTGCTGGGGCAGTTTCTAATGAAATGTCTCTCTCTGAGACGTGCAAGAGGGAGAGAGACGTTGTCGGCCAGGTGATCGTATGTGACATCCTTGTCGATAAGACTGATGGCTAGGTCTTTGAGGACCCAGGCTAGATCAGTTCGACGTCTCCTGTGTTGGGACCGATGCTTGTTTAGAAGAATGGTTGTTTGGACACCAACAAGAGTGAGCAGATGAAAAAAGGGTTTTTTCCACCACTTTTGTGACCTCCGTCTCATAGGAAAATATGATATGAGTTGATCAGAGTGATCCACTCCTGACATGTACTTAACATAGTCAATAACAGCAAGGGGCTTGTTTTTAACCTCATATCTGCCTATAATCTCTCTCAACTGTGGTTGGTGAAAAGTAGAGAGCGTGACTACCTCCCTCTTATCAAACCACCTTGTAGCTACCAGCTGACCCTTCCGCATGTAATCGAAGTCACCAGGTCTTTGTCTACCTTGAAAAAGGTCGGCTGGCATACCGACACGATTTCTGCGGCAAGTCCCCACTAACATTGTGTTGTGTCCCTGAATTCTGTTCCATAGTTCTGGACAGCAGTAATAGTTGTCACAGTAAAGCCTGTAACCTTTGTCAAGAAGGGGCTCAATCAGGCGCATAGTGACGTCTACTGGTTTATTGCTGATGCGCTTGTCTGCACAATACATCTCTAAATTAAACACATACCCCGATTTACTTTCACATAACTCATAGAGTTTAAATCCCCACTTGGTGGGCTTATCTTTCATGTACACTTTAAACCGCGATCGACCCTTGAAAGGGACCATGGCCTCGTCAATACACACCTCACGCTCGGGATTATACACCTCTTTGAATTTTACATTCAGATGGTCGATGAATGGGCGGATCTTATGGATAGGGTCATGGTCTGGTTGATCGTATGGTATAAAGGTGTTGTTATCAGCTATGTGAAAAAATGCCAATATTGACAAAAAGCGTTCTCTTGGCATCACCTTTGAGGCGTACGATGAATGAAGAGCAGGATGACGGGTCCAATAGTCATGAAGTGTTGGCTTTTTGTCAAGGCCTATGTGAATGCAGATGGTAATAAACTCCCATATCTCTGCCAAGGTGACAGGTTTCCAAGTTCTGAAGCGGCTGCGATTAGACAATAAATGATGGTCCTTACTATTGATGATGGACCGTGCATATCGATTGGTCTCAACCTGTAGAGTGTAAGATTACAAAAATATTAGTAGGTAATTCATAATCATACAATAGAAAGGTGTTTACGTATTATTTTTTTTATTATAAATCAAGTAAGTTATAACATCTTCAAAGATTCATATATTTGTTTTTCTGAAAAAAACTAGATGGTCCTGAATGATAATCAAATGTGTAACCAAAAGAAATACTTTTCGCAAGGTTAAAAAAACAAAGCTCTTTTTATGCATGAATTTAAGATTAGCGCAACTTTATTTTTCAATTTAAGTTTATGAACAGGGCCATAATATGACTCCAAGATTTACAATATAAGTAGCAAACTTCTTTTCTATATACATAAATATGGATATATTTCTCTTGTTCTGATTTTTCTTTATTCAATAGATTGTGCATGGAGCAATTTTGTTTTTTTAAACACTTAGTATTTTCTTTGATCTAATCAAATCTATATAAAATTATACTATATTCAGGAAATAAATCAATATTCTAGCTTTTCTAATCTAAAATTCAGGAATGCAAAATAATTAAGATCAA
This sequence comes from Elysia crispata, assembly GCA_033675545.1. Lineage (NCBI taxonomy): Eukaryota > Metazoa > Mollusca > Gastropoda > Plakobranchidae > Elysia > Elysia crispata. The sequence continues at coordinate 183,454 of JAWDGP010002436.1, read as the reverse complement.
GTTCTAGAGTTCTAGATCTGGGTCTAGATCTTAGTAAATCTGAGTCTGGACAGAGCCAGTCCTCATAAAGTATAAAGTTCTATGAATAAAAATGACAATTTGACTTGCCTTCCATGAATTGATCAGCTCATCAGTAATGAAAAGTTTGTAAATCTCCATTGGAGTTGGGTCATCCGACAATTCAACTTTGAAACCAGGTTGAGCTGTAAACCTTGGTAGTCTTGGATAGCCATTCGTGTTCTTCTGCCACTCGCCATTGTCTGCAGGACCTTGGTTTAGACCTAGATCTAGGTCTGGGTCAAGATCACCGCCATCCAGATCTTCAATTTCTGTATCTGCATCATACATAGCCAAATCTTCTGACTTGGACGATTCAGAATCTGACTGACCCATAACTTCATCATTCCCACAGATAGGGATAGGGCTCACAACAATGCTACTGTTTGGTGTTGTGCTCGACTCGCTTTGAGCTGCCTCTAAATCTACATCTAGTGGAGCTGGAATATCTTCTAACAAATCATTATCATTAGATCTTTCAGTTTCACTAACTTCCTCACTATCATCGACTAAGTGTTCACCATCATCTTCATCATCGGACCCCTGCGTATAAAACGAATCAAGAACTTCTGTAGCAGTAAACAACTTTCTTCCATTGCGAGCAGCCATTTTGAGAAGTGACAGATCGAAAGTTACAAACAGAGCAAGCCCAAGACAGTTAAAAAAAAAATATTAAAAAATAATAATAACGCTTAAAAAAAAAAAACCTTTTGCAAATAGATGTAAAAATGGTGTAAAAATGTAATTCAATAAATTTTAGATTTAAAAACGAAAACACAAACGTAAAAAATTTTACGAAACTTTGCGATCGTTCGAGGAATGCGAGGTGGCTTGAACGGTTATGGACATAGATCGTTCGTGGAAAGCGGTGCGACGGGAGGGAATAAGTAGGTCGCGCGTTCGTGCAACTTTAAACTGTGTTTTTGTTTTTGTTCCTTCCCCCTCTCTCCTCCCCCCACCCCAATTTAAATTTAATCTTCACAGTTCTAACCATGTACCAGTGAAAGAATTTGTTCTGTAAAATAATTGAGCCTAATCCCCAGTTCTAATGATCGATTGAGCTAAGAAATGCCGGAAGTTGTCCAGCCGAGGTATTGGAAAGTTTACAGCTCGAGCCCTGCTTCAGATAATTATCTCTTTCTGCCGATGTGACCTCTCGGTGAACTTTCACACCGAGGAGACCTAATGGCGAGTACTGGAATTTGATTCCCATTCAGAGTCGTGAAATTAAGGTTAGAGAAGTCTTTCTATGACGTTTAGCCGCTATATTTAGAATACCCGGTGAGAGAGCAGGAGGGTTCCGTTTCTAAATCAAGAACAGATCTACTTGAGTCTAGAGCGCCTTTGGCTTGAGTCCGCAAATTCAGGTCAAAGACTCCTTTCTCGCAGCGATTAAAGATTGCGGATACTCGCCGAAGTTTTCATGAAGAAGCCACAGTGCGGCTCAGCGGAGCGAGGAATTAAAGAAGAGTGTTGTTCTTCTTTTATTTTCTTCTTATTTTTTTTTAAAGATGTTGCCACCATAACAGATTATTGTGCCGTGACAAGAACCTTATTCCCAAGCCATATTTTGTTTTTGTTTTAAAAGCAGCAGGTGTAACGCAGTAGAACTTTCGACCTATATAATGATCTTTGTTGAGATAAGCGGATGACCCAATCGATCCCAGGATGTGTTGCCCGTCCTGTGGCGCGGGCAGTGAGCCGACCGGTCAGCTCTCTCTGGCCTGACGCATCCACACCAGCTTGGAGATTTAGGGAGGGGGGGTGGGACAGTTGGAGAAACACGCGATCCTGATCTGTGGCACCTCTCGAGTTGCTACTTGCCTTCGATTCACTTCTGTATGATGGAACCTGATCCCCCCCTCTCTCTCTCTCTCTCTCTCTCTCTCTCTCTCTCTCTCTCTCTCTCTCTCTCTCTCCCTCCCCTCCCTCCCTCCCTCTCTCTCTCTCTCTCTCTCTCTCTCTCTCTCTCTCTCTCTCTCTCTCCAGTTTTAAAAAGAGACAGGCACACCACTTTATAACTACGGGACTAAGTTATAAAGTGGTGTGCCTGTCTCTTTTTAAAGCTTGTTGCACACTATTTACAGACACCCACGCATCCCTTTTGGATCCTTTATAATTACCAAGTTGTCCTCAAAGTGTAGTGTTTTTTGCTTTTCTATTTGGATTTATCTCTCTCTCTCTCTCTCTCTCTCTCTCTCTCTCTCTCTCTCTCTCTCTCTCTCTCTCTCTCTCTCTCTCTCTCTCTCTCTCTTCCCCCCCCCCCCTTAATCCCTCCTTTTCTTAAATTTTTTTTAATCCGCCGCATGTTTTATAACGCGTGTCCCAAACAGGCTCTCCCATTGTCCTCAGGACCTCAACCCCGTCCTTGTACCTTGTATGAGGCGAAGTGCTGCTTCACCCTCACTCTTTCATCATTTTTTGTCTCTCAAGCTTCTCTCGGAGAATCGTACATGGAAATACTTCTTGTAAGCAGGAATATCTTTTTTTTTTTTTTTTTTTTTGCAAAGCTTGATGTGTCTCAAGTACTCTTTCTTCTTCTTAAAATGTTGATGGATCTTGTTATTTCAGAGCATTGACATTGGGTAGTCTGCGTGATCTTGAATTACTTACAACATACCTTGCATTTTGAACTACCAACTTTCTGGCGGAATCTTGTTTGATCTCTTAAGAAACATCTAATAATCAACCAATCAATCAATTTAGACTGAAAAATAAGTCGTGATGTCCATCTTGTGTAGACTTAAACTATGGCGGCAAGATAGGCACTGTTTTTGGTGATACTGGTGAGCAGTGATTCGGCATGGGACTGCAGTCTTACTATAGATTAAGATTTATTAAAAAAAAAAAATGTGTCCATTAAATAGATTATCGTTCCATTTTCAACTCCCTCCCTCGCTCTTTATTTTTGCCAAGGGAGGAAAAGAAATAACGGGCGAGGATTCTGTATTCCCCGTTTACATTTACTGCTCCAGCAAGAATTCAAGTTTTGCTTCGAGGGTAAAAGAGGGTTTCACCTTGTTTTATCATTTTAAATGGAATCGCGACTTTTTTCTGGTAATAATCTTTCTCTGTGACGGCTTTCCGAATCCAAGGAAGGGGCATTATAACGTACTGTAAAAGAGTAAAAAAGTATTATCATTTATCCTCAGTCAAAATAGTCCTGTTGTTTTACTTTCCCAGTTGGAATATTACTTTATGCAATAGAACTAGTGCTATCAGCTAAGATTGACTGATAAATTCTCGACAGAGGCAGGTCTCGTATCGCCTCCGGTTTGGCTCTAAACAATGGCCATCAGCACTGGCTATTGGTCAATGTTGCTATCTGATCGCTTCTCTAAATCTTGACTTTAGAGCAGGACGCTATATCAACGAACGTCACTTTCACTTTGGGATATATTTCACCCATCCACCCACCCAAACACCTTGAAAGGGCTCGCTTTTCCGCTCAATACTTGCTTCTTCAATCGGAACTCATAGTACCTCCCGAGCACACGCCGGGGAGGTTAGTTTGGTTCTTTGATTAGATATACTTCCGGTGAATTTCCCGGACAGTTTCTTTACGGAGATAGCGGGTGGCGGGTTTTCGTGAAGCCAAGGATGGAGCTGGTTCGATGGGATCCCACTCCTCCACCAGGTGGCACAGACGGAGATCGAACTACACTCTACGCTCTCTGGCGCCACAAGAGGGAAGAAAACATGTTCATCGTTGAAAACAGGAGTAGTTGGAAGATTCCAACTGATACCATTTCTACTACACGCAGGGGAAAAAAACCAAAGAAATTGAATGATTCATAGACAGCGCTTGCCTTCACTCTGCAGTTTTTTCTTCCGGCTCTGAGGCGCGCCACCATATTCAGCACTGCTGGACTGTGTGTGGAACTGCCACTTCCGTGAACTCTAAACGACAGCCTGAGACCCATAGCAGTGGAGCTATCGTCATCGTCCGCGCCTTAATCTGCTTGTTTCTTCGTTCTTTTTTTCTTTCTATAAATACATTTTCTACTCACTCTCCCCCCCCCCCTCTCTCTCTCTCTCTCTCTCTCTCCCCTACTTCCCTCACCCACTCTCTGACTCTATATTACTCATTATTTCCCTTCCTTCTTTCTTTGCTCAGCTTTGCTCCAGCCTGTCTAATCTCGTGTTATTTGATTTAAAAAAATATAATCCCTGTGAGCTGCGAGATCACCAGTGGTCACATGACGTGAGAGATTAGTGTGATCTGTCGGGGGCGGGAATTACTCGCCAGGCCGACCGTTATATCGTCAGATCTCATGTTGCGTGGAGCGGAGCCCGTAAGGGTCACGAGAAATTGGTCAAACACGTTTAAAAATATCCGTAAATAGCCCTTTTTTCCCCCTTACTTTCTTCTTTGTGAAAGTGAGCGAAATAGAAGACCTTGGCAGAAAATGGGTTAAATGGGTGTAGCCCCCACGCAACGCCCCTCCGCCTGCTTTCTGTCCCCACGCTGGAGGACGAGATCCAGCTAACCGGGTGGTCCGAATGAAATGCGGTCAGATTCGAATTCTCAAGTTTGATTTCTTTGCCATCTAAGACATGGCTCCGTGTCTCTAATGTATGAGTGTGGAACTTAATGGAGAACTTGTTTTTTTTTTAAATATCACAGGGTGTTGCACCGAGTTTCTGAAGCAGACGGTCTTCAACCGGGTGATGCCTAGCGAGCTTTCTGTTGCGCTGGCTATCAAGACATACCGCTGTCCACTCTTCTCTGAATTATATCGCTGTCCACTCTTCTCCACTCTTCTCTGAATTATATCGCTGTCCACTCTTCTCTGAATTATATCGTTGTCCACTCTTCTCTGAATTATATCGTTGTCCACTCTTCTCTGAATTATATCGTTGTCCACTCCTCTCTGAATTATATTGATGTCCACTCCTCTCTGAAATATAATCTTGTCCACTCTTCTCTGAATTATACTGTTGTCCACTCCTCTCAGAATTATACCGTTGCCCACTCCTCTCTGAATTATATCGTTGTCCACTCCTCTCAGAATTATATCGTTGTCCACTCCTCACAGAGTTATATCGCTGTCCACTCCTCTCTGAATTATACCGTTGTCCACTCCTCTCAGAATTATACCGTTGCCCACTTCTCTCAGAATTATATCGTTGTCCTCTCCTTCAGAATTATATCGTTGTCCACCTTTGAATCATATCGCTGTCCACTCCTCTCAGAATTATATCGCTGTCCACTCTTCTCTGAATTATATCGCTGTCCACTCTTCTCTGAATTATATCGTTGTCCACTCTTCTCTGAATTATACCGTTGCCCACTCCTCTCAGAATTATACCGTTGTCCACTCCTATCTCAAATATAATCTTGTCCACTCTTCTCTGAATTATACTGTTGTCCACTCATCTCAGAATTATACCGTTGCCCACTCCTCTCTGAATTATATCGTTGTCCACTCCTCTCAGAATTATATCGTTGTCCACTCCTCACAGAGTTATATCGTTGTCCACTCCTCTCTGAATTATACCGTTGTCCAGTCCTCTCAGAATTATTTCGTTGTCCAGTCCTCTCTGAATTATACCGTTGCCCACTTCTCTCAGAATTATACCGTTGTCCACTCCTCTCAGAATTATATCGTTGTCCACTCCTCTCTGAATCATACCGTTGCCCACTCCTCTTAGAATTATACCGTTGTCCACTCCTCTCTGAATTATACCGTTGTCCACTCCTCTCAGAATTATACCGTTGTCCACTTCTCTCAGAATTATACCGTTGTCCACTCCTCTCAGAATTATATCGTTGTCCACTCCTCTCAGAATTATTTCGTTGTCCACTTCTCTCAGAATTATACCGTTGTCCACTCCTCTCAGAATTATACCGTTGTCCACTCCTCCAGAATTATATCGTTGTCCACTCCTCTCAGAATTATTTCGTTGTCCACTCCTCTCAGAATTATACCGTTGTCCACTCCTCTCAGAATTATACCGTTGTCCACTCCTCTCAGAATTATACCGTTGTCCACTCCTCTCAGAATTATATCGTTGTCCACTCCTCTCAGAATTATTTCGTTGTCCACTCCTCTCAGAATTATACCGTTGTCCACTCCTCTCAGAATTATATCGTTGTCCACTCCTCTCATAATTATATCGTTGTCCACTCCTCTCAGAATTATACCGTTGTCCACTCCTCTCTGAATTATACCGCTGTCCACTCCTCTCAGAATTATACCGCTGTCCACTCTTCTCTGAATTATATCGTTGTCCACTCCTCTCAGAATTATACCGTTGTCCACTCCTCTCAGAATTATATCGTTGTCCACTCCTCTCTGAATTATACCGTTGTCCACTCCTCTCAGAATTATATCGTTGTCCACTCCTCTCAGAATTATATTGTTGTCCACTCCTCTCAGAATTATATCGTTGTCCACTCCTCTCTGAATTATACCGTTGTCTGCTCCTCTCTGAATTATATAGTTATCCAGTATCGGAATTCGTATGTTTTCGCCATCGATAACGTGTGTACACTTTATTGTAAGCGTTATTAGACATCAAGCAATTCTTATTCTCCATGATGCTACTGCTGTTTTTATGAGAGAGATAGATAGAGAGAGAGATAGATAGATAGAGAGAGAGATAGAGAGAGAGAGAGAGAGGGAGAGAGAGAGAGAGAGGAGGGGGTGGGGGTGGGGGGCTGGCAATTTATCTCCAACCCGAGCTGGCCATCAGGCCTTCACGTGCGTCCGTCCATCATTCTACCAGACTGGGCCATCTCGACAAGTGTCATCATGCGCTCCAGAGATGTAACATTTACCAACCATCTTATAAAATTGACTTTGACGAGATGAGTAAAATAAAACTAACCGGATTCTTGACCGGAACCGGTGTCCAGGTATGTGGTTGTGCTGACTGCCCATACTATCGCAGTGAGCAGGCTCGCCTGCCACAGGAGCCGCTGAATTCTCTCTCTCTCTCTCTCTCTCTCTCTCTCTCTCTCTCTCTCTCTCTCTCTCTCTCTCTCTCTCTCTCTCTCTCTCTCTCTCTCTCTCTCTCTCTCGCACGGGGAAGCTGAGCTGCAAAAAAAGAATGGTTCTGAAGTCATTTACCAAGGCTAGCCTGTGGGTTTGTGAATCTTTTGGGTTGGCATCACATGGTTAAGACGCCTCAAATTCAGATGCCGATGATCTTAAATGCTGACTGCTTCTCTTTTATCAACTTGATTAGTTTCCATTTGTATTTCTCCTGTGTTGATATGTAGGAAGAGAACCCGGAGTTGTTCTACGCCATCCCCTGGTCTCACGGTACTCTGGGCTTTCTGGTGGCCGCCGAGCTGACCATCGTGCCGGCCAGCAAGTATGTAAGGATCCAGTACCTCCCGGTCAATGGTCAGGCCGAGCTGGGTCGACTGCTGAACAACCCGGAGATCTACAAGGACAACCAGTTTGTGGAGGCTCTCGTCTACTCTTGCTCTCAGTCAGTCCTCATGCTGGGCAACATGACCGACACGGCGGAGCCTGGCAAGGTGCCAACTTACACTATACACTAGCACTGATGTACTTCTAGTTATAGACTGTCCTTCAACAGCAGCAGCAGCAGCAGCAGCAGCAGCAGCAGTAGTAGTAGTAGTAGTAGTAGTAGTAGTAGTAGTAGCAGTAGCAGTAGCAGTAGCAGTAGTAGTAGTAGTAGTAGTAGTAGTAGCGGTAGCGGTAGCCGTAGTAGTAGTAGTAGTAGTAGTAGTAGTAGTAGTAGTAGTAGTAGTAGTAGTAGTAGTAGTAGTAGTAGTAGTAGTTGTTGTTGTTGTTGTTGTTGTTGTTGTTGTTGTTGTTGTTGTTGTTGTTGTTGTTGTTGTAGTTGTAGTAGTAGTAGTTGCAGCAGCAGCAGTAGTAGTAGTAAAAGTAGTAGTAGCAGCAGCAGTAGTAGCTGTAGCAACAGTAGTAGTAGTAGTAGTAGTAGTAGTAGTAGTAGTAGTAGTAGTAGTAGTAGTAGTAGTAGTAGTAGTAATAGTAGTAATAGTAGCAGCAGTAGCAGCGGTAGTGGTTGTTGTAGTAGTAGTAGTAGTAGTAGTAGTAGTAGTAGTAGTAGTAGTAGTAGTAGTAGTAGTAGTAGTAGTAGTAGTAGTAGTAGTAGTAGTAGTAGTAGTAGTAGTAGTAGTAGTAGTAGTGGTAGTGGTAGTGGTAGTGGTAGTCATGGTTGTGGTGGCAGTGGTAGTAGAAGTGATATTGGTAGTGAAAGTTGTAGTGGCTGAGGAATTATTTGTAGTTGTGTATGTATGTAGGCAGTGACGGTATATGTAGTGAGTGATGCTTGATATAAAACTGCCTTATCATACAAAACCAAGTTTAACATGCCAGTAATACTATTATCAGCAGTATAAACTGCGGCAAGCAAAAAAGGCCTAGAAATGTAGTCGCTGTGGACTTTACAGTAGCCCAATAATAATAATAATTTTGTATTAAGATCCTTTTGTTCCATGTCATCAACAGGTTAATGCGATTGGAGACTACCACAAGCCCTGGTTCTTCAAGCATGTGGAGGGTTTTCTGAAGCAAGGGGCCAGTGTGGAGTATATTCCCCTCCGCCACTACTACCATAGACACACCCGCAGCATCTTCTGGATGTTGGAGGTAACATTTTGATGTGTTTCTTGTCGTCCATATAGGCATGCTCATACAGGTTATGGAACCTTTAAGTGTCTATGAGTGGTAGCCTTAGTTGTGTTAGAAGTAGCATTACGAGGAGAAGGGCAATAATAATGCTGATGGTGATGGTTGTAGTATTATCAGATGTAGACCAGTGATAGAACATTTCTATCTATCTTCTAGCTTTGAACATTTATTCGACTGACAAGAAGCAAATATCATTAGACTACTTTAGCTTTTAGTCCAAGCTAAAAGTTGCCCACGATCCATTAGTCTTGTGTCAGAGGAAGTGGACACTTTTAGACATCACAATAGAGAAGTGTGTTTTTTTCAGTGGACTTGAGTTCTAATAGCAGTGAGTTTTTTAGATTAAAGTAAGAAAATAGCTCATTTCAACTTTCCCAAATCACTGTTAGGAAAAACATGTCCATGACTCCTCAAAGTTCATCAATTTTGTTGGATTTTTTGTAAACTTGCCTAACATGCAACTATTCTATTATTTGCATAAAATGAGAGTACAGTTTGCATGTCATGCAAGAAGTAAAAAAAAAGAATAAAGTTTTTATATGTTATATATGTGAGCATGTCCTGTCCCTCCTCCCCTCTCTTGTTTGACAGGACATCATCCCATTTGGCAACAATGTGGTATTTCGATGGCTGTTTGGGTGGATGGTCCCCCCCAAGATTTCACTGCTTAAGCTCACCCAGGGGGAGACAATCAAACAGATGTACGAGAAGTACCAGGTCATCCAGGATATGCTGGTACCCATGAAGGATCTGACACGCAGCCTTGATTTTTTTCACCATGAGCTTGACGTAGGTCTCGTAACAACTATCCAAAAAGAAAAAAGCAGCAAAAAATGAGTATAGATCTGAGTGGAAGTAGTTTCATTTCTCTCTCTCTCTCTCTCTCTCTCTCTCTCTCTCTCTCTCTCTCTCTCTCTCTCTCTCTCTCTCTCTCTCTCTCTCTCTCTCTCTCTCTCTCTCTCCCTCTCTCAGATCTATAAATAGAAAAATAAATGCCTCAACTTAAACATATAAACATATAACATTAAAATAGAATAGGCCAGCAGTATTGCTGGAATTACTGCCTAGCTGCAGTCAAGCCTCAGTTATATCTGGGTTTTGTTTGTTTTGTTGTTTTTTTGTAATTCATTTTGTGTCGTGGAAACTTACGATGTTGGATTTTGCATTGCTACTTGTTTAAAATGTTTTGGTAAATCTGAGACATTTCTTTTGCCATGACATATTCTATCTTTGTATAGAGTCATAGAATATTTATTTTACCCATGAATGACATAGGACTTTTTGCATTTACAAGACTTTTATGATTTAAAGTTATATTGTATTCTAATTTTGTGGGAATATTTTTGAAGTTTGAACCATATATTTTTTAAATTTTAATAAATTAGCTCTCAGAGTCTTTAGCCCATGGTTGTGTTGTACTCCAGAGTAAACAGCTTTTTAGACAGTGGCACAGCTCAGTCTCTGAAGATGGTTTATAGATTTTGAGTATTGTGGACCCATTGGTTGTGTATTCACCTGAGGCTATATGAATTAAAAATCTAACTGTAACATTTTGGTATAGAGGATTTTAAATGATCCTTCAGTTATTTTTTCAGGTTAAAAACTATTAAGTTTAAAAAAAGTGTAACTGCCATTGTTTCAAAATTTGAGCTTCCCAGCTGTTGGAGATACACATTCAAGAGAGATAACTAGAACTTATAGGATAAAGCGACATGTCAGTCTAGAATGAAAGTCTAGAATATGTTTTTATTTCAAAATGCAAAGTGTCAAAAGTATAATGATTTTATTCTTCCAACTAGGAAATATAAAATCCTTTGATCTTCTTTTACCATGACAGAGTGGTTTATCTTTTTAAGCTTTCTTTCTCTACATTTATTTGTTACCTTCGTTCATCTTTATTGGTTTATTTTGTGATATTTTTGAGTAATCATTTTCACAGAATATGTATCTCAAGTAATTTATGTAATTGTTTTTGTTTTGTGCTCTCCAGCTGTACCCTCTGTGGATCTGTCCATTCATGCTGTACAGCCGAGATGGCTTGGTTCATCCCAGGGGAAACGAGGATGAGATGTATGTAGACATTGGTGCTTATGGCACACCAAAAGCGAGGAATTTCTCCACCATCCCTTCCACCCGCAGGCTCGAGGACTTTGTCAGTAAAGTTAATGGGTATGGCCAGTCTTTGTCTCTTCCTTAATATGAGGCTGTAAGAAAAACCTGACAAATTAAGCCGTTTGTGGTTTTTTTTGTCTTTTTTTAACATATTTTTTATTATCACAAGAGTAACCTGATAAGCAGGTGTCAGATAAATTACAGTGAGAATAATTGTCACTATTTTTTTTTCTGTTTTTTGATTTTAGTCTAAATACACTCTAAAGTGCTTAAACACATGTTTTGAAATTGGTAGCAACGACTATAGAAGTAGACGAGATCACTGGACTGTTTGTTGAAGAAAAATTATTTTTCAAACGATCTCATTATCAGGCAGGGAATTTCACTCTTCTTTGCCAAGAAAAGTTATTGAAAGTGGTGAGAAGAGAAGGAGCGTGGTTGTAAAGAGTTTAGGCTGTGGTGGTGCAAGATGAAGAAACAATATCACTGCTTGTTTGCCTCTCTACTGATTGTCAATGTAGGAAAAATGATTACCCTAACCCCCACTCCCTCACATTTGCAAGGCCATACGTGTCATGTAGTACTACTTGATTAGGCCCTACACACAACCACATATAACCAGCATCTAGAAATTGTATTGCATGAACCAAGACCAAGCTCACCATGCTCCAAAAGCCTGGACCACACAGTGCAAATGTTAAATTTAGCCTCTCCAAACCTAGATCCAGTTTAGTTACTGTTCATTCAAAATTTCTTTAGCCATTATGCTTGGTCCTTAATTCTGTTGTTTAGGTGCAAAAATAAAGTCAAAGAATGCAACAAAAGAATATAAGCGAACCAAAATCATTTTAAAAAATAAAAAAAATAACGGATCTACATCTAGTTAACATTATTGCATGACTGACTGTCCTCAATCAAGGGCAATAAAAATCTTTTTGACCATATTCAGGGCGAATAATGATCATTTTTATTACTTTTTTTCAAAGATAGGCATCGTTTTAATACATGCTGAGCAAACCTTCAAGCACTGCATTTTTAAACACTTAAAACCGGATTAAATATTGTTTAAATATTCTTTGAATATCTCAAAGAGAAAACATAATTTTCTATCTAAGGAAGAAAGGAAAAATGTAGTTTTATAAAATAAAATTAGATCTTTGATACTGAATTACAATTATGAACCTAATGCTAAAGTCGTATGATAAAAGATAATATCTTGAAAGTTGTGAATGGAAAAAATAATTATTATTTGAAATTAAATTACTATTTAATTACTATTAGGGGACTTAAACATGAATATCACTGTGGATTTAACCTTTAATTGTAAAAAATATATATCAATCAATGAAAATTGAAAGTTTTTAAAAGACAAAATAGCAAAGTGAATGGCAACCATGTGGTTTAATTTTGATTTTTGAAATTCTTCTGTCAGTTTGAATTGTTGTAAATTTTGTAGAACTTACCTAGATAGAGAGAAAACAGAATAGCCTGAAAGTGTCTTCCTCTAAGTGAGAAATGCTCTTATTGAGCCCAGATCTTGGCTTGACTATGGGATCAAACTTGTATGCAGAATACTAGCTGGGTATTTTTCATACTCACATAACAATATGAAAAACCACACATTGCCTCTTTTGTTAGCATGTATGGCAAATGAAGAAATTTGTAGAAGAGGATTGTAACTAATAGGAACAGGACAATGAAAGGGAGGCAACTTCCCTGCGCTTTACACATTTCTTTTCGATGAAGTTCTGTATCTTGAAAGTATAATTGTTGCAGTTTTTTGGTTTTTTTTTTTTTTTTTTTAAACTGAATTCTGTTATGGGGGGTGAAAGTATTTTTCTAAGGAAGCAGTATCCAGTTTAGGTTATCCATTTATCCTGCGACCTGTGATAAAATGGATTATTTTTTTTACCTCTTCTTCAAGCCTTTAGCTGTGGAAAAGAATCATAACTTTCTTTATTACACTCCTAAATCCTGTATTATACAATTTCTTTAAAATTTTTTTTTATTTTGCCTTCTTTCTCCCTCAGCTTCCAGATGTTGTATGCAGATTCGTATCTGAGTCAGGAGCAGTTTCGCAAAATGTTCGACCACAATCTTCATGACAAAATGAGAAAGCAATTAGACTGCAAGAAAGCTTTTCCTGAGATTTATGACAAAGTGAATCGCAAAGCTCGCACATAACATTATCCCCTTTTAGCATTTTAGAGAAGTTTTTAGGTTTTTCATTACCTTCCTTCAAACTCTGTCTTTTTAGGACATTTTGAGACTAAAATTCTAAAAAGTTTTCTGTTGGCTTTATTGAAAAATGACCAAACCATTATTATGGATAAATGTGAATTTTGTAAACTTTGGTGATGCTGAAATTTAGTGTGTCTCTGCAACACATGAGATTTTTCACATCTTTAAGCCTTTACATAGCTGATAAAGCAAATCACTGCAGATAAAAATCCAAGGTTTCACTAACTCAGGCTTCATATCTGTAAATTTAAAGATGCATGTTGCAACCAATAATAAGTATAGGACAGGTGAAGTTGTAAAATATTTGTTACTTCTAAAAAGTATTCTTTCTTTCTTTTTTTTATGAGTAAGAAAAAAGGGGTGTTTGTTTTTTTGTCTCTGAGATTAGCTGGAAAAACATTCTCTAAGCAAGTTGTTCTTTTGAAGTGAATTTAAATCTTGAAGCTTTTACATTTATTAATGTTTGATAAGATCCAAACAAACATATGTCAAATCCTGCCAATTTTTAATATTAGAACATTTAGGATTTTATTTTGCTGTTCTATAATCTTTTGTCACATTTTTGGAATGATTTTAAAATCTTATTGAATTGGGTTTATAGTGCATTTGTTTATTTATCCAATAACTTTTATGCTTTCAGCAAAACTCAAAGGTATATTGTGGAACCCTTTGGGTAAGACAAAGTAAATTGAAGCATTGAATTGTGTCACATTAGATATTAATCTATTAATTTTCAGTCTGTAAAGTTAAGTGACATACAAATGCCACTCTCTTTTGAGGGAGTGTTGTTTTTGTCCAGACAATCAACAATATTCGTCATTGTGGCTTTATTTGTCAGTCTGACAGTTTCTCAGGAGCCAACACTGGTTTAGTGTAAATGGTCATCTAAACTTGTATGTTAAGATACTGTGCCATTATTTAATCCAACTGAAAGCTGTGCCCTTGTGAATCCAGTATTTTTTTTTTCAGGGATCAAGAAAATTTCAAACATTATTTTATCCTATAGCATTATTCATATAATATTTAAAAATGCATTATGATAAGGTATACAAACTGGCTATAGTGCCATATAAATAGATATCTTGCCATTAAGGTAAAGAATGGAAAGGAAAAATTAAAATACCTTGACCAATTAAAATACAAATTCAGCTCCTGTTTATAAAACCAGTGTTTTCTTTGGCTGATGTGTCTAGCATTTATAGGATGGCTTGGTCAAGCCTTTTTAAGTGTTGTAGTCAAAATATGGGAATTTTTGGAAAATTCCTGACTTAAAAGGTGGATGACAGGCGCTAACTTTATGTAATCAAGCCAGGCATAGAAAATAGGATATTTATTCCTGAAATTAATAGTATCATTATTTGAAATGTTGTTGAGTTGAAACCATGTCTGATATTAATAGTTTGATACATACTTTTGGTGTGAGAGTCTGAACAAAAGTTAAAAAATTCTTGTGTCTTGTGTGTGAAGATAACTCATTGCAAACTTCGTAAATGTTGTCAATCACAGAGTATTGAATCATTCCAAGAAGAGTAAAGTTGGCCTTTAAAACTACAATCAAAATTACTAACTATTACCGCTCAGTATTTTCATCTATAAATGAATATTGCATCATGCGGTAGTGAATTAACTGTGTCAGCCTGATACGTAAGGTCAACATGTGAAAGTATATGCTAAATCTTAAATTTTCAATCAATTTTTACCTAAAGATACTATTTGACCCAAAGTTAGAAATTTGTTTCCTATTACACACTTTATATTTTCACATTTATGTCAAGGAAGTCTTTATCATTTCTATTCCATTTACATCTGATCTTACAAGAATTGTGGAAGGATTCTGTCTCAAATTATACAGGCTGGTTCCCATTATATTCAATACCTGTTTTCTATTGTGGAGGTCAAAAGTCTCAACTTTATTAAGTTTGCCATACTTTTAAATATTTCCCAAGTTCTCATACAAGGGAAGTTTGCCATATTTTTCCTTGCAAATGCTGTATTGATAGATGTATCAGTCTATAGTTTGGCTTTTAATCTTCATGAAAAATTGAGATTTGTTTCATTACTTCCCCAAAAAAGCTTGCACATGCACAATATTTATGAAGCAATCATTATTGTTTTCTATACTTTTAAGGTTTACCAGTCTCAGGCACATAGGACAAGGAGGAATGACCCCCCCCCCCCACACACACACACTTAATATTATTTCATTATTTCATCACTCAAGACGGAAAAATTTGGTCATGGTTTCCCCAAAACAAATCTGGCAGAAAAGCTAATAAAGATGAAAAATTTCCCTTAAATATTGGATTTCTGATTATTTGTTAGTTAAAGGATGTAATGGTGTTGGTCTTTTTACTGCTGAGTTTATCAATACAGTATGAGTGAGGCTTCCCAGGGAACAGACTGGATCGCTGAAGGAAACAAACATTTACAGCGAGTGTCAGAGCAACCTGTATATTTGAACTATTTGGCAGAGTTAGGGCACTTAAATATTGTTGTTAATGTTTAGTGTGCCGAAGGCATGAGTGAAAAGAAATACATGTAGATTACTGGAACCTTTGATATGCAAAGATTTGTTTACTTTGGTGACTTGTCATGTACTTAAAGAGGTCTCATTTGTGAGTGATAAGCACTGTGGATAAAGTTTTAAAATATATTTTACTAAATTTATGTAGTACTATTTTTTCACTTTGGGAAATCTTGTATTTAAAGAAAAATAAGGTGTTATGTTTATGTCATAGTAATTGTTACAAAGAGTTACTGAGTAGGTGCAGAACTTAAATGATATTTAATGAAATATATTTTAATCATATAAATCTGTGACAGATGGGAATGGGACTGCATTACTCTTTCATATTCCAGCACATTTATCTTCACGGTTCAACGTAAGCCTCAATTTGGGTGTTTATGGGCGTGTTGAATTGATTTGTTATTGTTGATATATATATATATATATATATATATATATATATGCATTTGAGCAAAAAACTCAAAAACTTTTTCTCAAATAGCTAGAATACTCTGTTTTTTCTAACCCCCAATATCCCAAATGGTGCTGTAAAGATAACATGACTTTTCAAGCTTTAAACTGTAACACCTTTTAAATTATATACTGCCTGCATGTATTTCTATGCTAGAGATGAATTGAGAAATGTTTTACTGCTCTCCTTAAATTGAATGGGTTTGGCTCATAACGGTTATGCTACAGGAAGTCTTTGTTTTTCTTTTCTGTCTATTCTACACATGTTGGCACAAGTAAATTCTACGCAATACACCAGGGAGGAGCAAAATTTCAATCTATTTCACAAGTGATCCTCTTAGATTTGTCTCAGACACAATTTGTCCAGTCTTTGCAAAGTTAAAAAAAAAAAACAGAATGAAGTTTTAGCATAAAATGTATTTTTATTTTTACATCATATCCTTTTATATATTTAAAAGCTTTGATGAGCTCTATAATGTTCCACACAAAAAGAGTGCAGAAATGTAAATGTCAAAGGAAACAATAAAATGAATTTTTTTTCCTCATCGATCTTAAACTTACATTAATGATATAAAAAAAGATTAGGGGGACAATTTGGTCCCAGCAGATCACAGCTGGACCTTAAGGTCTGTCATTTAAACTTGGCAAACACTCAACACTTGGAAGCTTTTTCTGCCATGTTCTTACTTTTAGTCTACTATCTGTTGTTTCCATATTTAGTAAGATCAGAATGTGCCTAAATTTTAACATTTTTAAATTTGAAAACCAGTGCATGTATGAAAGGGGGTGCAAGACATGTCCATTTATTCTTTTCCTATATGTGCATAAAGTTGCAGGGGCTTTTTTTTTAAAGTAATAACCTTATCTTTTCCCTTTCATAGCACTTTTTAGCTGTAAGGTAGCAGGATTCATGAAGAACTGAGCTCACTGCTATGAAGTTTTGATGATTCTGCAGAGGCAGCATAAGTTAAGAGCTGGATAGCCTGTCTATTCTCATTAGGTACCATCATTACCTCATACTACACATGACACCTCACCATGGTGCAAGAATAATCATGCCAGAAGGTTTGTTTTTGCTTTTTGACATTGCGTTAAAAATATGCACAAGAATCAATTAAATTTTTTTGTTGTCATCATTTTGACAGTGTTCTGTTTTTTGTGTACCTTTTTTTTTATCTGGCTGTATTTCAAAAGTATGTGTATTTTTTTTTAGTCTCTTATGTTGTATGTTATTCTGATCAATGTCATAATTGATTTTTGGATGTATTCCATTTCAGGGTTTTTCTATTGGTTCTATTCTTTTAGAAAATAAGAATTGTTCTCATTTTAAGAAAATTTAGAAGCTAAATAAGGTTTCCATAACCAAAATAGGTGAAAAATCCTGCCAATTTGAGCCATATCATATTGGAGGAAAGTCTTATGATTATCACATTTAAAAAAAAACCTCTAAAGTGACCTCTTTAATAAGATATTTATTTCTTAGTATATTTGAATGTCATGTTGTCTTTATTTTTGGAGTATTTTGATTCATCAGCATATGATGTGGTATCTTGATATTTTGTCTTACATCGTGATTGTTTATTTTGATTTGAGCTTTTTTTAAATATTTTTTTTCTCTTTTGCACAATTATTTGTTCAGTAAGATTCAATGTGCATTTTCCACTTTTATTCAATTTTTGTGCATTATTTTCCATGTTAAACTTTAACCTTGAGAGGTTTTGACTTTCTGTCCCCTAAGGTTCTGTTTAACATAATTAGTCTGTACCATTATAATCTAATTTATTAATTTAAAGTTTAGAATGTAGTCAGATCTTTTGCCTTATATTCATATACATTTTTATGATAACCTCATATCATTTTATTCAGATTTTAGACCTCTTCATTTACCTTAACCTATGAACAATGTCAGATCAGACTTGGGACTTTTATGATGAGCCATCTGTAATCCAAATATCAAAAACAGTGAAGCACCTTCCATGGTGAGTGAGTGCCAGCAAACCTGCTGTTGGCGTATATGACGAGCTCCTTCAGTAACGAAAGGAAGGGTGGCCACATTTCTTTTGGATGATCTCAATTTTACCTGAAATCCAAGAAAGTTCACCCAAGGTCACCCCCAGGGTTTCAAACAAATCTGCCATGAACTCATCACACATTGTGTCTTTGTTGTGAAACACATTGAAGCACCCACTATTGATTATTTAAAGCCATATTCTAAGATCTTTGAATATACTTATTGTGTAATTAAAAAGCCATGCTGTATTATTTTTGTCAGTGGCAACGAATCCAAGAAATGTCAGAACCTTTAATTTAAAAAAAAAGCAGCTGCCATGTAAATTTATAGTTTGTATTTTTTTTTAATTTAAAAAAATTTTTTTTTGCTGGCAACTTTTCCTTCCCCAAAAAGCTACTTTGATATGGAAAATGTCTGAGATTCCCTTGGAATGGTTATGTCCATGTCAACCAGGACTGTTTTATAAAATATAGCAATCTCTTCGCAATCTTAAATCTTCCAATGAAGCAAGCTCTGATCAAGTAACATCTTAAGTCTGTATGTTTTTTAGGTTAGCCTGCATGCTTTTTTTTTTGTTGATTTTTTTTCCCCATGATTAATCAATAGAGTTTTATTAGCAGCTGTTTTCCTATTCCAACATATTGCTTGTAAGATATCTTGACAAATTAGGAGCAAGATGACGTCCAGACTCTGTTGGTTAGACATGGTTGTTAAAACTGGACATTTACTAGTATTGTATAATACGGGTCCTTCTATGTAGTTATGCTTTTACATGCTTATAGTATAGTTCATAACAACTTTTGTGATATGCATGAGATCCAAATGCATTGTTTCATGTTGATGTTCTAAAACTCTCTTGAGGTAAAAATGCATAGTTACATGAGCTAGTGCACAGCTGAGGTCACAGCATATTGTTTGATGCCTTTGGTCACATGCATTGTTTGGTGCTCTAGAACTCACTTGAGATAGCGACATATTGTTTACATGAGCTAGAACACATGTAAGGTCACAGCGTATAGATCTAGTTTGATGTGCTAGTACGTACCTGAGATCAGAGTGCTTTGGGTGGGCTTTATGAAACAAACATAACACGATCTGTGTCTGAGGTTGCCCTTAATTGCTGTCAGGTAAGACATTATGACTCTTGATCCAAGAAAAGCAGTTCCGCCCCAGCGTGTGGGTGCTGTCTCATGAGGTGTACTAGATCTTGTTGGCCCTCCAAAAATTTTTTTTCTACACTATAAGATCATCTTAACAAGACATAAGACAAGTTCTGATAATAGATTACTACTGCGATAATCAGGTGTTGTTTTATTTTTTTTATTGTTTTTTTGAGTTTTTTTTGTTAATATATTCATTTTTAAGTAAAATTTTATTTTGCATTTCTTCCAATGAAAGAATATTCTAAAAAAAATTATATTTTACATTTCCCAAACTTAAGTGTATATATCAAACTATAGGGCAGATATGTTATTTGAGATTTCATGAAAACGAATATTATTTTAATTTTCCATATCTAGTTTATCAAATTCATGTATAGGAAGAACTCAATAGACCATGACATTCTCAATGGAGGGTAGTTTGAGATTCACGTGGCATCTTTGGCCGTTTATCTCTGTTCTCTACAGCAATATTTTAACAGAAACTCGATTCAAGATGTCAGAAAGAAACATTCTGATAAAAGTCCAGTCTGAATTACTCATATTTTGCATAGATAAAAATTATCTGGATTTTTTAATTTAGCTGATGCAAGTTAAGTACTCCTATTGCCTCTATTCAGTCGTGAAATCTTCCATTCATGCAACATAGCATATTTTGCTGACGTCACCAAAGAACATTTTTGATCAAGAACAGATCATCATTGTATTTATTTTCATCCAGATTTATTGTTCTTATTTAAAACTGAAGATAAGACGAAATTTTCTCTCACATGTAACACTGGCTTTGGCTAGTGATGGCTGAAATTTGTTAGAACATCACAATTTTTAAGGCTTGGCAAGCAAGGGGCTAGGTTTTAAAATAGCTTTTATCTTCAGTGAAAAAAATGAATGTGGTCAAAAAGTAGAATTTATCAAGGGAATTTTTTTCTTCAAACACAAGGCGTTCACTTTAAATGAGTAATAAGATGACAAACAACTACATATGATGTACAAAGTTATTCTGATAAGACTTGAACTTTTTCTGTGTTAGCTTGGTCATATATTTTTTGAATGTTAGGAAATGAGGAATCTCGATTTAATGAGTAAAACAGCGGGGATGGTTGAAATTCCCAATTCGGAAACTGGGCATTAAATATCTTCTAATTAAAATTGCATGTGTCGTACCGGTATCAGAACATATCTGTTTAAACCTTGGGTAATAGAACCAGTTGTCAGACACTTCCCTGGTTTTCTATGTTAGGGGGAAATATTTTTTTTCATCACTGTAATATCTGCAAACATCTCAAGTTTAATACCACTAGTTAAATGAGGAGATGCATTGCTTATGTGAAGATAGATAACTTGAGAATAGTGCCAATTTTCATTGTGTAGACTATTCAGTTATCAACCTTTTTCCTATAAGATTGCCTCCCATGCCTCCTATGAATTGATCACTAGTAGACCTCATGGCAGTACTGTTTACATTACACTATTATGAGGAGCTCAATCAAAGAACAGTTGTGATACTCAACCCACACATGCCATATCAGAAGCTTTTCAATTTTGTTTTATCATTGAATGAACATTGCTTTATATTTATTGATTATTGTGATGACAAAGGAAATGTCAGTGTTGCACATTGGGTGTGCTGTTGTTTTTTTGTTATTGTTTTTGTTTTGTTTTTTTAATATCATTTCACAAATAATACACTTTTTAAATATATTAAAGTTTATGTTAAATCAATACTGTTGTTTTGTTAATTCTATATATCTATACTCGTAGAAGTTAAGGACATGAAAGCCATTAACTTAATTTGGAAAAATTCTCAAAAATATCTTCAAAACTTTTTAGATTTTCTCATGAATGTTTTCTTTTCAACATTTCTGTCAACTCATTACTTTTGCAAATGTCAAGATACATAAACATTGCATAATTTCCACCTGCTTTATAATATTTTCTCTGGTACTTTGCTAATACATTACTATACAGAGAAAGATATAACAAAAAATGAAAAAAAACACAGTTGTTAAAGCCTTGCAGACTAAGATCATATTTTTTTTTTTATTTCAGCAGGTATGGGCTGGTTTGTTGTTGTTTTTTTTTTTGCCTGTAAAATTTACTGCTTAATTTTTATTGCTTAACACTTTTTTTTTTTAGTTAACTGTATTTTATTTTTTTAAATATTAGATGTTAATGTATGGGAATCCACTTACACATTTAAAAAATATCCTGACAAAACAATTCTAATTTTACGAAAAACAAAACATGAAGCTCATTGAAAGTAAATTGAAAAAAAAATACTTTATCTCAATCTTCATCATTTAAAAAAATATTATCATCCAATTGTGTACAGCAAAATGTCCAAATAAAAAGCCATAAGTCTGATGCCCATACATGTCGTGAGAATCCCGATGAAACTATTTTGGCCAGTCTTACATTGTCTGAAACGTGAAGACATTAGAGAGGCCACGAATGTGGCCACTCTGGCAGCAACCGGTCTGATGGAATACAGCTACTTTGGTCCTAAGGGAAAACTCCCTTATCTACTCCATCCTGCTAACTGGGTAAGGCAAACCAAATTAATATTTCAAGAGAGTCTGAAGGAAGACCCAAGTGTGAGTCATGCATACCCCTGACAGTTTTTCCTCGATTCATTGTGTGAGCTGTTGCCGTATTATGAACACCTCGATATATATATATATATATATATATATATATATATATATATAGAGAGAGAGAGAGAGAGAGAGAGAGAACGATAGACCTTGTGTACGTCCATCACCTTCGTTCTCTCTGCTTGTTTTGAAAAGAACTTTTTCGACACGCAATATTAATATGATAGCAGAACAAAAAAAAAAAATACAAAAAAAGCAAGATTATAGTTGCAGAAAGCTGACTTAAGACTTCATCTATCCCCTAATATGCTTTGTTTGGCACCAGACCAGATCAAACTCCTGCTTCAGAGTATAATAACTTTACCGATGAGTGGCTTGAGGAAAATCAAAGAGAATTATCTTTTCCAAGGCAATTAGATCATCTGTTGAGGTTAGGATCGAACCCTCAATATTCGGATCACGAGCCTGGCGCGTTAACCTTAGAGATCGTTTCACGCCTATTTTATTGTCTACACAGTTGTCTTAACTCAGAAAGGTTTTCTCATACATCTGTCTCACACCAAACGACTCTCATTAGTGTTAAACATAATACTTCAAACAGGCAAGATGATAATGTAGGCCACCTACTGCCTCGAACCCATCTAGGATAACCCTGCAAGTTCAGAGGGGCTGCTCTAACCCAGCGGCCTCTCCCTCTGCCAGTGTTAGGATAACCCTGCAAGTTCAGCGGGGCTGCTCTAACCCAGCGGCCTCTCCCTCTGCCAGTGTTAGTGACCAAATAGACAAAGGGCTAAGTGCCAGTAGCCTACATGTACTTCAGGATCACAAACCGGTCTCCATCAAAATTATGCAAAGCACCCTTGAGTGCTTGAATATCAAGATCTATGACTGGGTGATCCGGATTCCCCCACCCCTTTTAAATCTCCCTGCCTCTCCCCCTTGTGCAAGACCAGGAGTAATTATAAAAAAAAAAAAGATTGAAGTACACGCAAAAAATCTCTCTCTCTCTCTCTCTCTCTCTCTCTCTCTCTCTCTCTCTCTCTCTCTCTCTCTCTCTCTCTCTCTCTCTCTCTCTCTCTCTCTCTCTCTCTCTCTGGCCTCTCTATCCTTCTATCTCTCTTATTGGATTAGAAAAAAAGTAGTGTTTGTGCTAACAAAAACAACACAAATGTCTCTCTCTCTCTCTCTCTCTCTCTCTCTCTCTCTCTCTCTCTCTCTCTCTCTCTCTCTCTCTCTCTCTCTCTCTCTCTCTCTCTCTCTCTGGCCTCTCTATCCTTCTCTCTCTCTTATTGGATTAGAAAAAATGTAGTGTCTGTGCTAACAAAGACAACACAAATTCTCATTCTCTCTCTCTCTCTCTCTCTCTCTCTCTCTCTCTCTCTCTCTCTCTCTCTCTCTCTCTCTCTCTCTCTCTCTCTCTCTCTCTCTACGGCCTCTCTATCCTTATATCTCTCTTATTGGATTAGAAAAAAATTAGTGTCTGTGCTAACAAAAACAACCGCGCTGCAGCTGATCAGTGGAGAGATCTGAAGATCTGGAGATCTTGAAGCATGAAGAACCACACATACCGCATTGACGAAGAAGCTGGGGAAGGAAAGCAAAGGCCTCTGTATTGCTAATGGAGAAGAGGAGAGGTTCGGGAGTTCTTTGAATGCCTGTGAAGTAAAGTTAAGAGGGTTAGGAGTTGTTTGGAGTTTATAGAGCTAAGGAGAGAGGGTCGATAGTAACTGTTCTTTGGGGCTTATGTAGCTGAGGAGAGACGGTCAGGAGATCTTTGGGGCCTGTGTAGCTGAAGAGAGACGGTCAGGAGATCTTTGGGGCCTGTGTAGCTGAAGAGAGACGGTCAGGAGATCTTTGGGGCCTGTGTAGCTGAAGAGAGACGGTCAGGAGATCTTTGGGGCCTGTGTAGCTGAAGAGAGACGGTCAGGAGATCTTTGGGGCCTGTGTAGCTGAAGAGAGACGGTCAGGAGATCTTTGGGGCCTGTGTAGCTGAAGAGAGACGGTCAGGAGATCTTTGGGGCCTGTGTAGCTGAGGAGAGACGGTCAGGAGATCTTTGGGGCCTGTGTAGCTGAAGAGAGACGGTCAGGAGATCTTTGGGGCCTGTGTAGCTGAAGAGAGACGGTCAGGAGATCTTTGGGGCCTGTGTAGCTGAGGAGAGACGGTCAGGAGATCTTTGGGGCCTGTGTAGCTGAGGAGGAGAAATCAAGAGATCTTTGGGACCAGTGTAGCTGAGGAGAAAAGGTCAGGAGTTTTTTTGGGGCTTATGTAGTTGAGGAGAAAAGGTCAGGAGTTTTTCGGGGCTTATGTAGCTGAGGAGAAAAGGTCAGGAGATCTTTGGGGCTTATGTAGCTGAAGAGAAAAGGTCAGGAGTTTTTTTGGGCCTGTGTAGCTGACGAGAAAAGGTCAGGAGTTTTTTGGGGCTTATGTAGCTGAGTAGAGAAGGTCAGGAGTTCTTTGGGGCAAGTGTAGCTGGGGAGAAAAGGTCAGGAGTTTTTTGGGGCTTATGTAGCTGAGGTGAAAAGGTCAGGAGTTCTTTGGGGCTTATGTAGCTGAGTAGAGAAGGTCAGGAGTTCTTTGGGGCAAGTGTAGCTGACGAGAAAAGGTCAGGAGTTCTTTGGGGCAAGTGTAGCTGACGAGAAAAGGTCAGGAGTTTTTTGGGGCTTATGTAGCTGGGGAGAAAAGGTCAGGAGTTTTTTGGGGCAAGTGTAGCTGACGAGAAAAGGTCAGGAGTTTTTTGGGGCAAGTGTAGCTGACGAGAAAAGGTCAGGAGTTCTTTGGGGCTTATGTAGCTGGGGAGAAAAGGTCAGGAGTTCTTTGGGGCTTATGTAGCTGGGGAGAAAAGGTCAGGAGTTCTTTGGGGCAAGTGTAGCTGACGAGAAAAGGTCAGGAGTTCTTTGGGGCTTATGTAGCTGGGGAGAAAAGGTCAGGAGTTCTTTGGGGCTTATGTAGCTGGGGAGAAAAGGTCAGGAGTTCTTTGGGGCAAGTGTAGCTGACGAGAAAAGGTCAGGAGTTCTTTGGGGCTTATGTAGCTGGGGAGAAAAGGTCAGGAGTTTTTTGGGGCTTATGTAGCTGAGGAGAGAAGGTCAGGAGTTTTTTGGGGGCCTGTGTAGCTGACGAGAAAAGGTCAGGAGTTTTTTGGGGCTTATGTAGCTGAGTAGAGAAGGTCAGGAGTTCTTTGGGGCAAGTGTAGCTGACGAGAAAAGGTCAGGAGTTTTTTGGGGCTTATGTAGCTGACGAGAAAAGGTCAGGAGTTCTTTGGGGCCAGTGTAGCTGACGAGAAAAGGTCAGGAGTTTTTTGGGGCTTATGTAGCTGAAGAGAAAAGGTCAGGAGTTTTTTTGGGCCTGTGTAGCTGACGAGAAAAGGTCAGGAGTTTTTTGGGGCTTATGTAGCTGAGTAGAGAAGGTCAGGAGTTCTTTGGGGCCAGTGTAGCTGACGAGAAAAGGTCAGGAGTTCTTTGGGGCCAGTGTAGCTGACGAGAAAAGGTCAGGAGTTCTTTGGGGCTTATGTAGCTGACGAGAAAAGGTCAGGAGTTTTTTGGGGCTTATGTAGCTGACGAGAAAAGGTCAGGAGTTCTTTGGGGCCAGTGTAGCTGACGAGAAAAGGTCAGGAGTTCTTTGGGGCAAGTGTAGCTGACGAGAAAAGGTCAGGAGTTTTTTGGGGCTTATGTAGCTGACGAGAAAAGGTCAGGAGTTTTTTGGGGCTTATGTAGCTGACGAGAAAAGGTCAGGAGTTCTTTGGGGCCAGTGTAGCTGACGAGAAAAGGTCAGGAGTTTTTTGGGGCTTATGTAGCTGAAGAGAAAAGGTCAGGAGTTTTTTTGGGCCTGTGTAGCTGACGAGAAAAGGTCAGGAGTTTTTTGGGGCTTATGTAGCTGAGTAGAGAAGGTCAGGAGTTCTTTGGGGCCAGTGTAGCTGACGAGAAAAGGTCAGGAGTTTTTTGGGGCTTATGTAGCTGAGTAGAGAAGGTCAGGAGTTTTTTGGGGCTTATGTAGCTGAGGAGAGAAGGTCAGGAGTTTTTTGGGGGCCTGTGTAGCTGACGAGAAAAGGTCAGGAGTTTTTTGGGGCTTATGTAGCTGAGTAGAGAAGGTCAGGAGTTCTTTGGGGCCAGTGTAGCTGACGAGAAAAGGTCAGGAGTTTTTTGGGGCTTATGTAGCTGACGAGAAAAGGTCAGGAGTTCTTTGGGGCTTATGTAGCTGACGAGAAAAGGTCAGGAGTTCTTTGGGGCAAGTGTAGCTGACGAGAAAAGGTCAGGAGTTCTTTGGGGCTTATGTAGCTGACGAGAAAAGGTCAGGAGTTCTTTGGGGCAAGTGTAGCTGACGAGAAAAGGTCAGGAGTTCTTTGGGGCTTATGTAGCTGACGAGA
This sequence comes from Elysia crispata, assembly GCA_033675545.1. Lineage (NCBI taxonomy): Eukaryota > Metazoa > Mollusca > Gastropoda > Plakobranchidae > Elysia > Elysia crispata. Next base: position 157,305 of record JAWDGP010002436.1, on the reverse strand, counting down.
AAAGGTCAGGAGTTCTTTGGGGCAAGTGTAGCTGACGAGAAAAGGTCAGGAGTTCTTTGGGGCTTATGTAGCTGACGAGAAAAGGTCAGGAGTTCTTTGGGGCAAGTGTAGCTGACGAGAAAAGGTCAGGAGTTCTTTGGGGCTTATGTAGCTGACGAGAAAAGGTCAGGAGTTCTTTGGGGCAAGTGTAGCTGACGAGAAAAGGTCAGGAGTTCTTTGGGGCAAGTGTAGCTGACGAGAAAAGGTCAGGAGTTCTTTGGGGCTTATGTAGCTGACGAGAAAAGGTCAGGAGTTTTTTGGGGCTTATGTAGTTGAGGAGAGAAGGTCAAGAGTTCTTTCAGGCTTATGTAGCTGATATATATATATATATATATAATATCTGATGCTCTTGTGATATTGACACAAAGCTTTGGTCTTCTGCGCAAGGAGATAACTGTGTTTTGCGAGGCTGAGAAGTCTAGACTATCGTGTTGAAGGTACGATGTTTTACTACACTTGCGAGACAGAATTCATGTCATTCCTTACGTATTTCATTAAGTTCAAACTCTATAGTTTGAAATAAGGTTTTTACTGTATTTTTTCTTTTAGCAGCATGGTAAATATATTATATGCTGTTTGGGTTTTTTAACATGCAGCGAACGGAACATAAAAAAGCCCACTTTGTTGTGTTTAACATTTTACTTTTTCATAAAACGTTTGTTGCTCAGTGGTCAAGAAATGACCGAAGTTTTAAAATTGTAGAATTTGAAGTTGCGAAATCTTTTCATGTGTGTATTTATGCGAAGTTGGACTATCGAACGTACTCACTTACAGAGGGTGTTCTGACCATACAACTCCACAATTACTCTGGTGTCCACTTCAGGCTCGAATAAGAGGTTGAGCACGCGGTTGGGACAGGGTGTGAGCAGACTAGCGAACTCGTGGTGGAAGTTCTTCAAGTGGGGATCGTTTTGGATCCACACAGTGTGGTCCCCGCGAGGCAAACACTGGAGTTCACCGTTGCCATACAGTCTGCCGTCACTGCACTCACACCTGTGGATGCCATTTCTGTCCAAACATCTGGCGTCCGTGACGCAATGGTGGAGTTTACCACACTCCACACCTCTAGCTAGAAAAAACAAAGAAATTGAAGAAAGTTTGACAGATCAAGTAAACATCAGTTAAAAAAGAATTTATTCATCAACAAACGATGAAAAGGATATAAAAATGCGAAATACTTGCGCTAGCAAACGGTTTAAATTGAAAGAGAAAATTTAATTTAACAACCCAGATTTAATAACTCAACAGTATCGGAAGTTAATGAAAAAAAAATCTCTAAAGAATTGAACGAATCCCTTATTTGAATCAAATGTATTTGAGTTTATTGATATTACCATCTGTGGGGATTGGCGTGTTATTTTACATTCTATAAGCTTATAAGATCATAAAAACATTAGGGATAAAAAAATTTGCGAGCTGTAATATAAAAAAAGACAAAGATTGAAGTCAATGTGGACAGTGTACTCACGTCCGTTGGTGTAGAAGACGTCTTCGACTGTTTCTCACTCCCCTAATGTTCTGTAACTTGATCTATATGAGAGATGCCTGAAAGACTTCGAAAACATCTCATTTCTGTAGGGTGCATCTTTCTGTGTAACTCTACTGCCCGGATTCGTGTAAGGATTACATCAGTCTGATTTGAGAACTATATGGTGTCTTAACTCTGCTGCCAGGCTCCATTTTAGGATTACATCTGCCTGATTTGAGAACTGTTTGGTGTTTTAACTCTGCTGCCGGGCTCCGTTTTAGGATTACATCTGCCTGATTTGAGAACTGTTTGGTGTTTTAACTCTGCTGCCGGGCTCCGTTTTAGGATTACATCTGCCTGATTTGAGAACTGTTTGGTGTTTTAACTCTGCTGCCGGGCTCCATTTTAGGATTCCATCTGCCTGATTTGAGAACTGTTTGGTGTCTTAAATCTGCTGCCGGGTTCCATGTTAGGCTTTCATCTGCCTGATTTGAGAACTGTTAGTTGCCTCACTGTTGTCTTCTGCACGGCTCCATGTGACAGAAGGACTACATAAGTCTGAATCTAGAACTGTATTTATTATCTTCAATTTTAATTTTCTTCATATTCATCTTTCTTTGGATAAGATTATATCAGTGAAAAATTTTGTTAGTCAACATCATTGTCTGTTAGAAGGTGCATATTTAAATCGATGTATTTATTCCAAATCTCATTATTCACCCTGATGTCAATAATCAGCATGGGTTAATTCATGAGTGATCATCTGCTGCAGCAAAAAATTGAGGTTTTTTTTTTTATTATTATTTACAAACTAATAACTTTCTATTTCTCTCATTGAATTCAATGACGTTGACGAATTCTTCACGTCTTCAGTCTTGTTTTTATTTTCCCTTCTTTTAATGACTGAGGAATCTAAATAAGTTATTTGATGTAATTTATCAACGCATGGATTGTGCATATATAAACACACACACAACAAAAGATCTAGCGCTACTCGTGGTCATATAATTCATTATGTGTTTATTTGTCAGTTTTAATGAGGCAGTGCAGAGTAGTCAAGATTTTTTTTTTTAATATGCTTTTTTCGAGGACAATGAAGATAATCATCAAGATTTCGATATCTCAACTAGAATTCAAAAAGCCTTTGGAAACTGTAAGATAACATCACACAGACGTTTGGGATCTTGATCATACACATCTACATATTCTAATTATGAAATATAAACTACTGGTTATATACGCATTTCCTAAAAAACGAAACATGAAAATTATAGACGAGGTTTGTAACGGTGTCAATATCCGCCAATAGATAGGCTTTGGTTGCACTAAGTCTATGAATGCATAATGTTAATTACCATCAGTTTTTCCGGTAGATTATTGATAGAGCGACTCCCAAGTGTGACTTCAATCACTAAGAAGCTGTCATTATCTGCCCTTGGAGAATGGCGTAAAAGGATGCGTTTGGCACGTGAATGCAAATCATCCCGTCAGGACCATCAAGGCGTGTCTTCGGTAAAGATAGCCAATCTCCTCTATATCACTGCCTTCGTTCAAGCACCTTTACTGCACTATTTTTAGATGAAAAGGTAACAGATGGGGAAAACAACGATCACCACATTTTTTAACGACGTCTGAAGATACATTTGACTCAGTATACCAGTTTTCATTCCTCTACCAAACAGCTGAAAAGAGATGATCTGCAGTGATCTGGGCCCCTGGGCTGTGAGTGTGAGGTAAGTTGGCAGACGACAGTGGCCGAGACTAATCCAATCAACGCTCTGATTGATCTGCTGCTCTTGACGCTAACAACGTCCGTGCTCATGTGACAAGTGATAGATTTTACTAGCTCTGCTTACCCACAGGCGACTCTGTGCTCTTACTTCATAGACTATACTTTAAGACTTAGGGGACGGAAGAATTATCGAGCTTAGTGATTGTCGAAGAAAAGGCAGATACGGTTTCCAGCGATTTTAGTGACCATGTTATTCCCCCCCCCCCCCCCCCCCCCCCGTTTCACAGCCCTAGCCCTGGGTGGCTCACATTCAAGGGTTATGCGCCGCAGTAAGGGTTACGGGAAAAAATCATAGCTGTTTAAACAGGACAAGAAATGTGGCGTCAGAGAGCTTCACCGACAGGGTGTCTCCAAAAATGATGAATTAAATTTCATGGGCCAATACAGCTGAACGGGAAGGTAAAATAGTGACACAGGCAGCAAAAGCGCACCAAAAATTTACTAAAAAAAAAAGTTGAAAAATCAAATAGCTTACAATCTACATGTCTAGCCTACAGGGCTTTCTGGTGCCGGTTGGATCCAGTGTTCAAATTATTAGTGACAGATCGCTCATGCTCTTGAGTATTCTACGAAAATGCTTCAACGCGCGTATCCAAACTGTGAATGAAATTTAAAGCTGCAGCTGCAATTTTTTTGTCCACCAGATAATTTCGCATGACCTGCCCTAAATATGAGTTTGTTGCAGAGCTTAAATGCTTTAAATTTTAAATTGCCAATTTCTGTTAAAAAAGCTTTGTGTAAAAATTTTTTTTTCAAATTCTACTGGATGTTATAAAAGACACATACGATCCTATTCTATGTTCTCCTCCCTACTTTAATACAATAAAGCGGTCATAAAAACCGTGCAAGAAACAAGTTGGTCAGATGTCGGCACATATCCGGAGATAATGGTGCAAATGATTGTGCCTTACTTAGTAGATAATTTAGTTCGTTAATTATGTGGAATAAACCAAAGAGTTTCTTGTCTTATTCCGAAACTCCATACAGCAGGGCCTACTTTTGAGGTCTACACAATTTATCAGCGAGAGCCGATCCACAGACTCCTCGCAGAGACCAAAAAAAAAAAATACAGAAAGATATCTTGCAATAAGTTTTTTCATTTTGTTTGTGTCTGATGATTGCATAAAGCCAGAACCTTTCTTGAATTTTTTTTAGGCTTCGTTTTTGGTTGTCGTAAAATAATATTATCTCCTTTTATTTTTTTCCCTTGTACATTGGAAATGTTAGTTCGTTTTAAACTTCGTCAAAACAAATCACTTGTGCACTTGAATCGTCCATAATTATACCATTACATGTAAGACCAAGTAACTAAAAAAAATTATGACAAACAAATGACCATTATAGGGAAATAAATAAAAACACGCTCTCTGAATCTTCTACCATGCAATCCAACACGTACAGCCGTATTTAACACAGCAAGAGCAAGAGCATTTTGAAAATATTTAAGCAACAAACAAAAAAGGCACCACATAATATGTTTGGTTAACCCTCAGAGGCATGACGGGACATTAACCAGTCGTTTGTTGTAGTTCTATAAAAATTCTCATTTCTGATTATTTTGACCGCTGAATCAAAGGGCTAAAATAACGAAACAAATGTACATGATATTGACTATCAACAATTAACAATCTTCAATATGGCAAAGTTTTACTAACACAAAGCTCTTCGAAGCCTAAACCGTTGTGAACTTTTAAAATTTAAATAGAAATGGCAAGAGGCCATTGTATCTAGTCAGCGACTGGATTGATTTACGTTCAGATCTTTTGTTTCATAAAAACCGTCCTCAACAAGATGATCTGAGAACAAATTAAAAAAAAAAATAAGCAGAAGAATACCAAGAAATCTTTTCCCCTTGTTATTACTGCTGTTATCCTTTTGTTTTAAGGGGTTTTAAGCGTTCTTGGCTTTTTTTTTTCTGTAAATTTCTATAACTTTTCAGTCACCGGTTATTTTAAAAATTAAGATATACGATTTGTCTCATTCTGTCTCTGAAGTGTACGTGTTTAGTAAACTTAGAATGTTTCAGGTATTGTAGTGGGTCTCGTGACCTTAGCATAATCGTAATCAGATTAGTAGAAATTAAACAGAGCCCTCTGTTAACTTAAGTCTTGCTTTTTTGCACCGAGACCGAAGGATTCTAAGCATCGTGAACTGACCGCTCGGTAAAATGAATAAGCTTATGTGCTTCCTACACTCACAAGGTAGGAATAAGCAATATTTATTGCGTTTCACAACAGATTTATCATGCGTCTCAGGATTTAAACTCAAACGAACGTTGAGCCTCTTCATTTTTACGCCTTTTTATAGTTTAATTTACCCCTAAAACACGATTCTTTTTGTCTCAAATACAGATCTATTCTCACTTGATCATCGAATGAACGATGTTCCGTTGTGAAAGGCCTTAGACCGAAGGCCTAATGAAGTAGCGGGGCTTTGCCTAACCAAGGGGACGCAGGCGGTCGACGCTGGTTGGTCGCGTCTGTTAGGCTAGGGAGGACCAGAGAGGACACAGACATCTCTCTTGCGTGCTGTGGTCGCGATCACACATTTCAAGTCCCTATCTCGCCTCTCTTCGCTCTGCCGAATTTAGCCGAGGAAGCGAGAACTGGATCAAGCACAGCCGACAGGAGAGAGACAGTTCACACTGTCGATTTCCATGACTTGGATTATGATTTCTCTTTACCATTTTATTTGAATCTTCACTAAGTGCTATTTTCTGTATTTCCTGTGAATTTCAAGTCACAGGCAGACCTTCATCTTCGCTGTGTTTTAGGTTAATTAATTTTATTCCTTTCACGAGCTGCGGAAAAACCACGGAAGTGAGACATCAACTGCTGCGTCCCGCTTCAGTTATAAATACTACTGGACGCTCAACAAGTCTGTTAATTTTGTTAAACACAGAGGAATACTAATCTATCTCAAGGCAAACCTTCAAAATGAGCCGGGAGAATATGGCAGAGCCACCATCACCCGTCTCCAAACAGTCCGCTGAATATTCGCTGGACAACAGCTTCGTAAGTTGTTTTTTGCATTTTTTTTAGAACAATCAAGTCAGTTTATAGGGCAGCGAATCACGAAAACTGACTCCTCTACTTGCAAAGCCGGGTGCCATTTTTTCACACCGATGCCCACTTCCGGGTTTGACAAGGGCTCTTTTTAAAACTAAAATTGGGTTGATTTAATACAAATTAGCTTGAATATTCTAATTGGTAACCCGTGGACCCCGGTGCGGGTTGGATTTGTCATCTAGATTATGTTTCCAAGAAAAACGAGTCTTTTTGTCTTAGAGAGAGGGAGAAAGGGGGGGGGGAGAAGAGGGAGAAAGAGAGAGAGAGAGAGAGAGAGAGAGAGAGAGAGAGAGGGAGAGAGAGAGAGAGAGAGGTAAATAGATTCTTTTTATCTTTACTAGTAATTTTGAATTCCTGGGCCTTGATCTAGACTGAACTTTGATTCATGTAGATCAGATTATCATGTAGATTAGATGAAGACAATTTTCAAACTAGCCTATAAATTAGAACCAAATATTGAGACCATGAAAGTTGTAGGAAACAAACTTCATGTCCACCAGTTACTGCCCCTAGTGTTTAAGATTTTTAAAATATTTAATCCTGTAACAAGTATTGAAGTTAAGTATATAGAAAAATGGACTTCGTTTATCTGAGGGTTGGGGTGAGATTACCCCCCTTAAAATTTCTGGCATGCATTCAACGTTGTCATAAAACTGTATGCAGCACCTTTATGGACCATTGTCGTGTTTGATGTATAATTTTATCCGTCTGCTCTTAATGATACGGCTTTTCCACAATCATTCATTAATGTGGCACGCATTTTGGGAATTCCTTTTATGTGATTCATAATTATAAAGTTTCACACCCGTGCAAGGATTTCGTAACAGGTTTATTGTATGACTGCTGATATTAACTGGGCTCAAATCAACCAAGCGCACCAATATGTATACCGGTATATAATGTCTTTACTAAATTCATCAATTTATGCATAATAAAAAAAAACATCTTTGAAAACACAATGCCTTGCCCATTGTTTTATTGAAATTCAATTTAATATTTTAGATCTATAATTAAACAATTTTTTTTAGTGACCAACCTCATATCTATCAATACCATTATTTGTTCATAAGAAAAGTCTACCTAAAGACCATTGGTCTTATATGTAAAAGTGTCTTTTCTAATAAAATATTTAGCTGTAGCATACTGTACTCAACATTCATTAAGCTGTATTTCATTTCTCAGAACAGCTCATGTTTTAGAAAATTAGTACCTTTTATTTTTAGAGTCTGAGATCTTGAATAGAGTATATCCAGAGAATAGATGCAAGAGTTATATCAATATAACTGTAAATTAATTTATTTCCTTATATTAGGTAAGCATGAAACAGCTATTTATAGTTTTTTGTATAAGCCCTTTGTTTTGGATGAAGCCAACAGGATATCCTTAGGTTGAGAGAAGTTTGACAAGTGATTCGCTTGGACCACACAGCACATTATGCTGCATGTACACATGCATACATTAAATTGATCTCGATGGAGAGTTCAATGTCTCAGAGAGTGAAATGAGTTTTTAATACCCAATGTTGGAGGCTTTCAAAAATATTCTTATACCTGGAAGAGTTTGAAGTGGTCAAATTCACCTCCATTAATCAAGAATAGTGGAATGCATTGTTTAATGGTAATGAAACCCCACTAAGAATATGTTGCTTTTAGTTTACATCATCAACATTAAGTTCGAGACACAAAAGTTACCTAAATCGCCTAATTTGGCGAGCCTACTGTTTGTGGATTAGAACTCTTTTTCTGCCGGTAGGCCCTACTCGTCAAAGACCGTGTTTGTTGATGAGAAGAAGACAGGGCTGACTATGTAAGTGTGTCGTGCCGTGACCCTCGTGTATCGATCTGAGAGACTTTCCACTCGCCAGCTCTTCTGTCTGGGCTGGTGCTGATGTCAACATCTCCTTCCTCAGTAACAATGTGCGACGCTCTCCACACAGTCTCTCAGGCTCCTCTTGCCTTTCTCTCTTCCAGTTCAACCTTTTTCTTGTATTGTTCAGCTTTTTACCTTATCGTCTCCGTTTCCATAGCTCCCTCCTCTTCCCCCTTTCTTCTCTAACTCTTCTTTACTCACTTAAGAATTCCCCTGATAATAAGATATTCCACCATTAATCATTGGCCTAGCTAAGTCGGCGGCAATACGAAATTCTACAAGTGTGCGTACATGTTTGAGCAAAAGAAGATAATGTCGGTGTTTAGGTCACAGTGCTTAACAGAACAGTTCGACCGTTTTTGTTAACGTAAAACATTTATCGTTATCATCATAATTCATAGATCACGTGACGCATGATTTTTTTTTTTAAGATTTATTTCTCTGTTAACCTAATAGCAGCTATCGGAGAAATATTTTGTTCAGTATTTACTGATCTTAACTGAACCTCTCTTTCCCTGCATCCCGAATGTATGTCTGCTCAAGGCCTTCTTTCAGTCTCAAATTATTTTTAGAAAGTAGTTAAAAAAAAAGAAAAACAAGAAAAGATAAAAACGAAACAGAAAAACCTAGCGAGTATGAGTATATTCACTAATGTTCAAAGTACAGCCTAGACTAGTGACTTGATGTTACATTGTTTCACCAATCACAAGTCAAGCCCATTGGGTCTCTCATTCTTTCTTCGCCACCAGGAAACATTTTGAATGATACGCTACAGCCTCGTGCGCCGGTTATTGCTATAAATGAACGATGTCCGGTTATGCCTCGATGTTTAGCACTATAAACCATAATTATGTTTATCCGCCATGAAACCGCAAAAATCCGGTTATTATTTTGGCGATTAAGGCTTGGCTTTTACTCATCGGCATTCTATTTACTGTCGTAACAAATCTGGTAGGTGGATATCGGCCCGGTCAATATTATTGGCTCCACACATAACCTAATGATAGACGAATATGTCAACTCTTGCTTAGGCCATTTTTCCCCCTTTTGTATGTGTGGGTTGCTGCCGCATAAATTCACACGAGTTTATTTTATATTGACTGATCTTTAATGAACCTTGTAAACAACAGCAACTCCCATCGGTTGCTCTAGTCTTTACTTTATGCTAATCTAGACCTTAGCTCGCATACTTGCAGTTTCATCGATTACATTCCTTTCTCTTGTCTCTCTTTATCTCTATTTTTAACCTTTTTTTTTCCCTTTCATTTATGATTTTTTTATTTTTTTTTTTTTGGGTCGGCCGTTGCGACTCTCAATAATATGAGACAAACTGTCAAGGAAACGAAAATAGAGTGTCTAAAATAGCAGTCTGGCTTAAATTTCCCACAAATCTATTAACGTGTGATGTAATATAATGATTGTACCGAAGCTTCGGGATTCTCAGCTCTGACCCTTGACCCTAATAGCCTAGCCCTATCTCGATAGAAGTTAAAGTACATAAATACCACCGTTCGACAAATATTATAATTTAGTGTACACTATATGTATATTTTTTACTGAAACAAAAATTCAAACTTACTTAACCCTAGATCGAGCAGAGCTCGCGCTATTACAGCAGCTGTCTCACTGATCAGACGCGTCTCATCAAAACAAGAAGCAAGTCTCGTGTGATCAGAGAGCAAGGCCAGTCATTCTCCCATCACTCGACTAGCCCAACTGTCAAATCAGCAGCGGTCAAGTCAAGTGACGCCAGGGCTCGGTTCAAATCGGTCTGGTTCTCGGAGTTTGCTAAGATTATTTTTAGACCCCAAGGTCGTTTCTGTCAACAGTTATAATCGATGCATGACCTTTAGAGTGGTATCAACATCTACCTCTTTGCACAAAACTCGTAGCCTAGCGGATAGGCCAGTCCCTATATTGCAGAGTTAATCAGGGTGCATATCATGCCGATCTTAAGCTGTTTTGATTCTGTTTTAACAATTGAAAGATCTTAATGCAGGTGCTAACCCCATGAGTTTGACACAATAAGGTGGCCATAGAATAAAACACCCAGATGCAAACAACGCAAGTATTGTGTCGCATTCCGAGAGGACTGAACTGTGCTAAATGTAATCTGGAGAGTATACCATGTGTCATCCATAATGTACAGGCAAACAAGAATCTAGACACAAGAAACTGAGCCGGATCTCCCTCTCCTCCCTCCCCTCCACCCTCCCCCTCTCTCCAGTTTGTTTCCAACAGTGCTAGGGCCACATGCACACCATGCTGCACTGCCTAAAGTTTGTCAAATGACGTCATCGGTTTCCGTCTCTTTTCCTCCTCCGCACTTTCCAGACGACAGGTTAGGCCACGCCTGGCTGACCCAAATAGCCTAGCAATGACGATTTGAGTGTTTTGAGACGGACACTGATGATCTGGTTAACCCTGGTTAACTCCACCTTCAAGCCTTCATTCAATTATAGGAACCAAAGAAGACCTATCCTATTGTCTATCATCAGAACTTACAGATCATGGATCAGTTAAAATTCTGTTTCGAAAAGTGTGTTCGGCAGGTTGCGGATCATGGATCAGTTAAAAATCTGTTTCGAAAAGTGTGTTCGGCAGGTTTGAGATCAGACCGAAAAAAGAAAATACATAGACTCCTTTTTGGTTGTTCGGTAAAGGCGAAAATAAGAACAAGCACACGACGTTCTTTTGAAGTCTTACCCTCTCCCCACCCCAACCCCTACCACACACACTTTCCCCTCTCTCTCTCTCTCTCTCTCTCTCTCTCTCTCTCTCTCTCTCTCTCTCTCTCTCTCTCTGTCGCACACACATACAGTGTAAGACTGAATTTAAAATGAGCTTAACCGTCTATACTCAGGTCGTGACCCAGGTCAAGATAGGGCACCCTCACCAGAGCTTAATTTTTTTTTTTAATGTACATGAAACTCGAGCGTTAAAGTTTTATGAGAAAACAGGCCATCGGCTCGTTAGATGAAACGTTTCTCCTGACGTCACATCTGAAAGTTGGACAACTTGTGAGGTTGTAAATTCTTCATGGTATGCATACAGTGTTTTTTCCCATACCGCTTGAACTAACTCTCAGACCATTTTTTAACGGTAAATGTCGCCAAAGTTTGGCAGGTCGTCAATCGTGTTTCCGGGTGGTGTGTTGTAAGATCATGTTGTAAAGATCAACTGGACGGGCCGCTACACACTATCTATCATGTCAAGTTCTAGAGATAACACGCCTAGGCCCCCTATCTATGAATAGTTTGATCAATTGTCACCCAAGTCCATAAAGCCACAATGTCACGTAATAGGGAATACCCATCGAGCTTGGTCTATATGTGTGAAGTTCGAAACTTAACGGTGTTCCACCTGGCAAACTCTTCAGTGTTTATCGTTATGAGAAATGACTCTGATATAGTAATTAATTACCAACCTAGATCTAACTGCCCAGCACTATCAATCATTCATTGATACATCGTCAGATTTAGAGTTTTACAGGATGAGAGCATGTTAGAGCAGAAATGAAAGACGATGCCATTTTGCATAATAGCTCTCTCTCTCTCTCTCTCTCTCTCTCTCTCTCTCTCTCTCTCTCTCTCTCTCTCCTTCTCCCCCTCCCAGTTGTCCTTGCTTTAAGGGTTTTTACCACCCTTCCTTTCCTCGTTCACACACTTACAAACACGCGAAACCAGTATAGGCCTACTTCAGTACTTGTAACACAAGCCCTCATCAGTGGATCAAATACTGAGGTAGCGATCTCGTGTAACCCGGGAAGGACAACTGACAAGAATTATGATCCTCAGTAGAATGTGGGTATTGGTGTCACGGCAGGGCAGCCCATTGCCACCTGTTGCTGCCCGCATCGCTCTAGCTACTATATTGAGCTCTCTATTGTCATGTTTTGATGACTCCTCAGTTAGATCATGAAAGTTAGGGGCGGTGATAAAGTGACTAGTTTCCTGATTAAATAATATTGTTACACTCGTGAGGAGTGATTTCATTACATTTTCGTGGGCTCGAATCTTAACCTTCAAATCGACAATTCATGGAACGTTACTTTAGTAGTTTTAACATGTATGTTCAACAGGCTCTCGCAGGTTGAAATCCGACAGTGTATTGCAGGTCTAGTTTTGGAGACACAAACATCGTGACTGATCACATCACTCCTTGATTTCCTGTCTATAGCAAGGGTTATCAGAGGTCTAAGTTTTTTTTCAGGCTCACAAATTATTGTCAGGTAGAATAATTGTATAACTTAGAGAGTGACGCTCGTGTGTTTCGAGCTGTGACGCTATTAACACCCTCTGGCCTTACCGTCCACACAAATTTGGTTAGTTTGGCCTCCCCAAACTCCCCGACAGTCTTGTACGGTGTAGCAGCGACATCAAACCCTAACATTTGTAGCAACCCCACTTAATTAACTGAGTCAGTATAGTGGATACACAGACTGCAAGCGATCAGGGTGCCCCGCATAACTTAGACACAACCACCTGGATGCCAATTAAAAAATAAATAGTATCAGTGTACTCTAAAAACTTAAAATTATATTCTTGACATTAGTCATGCTCTACGGTCTTACAGATTTCACCTTGTTGTGAAGAAAATACAGAAAATTTAAACTGTTGCTCGATTAGTTTTTGTTTTCCTGTACCGAGGTTAAAGGTCGGAAAGCGAAATCTAACGTTATCTGCCGCTTGTTGTTGTGTGTCGCTATCACTGATGGCCATGCACTAACATGACATCCTATCATTGCTCATCTCCCGTGGGCTGCAAAGGTTGTGACAGGTAATGTTGACACGGGCCGGTACGGTACCTTTGTTATCGGCCACAAGTCGGCCAGGTGTACATTGTGAGGCCAAAGGAAATGAGGGAGATGGGGGAATGCTGTCTTATCAGTACTTTGGCTTAAACGAGTCTTCCGGCTCTATGACACAGATTTCTTGAAAGGAACAATTTTTTCAACATCATTTTGATGGCTATAGCTCTTGGAGTAGTCTTAGCCAAACGTCGGCCAAGTTTCTTCCTCTTAAGCCAGGAATAGATAAACCAATGAAATAAGAAACCAAAAGTGTTAAGTATGACACACCCGAACACACACATACACACATTTTTTTTTGTCTGATTTTGACGTGCCCTGCGTTTGAGAGACGAGTGTGGTTCATACATACGCTACACTTAAATGACGTACAACCATTCTCTTCATTATACTATGCCACTTGTGAGACTATAAGTACATGGAACTGCCATTTACCGGTGCAAAGCTTGCCAGAAGACTACATAGCCCGCTTCCAGCGCCGCTTTTATAAGGATTCACAAGGACGCTTAGAGGACCTGTTTCCGGTCGTCCGTTTTTGTCCTGTAAGAGCTTCGTCTCTCTCTGTCTCTTTCTCTTTCTGTCTCTCTATCCCTCTGTCTCTCTCTTTCTCCCTCCTTACCTCTCTCTCTCTTTCTCCCTCCTTCCCTCCCTCTCTCTCTCTCTCTCTCTCTCTCTCTCTCTCTCTCTCTCTCTCTCTCTCTCTCAGAATGTTGCAAGATAATAAGTGTAAAAGCTGCGTGTATAATATTAGGGGCTTTCTCATCGTGCACTGCTAATGAATTTTTTCGCTGTTTACTTTTAATAATTGTTTGTGAAAGCGACGCTTCACTGTTATTTTTTGCCTGACAATCAATGATTTAATTGCGACGCTGGATCAAGTGGTGTAAGAGGGAATGAAGCTAATCATATACGTCCTTTTGCTCTAAAAGTCAACCACACCCGATACGTTGTAAGGAGGATGTATAAGTATAATTGAATTATAAAAACATTCGTTGTTCTTTTTAATGCGCACCTTGAACAGACGGCTTTTTATGGTTATGGAAGATACAAAAAAAATTTTGATTTATTCAAAGAATTCGAACTGTGAAAATGTTAACAGTTATTTAAACTATTTATTGAAATGTTGAAAACTGAGACTGGTTTGAACAGAGCAGGTCTTCTTTACTCGTATCTGCTTCTAATAACTAGTGCATGTACCTCTTAATTTACTAATACTTTTATGCCACTGTTACTGCTTTTGCTGATATTACAACTTTTAATTTACTACTGACATTCATCCACTATCAGCACCATGATTATTTGTAAAAGATAGCATCGAATACTTCCTTACTGGAAAGTAAACGTAGGCCTTTTGGTGACTTCACGAGAAAGCCCGAGTGTTTAGACAATCTCTGTAACTTCCTCTCTGTCGGATGCGATGATCTATTTATGGTTGATGGTCAACCGGTGAAAGGTTTTTAAACATCCTTTTTAAAAAAGAAACTGCATCTATATAAATTTTTGAGCATTTTTATCCTTGAAGCATTAGTTCTAAGTGTATAGTGTGAAATAAAAGAACCTTGAAATCATACTGGAACAAAGAGCTCATAAAGAAATTCAAGTGAAGATACTGAACTATTAATAATGTCACCCACCAGTCATCAAGGCGGCGACCTCATAAACAAGTTGACCTAATTCATCCAGGATTCTGGAGAAAGAGATCCGTCACCGAGAGACGGTGGGGAATCTCTCTCTCTCTCTCTCTCTCTCTCTCTCTCTCTCTCTCTCTCTCTCTCTCTCTCTCTCTCTCTCTCTCTCTCTCTCTCTCTCTCTCTCTCTCTCTCTCGTATCTCACGCTGTTTATCTCCCTCTTCCTCTCTACTTAAGCGACTCTTTCGCCCTTCCTCGATTTATGTGTCTTTCTCAACCATCTCTTTGTCACTGTTTCTCTTGCTCTGTCTATTCTCTCATTCTCAACATTTTTTTTCATATTAACTATTTTCTGGGTCTTCTCTTAGTTTTTAAAGTTTTCTGTTATTGACTGTCTTCCTGTGTCTGTGACATTCTCTCTGTCTCTCTAGCTCTCTCTCTCTCTCTCTCTCTCTCTCTCTCTCTCTCTCTCTCTCTCTCTCTCTCTCTCTCTCACACATAAGCCATTAGTCCACATGCCACATTTTTCTATTGCGTTCTAAAAAGTATCATGCATCTCTTAAGACCTCTTCAGATACCCACAGACACTCAAATCCAGAAGTTTCTGTATGTAGGTATACATTCTCGAAGCTTCAGAAGGATGCTTCTTTGGAGTGTTAAAAATCTTAACGCTTCGCTTGCCCGGCCTACAAAAACTGGTAGTTTACGTGAGGCTTCAGTAAGTCGCAAGATACTGCCCAATTTAGTGAAGTGGAACAAAAAAGAATGAAAAAAATAAGATGAATTTTTAATAGGCATCCTGTATGTCCGATATTAAATACATATAAAGGGTGTTCTACGTGCTTGTAGGTACTAACGCCCTTCAAGTCTCACCGACCTCCAATTAGTGGCATATTATCGAAACTTACACAAATGTGTGATCAGACTAATCAAAACAAGCGAAGGTTTAACTACTAGATCGATGACACACTCGCAAAAGTACTATAAGACGGTAATGAGCATTGGAAAAAAGTGGCATGTGTAGAGGTGCCGGGTTGTACATTTTGGGTCGGCATTATTATGGTTACGATATAATTTTACTTTGCAGTCGAGTTGGGGAAAGAGGTAAAATTTGTCTTCAAAGACTTTAAAAAACAATCAGTCCGTCTCTGACTCCAGCAACCCCGGAGAGTCACGTGAGAGAGGATAATATCGAGAAATAATAATCCCATGATTGTTTAGACATACTCACTAGTCTGCTGCACTGGGTAGAGTCTACACCATGCTCGCCATGCCCTGTGCTGTGCGACTCACGCGCATCCTCAATCCCTCTGAGTAGAGCTTCTTGTAAGGGAGATAATGATCGTATTTAGGATCGATAATCGATTTAAACAATATACGAGAATCTCGCTAGTAGGGGCTGAACACCTCCCCCCATCCGGGGTCGCTCACTCTTTCTCTCTCTCAACACGCACACACACACACAACACAAGTAATATTTTTCAGAAGCTGATCTTCAGCAATGAAGATTTTTGAAGGCCACATCATTTCGTTCCAATAAGAAATATATTAATGGATTTGTATAACGTATAATTTGCTGAGGCAGACAAATTTCCTTTGAAAGAAAAGGGTTTTAGTTATAGAAGTGGGGTAAAATGATCCTGTAGAAGTTTGACAAACCGCTCATGAACTTGTTATGTGACGATTAGAGCGTGTTCTGGTTGGTTGCTTCAGATATGTTCATGGAGTGTGTGTGTGTGTGTGTATGTGGTGTGGGACTGTAACAGTCAAGCTTTCATTTGAACACGGCCAGGGTTGTCTTCAAGGGAAACCGTTCAAACTCCAGCTTTGAGAGTAGCTTTTAACGTTTACTGGCATTGAAAAGAAATAATGTTAAGTCATAGACTTGTGAATAAAGTATTCATATAGAACTCGGATCACGGAAACACTTGCGCTGCAAGTTAGCCGTCCTTTAAAATGGACAAGGAATGCTGTTACATACGCGAGAGATAAGATGATGCACAGCACTCAAGCGCTCCTTCACAAGATTGTGATAGCGACTTAGGGGATAGATCTAAATAAAATCTAATCTTAAAACATAACACGCACTATAACTTAATCAGTCTAATGGTTCTCATCGTCGCTGTATGACAAGAGACACGTCGAGGGAGTCCCTCCCACACACGACTGATCATCTGGGGGAAAAAAAGGGGTGGGGGGATCCCAGGTCACGGTTGGTCGGCACTCGGCAGGCCCGGTAAGGCATGTGGCGGAGTAATCACGAGGGTATGTGAGGTCGAGGGCAGTTCTGATGGTGAAGGTTGGCCACTCAGGGCCCCAACCGTTCTGATGGTGAAGGTTAGCCACTCAGGGCCCCAACCGTTCTCATGGTGAAGGTTAGCCACTCAGGGCCCCAACCGTCTCTCAAAGAAGTCTCCTCACAGAATTGATGACCGTAAACCTTGTTGTTATCACTGCCAGTTCTCGCTATGTGAGGATTTCAAGGTTCAAAACCTTGAGGCAGCATCAAACAACAGATCCGTACAAAATAATGGAAAAGGTTCGCTCCCACGTATTGCCCAACTGATCCGTATCGGCCAACCTTGAGCCAGTGGCTGATTCTCCTTTGATTTAATTTCATTCTCAGCCACGTGTGAAGATGAATTTCCAAGAAAAGAGAAAAATTGTAATTATTTATCATCATGATATTACACATGATCTGTTTGTCTTGACCAGTTTTTGCACTGTAGCTTTTTTCCGCAAACGATTTCTCCTGCGCTGAAAATGTTGCCGAGTTTCAAAAGGAACAAAATATTTTAATCTAATTAACAGTAATTAGCTATAAGGCCAGGGTCATCTTGTTCAAGCTTAAACGCTGTTCTGTACTTACTGAGAAAATATTGAAACCTGTCCATGAATTTAAGCATTTCTTGTCGAACTGTTCGGGTCTTTTATCTGCCTCCATAATCTCATCGCTCTCACGTCTCTAAAGATCTTATATGTCATAACTTTAGTCCTGTGTCAAAAACAAGTGGTTTACGCGCGCCATTATTTACTTCTGAAACTTTTTAAAAGATCTATTGAGGACAAAATCTACGCTCACTTCGAAGAACACTAGAAAAAAAACTTGCCACAATTGAAAACAATATCAAAGGATTTTAATTGAAACTTGTTATCCTTGGATCTATATTGGGTTAGTATGTATAACAAAACATATGGCTGGTGTAGACGTGTATGATGTGACCGAGATCTCTTGCTTGGCGGTTGTCGCTGCACCCCCTGTCAAACCACAGTTAAAATGGTTTATCATCAGCCTTAATTTGAATGGAGTCTCAAGATCACCGTGACCCGGACAATGTTTTTGATTCGTTACTTCAACAGCCTGTCAGCCTAACCTGCTACGTAACATAAACAATCGTAAGGGACAAATCTAGCTTTGTTTTGCCAAAAAAAAAAAAAAAAAAAAAAAATAAAAATTCGTCTCGACGCTTTTCTAGAAAACAAGGCGTAGGAATTTTAAATCGAGCCAGCATCTAGCATTCCATTACATGGCAGAAATAATACATGAATAGAAATAAATAAACCTGAGAAGATAAAGTCAAGCTGATAGGTTATTGTAATCTTCATTTTATAGTTAGCGGAATTCCTGCGTAATAAAATCCTTCAGCCTTATTAATTTTGGCTAACTGCTTGTCAAATTATGCCCCGAAAAGATTCTGAACGCTTTTTTCAGTATGGCCGTATGTCTATCTTTATATAAAGGCGGACTTTGGAGGCTTTGACTGCGAACTCCTCCGTCATTACCCAAAGCACACCTTTGAAACTTTCCAGGCGTCTACAACATTCATGTGGCCAGGTTCTAATTCATAAAAACAAATCACCCAAACTGCTCCCCGGTTTCCCCAAAATGCTTTGTTTCGCCAACATAGGCTATACTCACGATCACCAATTATTGTGCGCGCATTTTTCTTATTCTTAAAAAAAAAAAAAGACAGAAGTCGTTATCAATCGGCTTGAGGTTTTTATCTAGGTTTAAATAACTTCGGTGCTAAGAATTCCCGCAAGGCAGTGCACTTAAATGCACTTCACACGAAAATTCCGAGCTTTGTAATTTATTAAACATTTAAAAGGATCTAAAAAACAGATTGGGAAAGAATAGAATATTTAGTAGATTTCCTATATTCCCCCCAAAAAATTAAGCTCCACATCTAAATTTTGTGTTTTGAATTAGAATTTTATATTCTATGTAAAATTGATAGGTGAAGGCATATACTTTTATGTGGATCATGTAAGTAAAAGGAGAGATATCAAGACCATTAAATTAATAAGCCTCTTTAAATACACACACGCACTCCAGCCTCGGCAAGTTGACACCTGGGTCCCGTTTGTAGAATAGGGATTTCAGCTTGTCTATGATATTATTATGTCTATCTTCTCTCTCTCTCTCTCTCTCTCTCTCTCTCTCTCTCTCTCTCTCTCTCTCTCTCTCTCTCTCTCTCTCTTATCACAAAGCGCTCTTACCCTTCTCGATGTTTTTGCTTCTTTCCATGTATATGAATGCAACCTGATAGGCAGGAGAAACTCATTATTCTCGTTATACTTCTACTTCTTTACATGCCCCTCAGGCTCTTGTCATGCGCAGTCTCATGCCAACACATGTATTTATTTCACTTGATGTCTGAATCGGTCAACAATTAGAACAGTTAACTAATTTTGTTAAAACAAAAAAAAAAAAAACAAAAAAAAAAAAATCTATAGATCCTCTTAAACAACCATTATCATGCGAGTTCCTATAAATAGGCAGCTGAGAATTCTCACAATTCATAGCCTGATAAACGTTTAAAAAATCATTAAACAGATTAGGAAAATACAGAATTAGCTCATGTCCCGTATGTAAACAACGTCTCTTTATTCTTAATGTAATATATGACTGAGGATTTAGAGTTAAGCATGTAGAAAACGTGCCTTCTGGTGGCTAAGATATGTTGTAGGTCTTGCGTGTGTGCACAGATCCAATCATCGCCTGCATTAGTGATCGGTCAACTGTCGCCCGCACTGTCAGCAACCATCGGACTGGACAGCCATCGAGAGGTGTCTAATTGATTGCCTGGTCAATGACAAGGTCATGCTAGGGTCAACTGTTTGGGTGAAAATAAAATCAGTAGCTGGAAACTCAAAAGAAAATGTAGTACTGGTTTTGTGCGCCTTTCCTCCTCTTCCCTCTCTCTCTCGCTCTCGCTCATGACCTATCTGTCTCTTCTTCCCTTTCTCTCACGCTCTCGCTCATGACTTATCTGTCTCCTCTTCCCTCTCTCTCTCGCTCTCGCTCATGACCTATCTGTCTCCTCTTCCCTCTCGCTCTCGCTCATGACCTATCTGTCTCCTCTTCCCCCTCTCTCACGCTCTCGCTCATGACCTATCTGTCTCCTCTTCCCTCTCGCTCTCGCTCATGACCTATCTGTCTCCTCTTCCCTCTCTCTCTCTCTCGCTCTCGCTCATGACCTATCTGTCTCCTCTTCCCCCCCTCTCTCGCTCTCGCTCATGACTTATGTCTCCTCTTCCCTCTCGCTCTCGCTCATGACCTATCTGTCTCCTCTTCCCCCTCTCTCTCGCTCTCTCTCTCTCTCTCTCGCTCATGACCTATCTGTCCCCTCTTCCCCCTCTCTCTCACGCTCTCGCTCATGACCTATCTGTCTCCTCTTCCCCCTCTCTCTCGCTCTCGCTCATGAGCTATCTGTCTCCTCTTCCCCCTCTCTCTCGCTCTCGCTCATGACCTATCTGTCTCCTCTTCCCCCTCTCTCTCGCTCTCGCTCATGACCTATCTGTCCCTTCTTCCCCCTCTCTCTCGCTCTCGCTCATGACCTATCTGTCCCCTCTTCCCCCTCTCTCACGCTCTCGCTCATGACCTATCTGTCCCCTCTTCCCCCTCTCTCTCGCTCTCGCTCATGACCTATCTGTCCCCTCTTCCCCCTCTCTCTCTCTCGCTCTCGCTCATGACCTATCTGTCCCTTCTTCCCCCTCTCTCTCGCTCTCGCTCATGACCTATCTGTCCCCTCTTCCCCCTCTCTCACGCTCTCGCTCATGACCTATCTGTCCCCTCTTCCCCCTCTCTCTCGCTCTCGCTCATGACCTATCTGTCTCCTCTTCCCTCTCTCTCTCTCTCGCTCTCGCTCATGACCTATCTGTCTCTTCTTCCCTCTCTCTCTCGCTCTCGCTCATGACCAATCTGTCTCTTCTTCCCTCTCTCTCTTTTTATTAATATCTGTAGTCCATATTTTCGGACTCTCTCCTCCCGTTCCTTTTCCCACTTCTTCCCCTGCCATCTATCTCTTTCCACCCCACTTCCACTACACTTAGCTTAATTGTCTTTGATCTATTACTGGTCTATGGTCGTCTCCATTCAAGTGTTCAGTCTCCCTTCTCTTCCTCTCCCAAACCACTTTAACTAACCAGACTTCCAATCCGCTCTCTCTCTCTCTCTCTCTCTCTCTCTCTCTCTCTCTCTCTCTCTCTCTCTCTCTCTCTCTCTCTCTCTCTCTCCCTCCCTTCTTTCCATACATATACCGTATAACTAGCCGTGTACCCATCAGTCACGTCGCTCTGGAGGCTGGTCCTCCAAGTCACGACGGCTACACTGCCCGCAGCAGTATAAATATTTATATTACTTTGACCGCCATTTTGGCCTCTCTTGCCAAGACAAACTGGTGCAGAGGCCCAAAAATGATTTTTTTCATGGCCGTATTTAATTACTTTAAGATGGCATTAAAAAAGCACCATACGAATGTCACAAAACAAAATTACACAGAGAAATTACTATAATTACTATGTGATTTGACTTCCTTGATTAGCTTGGCTTAACTTTAAAACTCTCTAGTCTTTGCCGTGGGTTCTCAAATAGTGCAAGAATTCGGATAGGGTCTTATGTCCCGCCCGACGGCGGCATGACATTGTATGTATGGTGAGCCGTAAACCTGACAAGAGTACAATGCATATCGGACACTCATAAATAGATGAAATGCCTATCTCGTCACGTTTCTAAGTCCTTTCTTGGTCGGTGACTCCCATGTTTTTTTAATGGAGAAAATCTTTTTTTCCAAAGACGTTTTAATTACAATTCAAGTTTACATTTAATGATCATCAGTCTTGGCTCGCCCGACCGTATTCACACGGTTTCAATGTACTGCACAGTAAGTAAACGAACGATAGCTTAGGTGAACAAACGGACGCAAGTCCGCTATTCATTTTGACATGCCCCGTCACAGCCCCCCTTGATGGTTAGACGGAGGACCACGTTATGACATTGGTATACATGTACAGAACCCATAATGACGGCTTTAGGAAATTGGAAATCAACGGTCATTGTGCAATTGTTTGAGACATTTTGCACTGTTTAATAATGTCGACAAATATTCCGATAATGGCTTTGTTTAATAATCTTTCATTGTTTCCATGTGGGCAATGTACTTCTTGCGCTTCACAAAGTAAACTAAATTAGTGTATTTCATTTTCATTGAAAGTTTCCTAGACCAACTTTCTTACAATTTGTCTAAAGAAAGAACAGAATCGTTGCTTTCCTCTTGTGTAACATCCTGTCTTAATGTTGTTTTACTTCGTAATAATATTGAGTAAATATCTTCAATAAAGGAAACGAAATGTTACAGTATAGTGAATTTACTTGCTTCATCAACATGAATTTCTAGATAGTGAATTTGCTTGCTACATCAACATCAATTTCTAGATGGTGAATTTGCTTGCTACATCAACATCAATTTCTAGATAGTGAATGTACTTGCTACATCAACATGAATGTCTAGATAGTGAATTTACTTACTACATCAACATGAATTTCTAGATAGTGAATTTACTTGCTGCATCAACATGAATGTCTAGATAGTGAATTTACTTACTACATCAACATGAATGTCTAGATAGTGAATTTACTTGCTACATCAACATGAATTTCTAGATTGCTGGAGGGAAAGTCGAGCCCACTACACAGGAAATCATCGTTTCTCCATCATACCATATTTTGAACCGCTGTATGTGGCTAGTACTTACCCCAGAAGCACTCGCCTGGCCTGGTAATGAAGGATGCGTTAAGGTCATGAACTTGAAATTACTGTAATGGCTGCCTAATAGAGATCAGCCCGAGAACTAGACTATCTCTATTTCCCAAAAGGTCAAAGTCAGACACTGTTTTCTGTAATGACAATTCAAACTGCCAGCATATTCATGTTTTTATTTGTTTCAAATCTGTGTTTGGCCTTTACACTTTTAGGAACACAAAACCATAAGTATGAAATTTGATCAGGTAGAGATAGAGTTTATGATGAAATGGTGTACACAGTGCTAAATAAAAAACAACCCCCCCCCCAAAAAAAAAAAAAAAACAAAAAAAAAAAAAAAAACAGAAAACCAACCCCCCAAATGTTTGCACTGTATTTGCAGCAGTTTTTTTCCCTTACGCTAGCTTTGTAGCTTGCTAAAGCGACTATTATTACAGCGGATTACCATAATAGTTGGAAACTAGAGGCTTTGATGTACCCCGGGCATGACGAGTTTCGTTTCCCGTTTGAGACCTCCACAGATATAATTCGTGTACGGCAGAGGTTGACAGGGCATTTCCGGCGCATCCCCACCTTGCTTGATATGTGTACGGCTATAATTTCATCTATTATTATTATTATTATTATTATTATTATTATTATTATTATTATTATTATTATTATTATTATTATTAAGTCGTGCAGGATTGGGGTCATAGATGCAAAATATAGAGTATCATCGAAAGGATGCTGGTGGTCATCAGTGAAGGTTGATGATGATGGCAATGCTGATGATGTTGTCCTGTCTGGCCCTTTATCACAGAACTCAGAGAAAACTTGAAATGTTAAAAAAGAACGTGAGAGTATGAGAGAGAGAGAGAGAGAGAGAGAGAGAGAGAGAGAGAGAGAGAGAGAGAGAGAGAGAGAGAGAGAGAGAGAGAGAGAAGAGAGAAGAGAGAGAGCGAGAAGGAGGAGGGGGAGGAGGACGAGGATCAGAGTTAAAGGCAACAATAGACTTGTTACATTGAGGCAGAGAGAGGGGGAGATAAAAATAATTATATAGATCTAGAGATAGGACATTCAGACAGAAAATAACAACACCGCAAACTTGATTTAGGTTACAGTTACATAGCCCTTACACCGTTTTCTTCATTTCAGAGCTTTTTAAAAACTGAATTTTAGGGTATTTTTTAAGTATTATTATTAATTATTTTTTTTTGTTTCAATCTGCGGTTTGTACTGTAATACTACCCAGGCGTGACATGACGAAGCTGCTGGTAGAAAAGTACGGTAAAACCTTTTCCCGCTTCATGTACTCTTTTCTTTCAATGAACGTCTACATTATTTTGTTATCATTTAGATCTAGATCTAGTCCTTTTCTAATAAAAAAGAATCTGTGAGTTATTACAGGAAAACAGCTCTTTCTATACTTTCCTCAAGTATTTAAAGATTTTTTTAAAGCTTATAATAAGGTTTTGCAAGTATTAAAAATATTAAAAACAAATAATAAACAAAAAACAAAGAGTGCCTTTAACGGTTTAAGTGCACTACCGTATGGACATTTTGTTTGTGCATGATAATGAGCTTATAACAGGATCTATAAATAGATCAGACTTTTACTCATAAAATGTACAAAATGTTCTAACTTTTCTTATTAGCATGAAATAAGGCAATAAGATATGCCCAGTGTTTGCATGAGCAAGCCAGGTCTATAGAGACACAATTCATACAAAATTATCGTAAAGGATCTGAGTCATCCATCTACCGTCTGCTGTCATTTGATAGGTCAACTTGGCTGTACCCAGTTTTAGTTTAGCTGATCTTGCAATCTTTCTGCCTCTCCCTCTCTCCTTCCTTTCTCTCTCTCTCTCTCTCTCTCTCTCTCTCTCTCTCTCTCTCTCTCTCTCTCTCTCTCTCTCTCTCTCATTCCCCTCTTTTTCTCCCCCTCCCTAAAAAACAAAAACAAAATCAAAATGTCTTGATCTATTCAACTCCCTCTCTCTCCTTCATTCTCACTGACAATAATGATTGCTCAAATTTCACAGCTAGAATCTTTATTTATCTAATACAATCGAGCCCTACCCACATTTATTCTTCTGTAAGAACAATTATTGCGTGATGAAAACATTCCAAAAAGGTTTTCAGAACAGAGTCGAGGCCTGGAGAGGGCAGAAAGAGAGGTTTGCAGATAACGCTCATGCATATAGAGCAGCTAATACACTGCTTAGTTCGGTGATCTGTAGCAGACCAATGAACGCTCATGTAATGGTCGAGGGATAGATAACTCGCAGTACGATTTACAATACCATTTCTTGTGTGAAAAATACACCATCTATCGAGGAGTTCTGATCCCTGGCTCATGCTGATTTAGTTTGACGAGTGACAAAATACGACTAAACAAACATTCACTTCACATTGAAGAAGACGACCTATATTAAATAGATTCATTTGTCACATCACGCTCTGTGGTGTGCTCGACGTCTTAATTTAATGAACTCCGAGTTCTGAATTCGTTAAGCTTCTGATCAGTTTATATATATATAAAAACACCTATTCCCATTTTGCTCCAGCATGATGCAGTGTTTCCTTTCGAGCCATTTCTCAAAACGCTAAACAGCATCAGATGCTTTATCTTATTTGCAAACAAAATAAAACTAATCTCAAAATTAATTATTTTTTTTCCCTATTTGTGCATACATTGAAATTTCCACCAGTCAAGCGTCAGGCTTGTACACCATCCCTTCCCCAACCCTCTCCTAACACACATTAATGAGACGGCACGGAACTTCTAAGTAAATCGATCTGCGGTCAAGACATGCCTACATGACGGGAAGACGGCTTCGTATCTACAGCTAACTCTACTTTATGTTTGTAATAATAATAATAAAAATAGTAATTATTAACTCTGGCATCGGGAACGATAACACCGGTCGTCTGTTCTATCTAAAGCTACATCATTTTCAGGGAATGGGCTTAGAGGGATGCCCAAGAATTCCTCTCATGTTACGAGTAATCCTTCTGGACATTAAACACCAATACCAGTCTCCCTTTTTTCTACAAGTGAATCATGTCGTCGCCTCCCCCTCCCCCGTCCTCAAACACCCACTCACGCTTACCATCTCTCTCTCTCATTGTTGCCTACCTCTGTCTTGCCGCCGTAAAATCGATGATCTATTCATGTAACAGCATAATAATCTTCCTTTCTCTGGCTCGGCCTCCCCTCCCATATTCCCTGCTAATGTATTTTGTAAGCACAAAATTTCCCCCGGGAAGAGCGCCGCAGCGCATTTTTCGTAATTTGTTCAGACAGCGCTGGCTTATAACCAACCAGTTGAACAGGATACAGGATAACAACAGCCCAGTTCTGCGAGTCTGGTTTGCATTTTGGTTGCGAGGATTAAAGATACACTGAACTTTCTCTGAGAAAGGTTGAAACTTCTTCATTTTTCTTATTTCAATTTCCGTTAATGCCTTATCTGCCGTTGTCCTATTGTTTCCCCTCTTTTTTAGTTAAACCCACGATGGATAGAAACTCTCTATAGCCACCTATAGCAAATCACTGTACATATAACATTATACCTACAAGTTACAATACGCCAAGTGGCTCAGTCAGTAGAGCGTGCGACTGACAATGAGGATGTCCTGAGTTCGATCTCCGTGGTGGTTGGGTGAGATCCCACCCACCCAACTCTATCCTTGGTATGACATGGGGCGGAGAGGTCATTAGGTGTAGCGTTGGGATGACAAAGGTCTCGCCTTCGATTCTTGGAGAGCTTGTGATGGTGTTAGATATAATCCAACCAGCCAAATCTTTGATAGGCCTGAAAAAAGCGTTTGGGAAACTTTCAAGAATTACATTTAACTGAAGTGAAGGATATGGCTTGAAAGTGAAATTATAGATTTTAAATACGTGGTTTGTGATAATACCTAAACAAGTTTTAATTTCTTCAATTAGTGAATGCAATAGCAGGATAAGGTCTTTGTTCATACTCAATGAATGTCCTAAACATATTTATCTACATGTATTTTTTGCTAAACTAATTTTACAAATGTTGAAATGATTGCTAGTTGCGCACGGTAAGTACATTATAAAAGACCAGTCAGCATTTTTTTTTTTTAGATCAGAGGTCAAATTGAAGTTAAGGACGTTTCGAATTTTGGTTTTAAATCTTTGGATAATGCTATCTGTTTTTTCCCCTGCCTATTTATGTTTCTAATCCGGGGATCCACTTTGTTTCTTTACACATTAATTACTCTCCCCCCTTCCCCAATACCGTTATTCAATAAAAGTGAAGCTTTGTTTCTGGTTCCACTACTCTGTTGTTTCACAGTCCTTGCCGTATCTTTTCCTCCACCCTGCCATCTCCCTCTGTGTCACCCGTCCGACCTGTCCGTGTGTGAGATGGCAAGGACTACCATTTAGAGGACATTAAGCTCAGGCAGTTGTAGCGGTTACCGGACCAGTGGCGATTGCTTCCGGTCATTCAGCATTATGAATGGGAAGATAATTCAGAGGAGCTGTTCACACCAACGTGTGGTAATTCCACTTTTATTTCTCTCGGGATGTGTCAAGAAGCAAAACAGTTTTGTATGAATACATGGAGTTTCATTTGATACCGACATCTGTTTCGATTAAACAAGCCCATCTGTTTTATTAGCTTGATGAGATTAGAACAAGTCCGATAATTTCAATCCGAAAACATTGAAAGGAAAGAGAGCCTGGGGCTAGAAATGTGAAGGGCGTAATATGTCGTTGCCCTAGAAGTAGGTCCAGTTTTGACTTTGCGTTAGATTTAAATTGGAGGAGAAAACGAAAATAGATAAACTTTAGCAGTGAGCAACTCCACAGTACTCCAGACTGTTTCTCGCTACTCCGTCCACTGCCATATCTATTCTTGTTCAGCCAGCTACGTGACGATAAGTGGTCAGCCTGCGGTCAAATTGAGCACCACTGTCGAGTCACTTTCATAAAAACGGGATTCCTATAAAAACATCACTAACATTAAAAATATAGCATCAAGTTGCTAATCATAAAACACAACAGCTTCATTGCCTCGATGGGTGTTTCTAATCTAAAGACTTCCAGCATGATAATCTCGAGCCAAAACGAATTGGGCCTACAGAATGATACGCGTACAGGTAGTAAAATATCAGATCAAAGCAGAAATCATCTGTTTTTGTTTGTTCGTTTTTATTATTGATTGCTGAAATTGTAGACTGTGGGTGTGAGGCTGAGTCGTGGCAGATCAAGCTACATGACGGTTACCGTGAGCTGGTTTTTATCACGCGCATAACTATTGAATGTCACGGGTCAGATCCCACTCACGCGAAGAGCTGTAGCGTATTGTACTTCTCAAGTCCACTTACTTGATGATGTCACCGCCCAGCTGGTTGTATGAGCAGGGCAAGACCAGCTGTTTTGCGTTGTACTCAAGTACTATGTTTACACACCCTGTACAAACGATATACTGTAATAGGATGACGTATAAGAAGGCCCAATCCTTCATCCTTCTACCTTCCTATTTTCTGTGTCTCTCTTATATATATATATTTTGTGTGTGTGTGTGTGTGTGTGTGTTAAGGATTGAAACACGAATGGAAGGGTTGCAAATATGTAAAAAGAAAGGGCGTGTGAAATGGAATAATACGAGGAGATATCGTTGAGTAAATAATGTTCAGTGAAAATCCACAACTTTACCCCAATTTTGTCTTCACACCCCCCCCCCCCCCCCCTCTTCCCACTCTCTCTATTTTTCTCTTTATGTTTCTCTGTGTTTGTCACTTTGTCTTTGTCTTTCAGTCTGTCACTCTGTCTGTCTGTCTGTCACTCTATCTCTCTCTGTCACTCTGTCTCTGTCTGTCTGTCTGTCTCTGAAATTCACGCACCTTCATCTTGGCGCCCATGGGCTTTAATAAAGCTCGCTGTGAACCATTAAAGCTTTCCCCGCAAGCTAAAAAAAAGTCGCTGAGGACGGATGAGAATTAAGAACTGGGTGTCTTCTTTCCATCTCTGTCCTGTGTAGAGACCCACACCTCAGGTGTTACAATAAAGAAATTCTAATTGGGTCGTTCGTCTCTTCTCTCTGATCTATACCACAGTAGAGTTTATAGCTGCTCAATGTGAAGCTTCTTAGGTGTTTTCCCCTAATCGAGCATAATAGACGGGCAGCTCTTACTCAACGTCGTCCGGTAATCCCTTGTGTTGTGCGACAGTTAATGCGGCCTCTGTGTGCTCCTCATCAGCAGTTGTCTGCTAGTAATGTTTGTGAAATTACCTGGCGGGGCGGTCCAGCGGGTAACAACTGGAAGACTATCTGACAAGGGGTGGACAATGGTGGAAGTGGGGATCATTGAGGATTAGGATGGAAAACATTATCCCCCACCCCTCCCACATTCTATCTTACACATTAATCATGTGACAAAGAAACCCCTCCTGTTAAAATAAGATCAAAAGAGAAATAACAAAAGAAAAAGAAATAATTGGGTGTCTGCTGTCTCAGAACAGTTGAGCTTAGCGATCCTTAACCCACAAAATGCTGTATATACACACGCACTAGCAGTGGATTAACTTTCCTCGAGAACACTGAATTGCACCCTGAAAGGCGGGCCTAGATCTACGAAGTACTTTTTTATCTGCATACTTTGGCTTTATCTGCAATCAATTGGACCAAAGTTTTCTTTATTTTTAGGTCTAAATTTCTACGAAGCGATTTATCTGGATGGTTATTATTTGCATACTCTTTACCCAACTGTCAGGCGAAATACTGAAAATCTCACTGATGTGCCCCACCAGTTTTGGTGAACGTTTTGCTCTCGTCTTCCTCTGGAGTTGCTTGACCTGATGGTAACAGCGAATTAGGCCTTCCTGCGCTGTGGTAGGGGATGCAGGTGAAACCAGGCCCAATATAACACTATGCTAATGCACAGAATGATGATCTCAGATTATGGGGAAAGAGATCCCCTGGTCCATAAGCTAAACAAATATGTGCGGATAGCGCGTTTTCGTTGCTTTTCACTGTACCTACTAGAGGTGGCACTAGCGAGAACCATGTCCTGCAACCTGTGCAGCAGCAAAATGTGGTTTTGTTTTCAAACAGCTACAACCGCTGAAGCAGTTCTGTATTGTCAAATGTCCATAAAATAGCTCTGTATCGGTATATTATTTTTATCTCTTTATATATTGTTTGAGTGGTCGAGATATAGGCAGAACTTTCCGTCGCAGATTAGATTGAGCATTATGGTTTGGGTCGAATCTTGATGCACCACTGTTAACTCACCATAAAAATTCAAACATGCCTTAATCTTTCATGAACCAAGCATGATTATATAATGGCAACCCTGTCGACTAGCTTTTTTTAAAAATTTTTTTTTCTTCTTTCCTAGTTCTTCTGACCACACGGTCAGACTATCTTCTCGCCGGATCCACCAACCTCTTCTTTCGAATTGTTCTTATGAAAAAGTATTGAAAAAAAACAAAAAAAAAAACAAAAACAACTACAGCTGCACACATCACTCTTACAATATCCTCACATCTCAACCTTATAAAACATTTCAACACATATTTGTCCCATGAGAACAAAAAGATTTTAGTATTAGTAGAAAAGAAAGTACAAAGAACCTTTTAAATCTTATACTAACACGAATTATTGATCTTCACGATGCGTGAAAACTGAGTCAAATCCAAGCTGTAATTTTAAATTATTCAAACATGCCGTCAGCAGACTGTATAAAGCCGTGTCTGTAAGAATCACTGTAAAAAGAGTGTGTCCAATTCCCAGTGGAGATCTGTATGTCAATGTGGGTTTATTTAATTCATTCTCACGTTCTGACAAACCAACCGGGACCAAAAACCAGGATAGCAGACCGACCTCAACGGCTACTGGCTTTAGACCTGGGAGAAAGATCTAGTCTGCGCGCAACTTTGCCAGATTGTTAGTTTCAATCTGAGCTAATTCAAAGCGAAACAGTAAACGCCAGCTCCTTCTAGTTCTACCCTCCCCCTCCCCCCCCCCCTCTCTCTCTCTCTCTCTCTCTCTCTCTCTCTCTCTCTCCCCCTCTCTCCCTTTCCGCATGTGCACAGAATGACTGCGATAGAGGTGTTCTACAAAGGCCTCCTAGAAACGACACACATGGCTTCTGTAGACAAATTTGGTCTATCTTTATAAATCTTGATTTAAACCACTGTCTTTCCGACAGATCAATCTAACAAAGTTACGAACACTTCCTTGTGTCATGAGTCCCGGAACTAACCTCCAGTTCTCGCTACCCTGCAGCTTCCCGGGGTAATGGTCTGTAGCTGTGGGAACGATCCAGGCTGACAACTGCTGCAAGAGATATTGTTTAAAATATGATTAGATCTCAGAAGTTGACAGCACTCACACATTCCAAACTTTAATATCTCGCTTGTGAACACAAACAGCGTACAATTTTAATTTTGGCCAATTCTGACTGATTTGGTTGGGTTTAGAACTAATTTAAGAGTTTCACTCACTGTTTTTTTCCCCTCAACCTAATTTTATTTCAAAGCAAAGAATATCATATTGTAATTTTTAAGGTTGCACCACAGCGTTTGTCGAGGGGTCATTTCTAATGTTATGATCTCACACTGAGTTTGCTTACACCATCAGTTTTCCCAGTGAATTCGGTGTTCATTATTTCTTTCGGAACAAATCTAAGCCCAAATCGTCCTAACTCAACACGGATCCACGAAATGTGTACACTCTAGCCTTCAATAATTGATTGATTGTTTTTGCGGAGTGTCCATAGCATTGCGATTCTAAGCCCTTTCTCAGACACCATACATTTTCACAACCGGACATGGCAGAGCTACTAAGATTAGACCCCACTGTTACCTCTCGTCATAGAGTTGCTTGGATCACTGCCGGAAGGTTTCTATTGTACATCAAGGCGGAGCCGCTATCATACAACCACCGACTGTATCACCCTCTTAGCCAGCTGACTCAAGATTTGAAATGTCTCTATTGTTCTGGCGGAATCGCCAGTTACTGTTCTGTCCAGTCCAGACTCTCAACACTAGAGTGCACTGTTTTTTTTTTTTTTCAGAGACGCAGACAGATACTTACGCTGTCCTCAGGCAAAGTCTTACTGCACATTAACCAGCTGTTGGTCCCACCATCGTTTGTCCCGACCAAACTACTACACTTAGCAGAAAGTGACGAAAACGCCCAAGGTCTTATTATAATTACAAATTTATGTCATTTATAGACAACTTGACATAGCGATAATGAAAGAATTTTAGGCCGAGTCTATAAGATTAAGGGACTCTAGTGAGAGTACCTGTATGTTTGTATTCGGTGATTATGTGGATCCTTCTGTAAGATGGGGAACACATTTCTCATAGCTTCATACTTCTTTATAGACTTTTTGCTAAAAACCGATCGAGCCATTATCTCTTTTCCCCTTTCTTTTTCTCTTTAATCAACAGTTATGTGTGTAAGAGATGTGTATGTGAGCGAGAGACAGAAAGAGAAATAAAGAAAGACAGGGACAGAGGTATAATTATAGTCAGAAACACGTCACATTGCTGAATGAGCAACTTCTAAGTGATCTATTCATCTGGCCGACCCAAAGTAATAATAAAAATAGCTGTACAGGAGTTTGTTAATGAACCAGCACATGCGAGTTACAGTAGTTCTGGGGGAGACTCTTCTGATACAGATGTACTAGTAACCCTTTAGATCTAGAATAAATGTCTATCAATCTCCAGAGAAACCTCAGATTTTGTGGCTAAAAAATAATGCGAATACTCGGTGCCCAAGCGCTATCCCTCCACATAAGCTTTTCCCCGCCTCTCTCTCTCTCTCTCTCTCTCTCTCTCTCTCTCTCTCTCTCTCTCTCTCTCTCTCTCTCTCTCTCTCTCTCTCTCCCCCCAATCCCTCCTCCCATCATTTTCTCTTCCACTGGTGCCTTCATCAACCCCTCCCTTTTTTCCTTATGGTCGGACACCTGTGCCCTGGTGTCATGCCTAAGGACCTGACTGATGTGCTAGAGAATACAAAGTGCTCAAAGAATCTTGTAAATTAAGGCCTACATCGGAATAGACCGAAAAACTTTTTCTCTCTTACCTTGATTTTTCTGATTCTCTGTTTTGTAAAGTACAGATCTGAAGATGGCAGGTTGAGAAAGACAAGTTTTCAGGGATGCTATAAGTACAGATCTGAAGATGGCAAGTTGAGAAAGACGAGGTTTCAGGAATGCTATAAGTACAGATCTGAAGATGGCAGGTTGAGAAAGACAAGTTTTCAGGGATGCTATAAGTACAGATCTGAAGATGGCAAGTTGAGAAAGACGAGATTTCAGGAATGCTATAAGTACAGATCTGAAGATGGCAGGTTGAGAAAGACGAGATTTCAGGAATGCTATAAGTACAGATCTGAAGATGGCAGGTTGAGAAAGACGAGATTCCAGGGATGCTATCTATATCTGCTACGGGCAGCTGTGCCTGGACTAGGATGATAATCTCTGTAGGAGCAACTTATCGAGTTCATTAATGGTCCAGACTCACGCCATGGTTTCATCGGACCATCAGACTCGCAGACTCGACCTCCATGATAATTGTGGCCCCATGTTGGATAGAATCTAATGCTCGTTAGGCTGGCTGTTTAGATAACGGTAGAATCGACCAGCACACTCTAGCACCTTGCGGGTTTGTTATTATTACTGGAAACCCGCTTTCTGACGTCAGTTGATGAAGGACGCACAGACACTAGCATTGCCATAAATTAGCGAACAAATTGGGTTATTCCGGTAAAAAAATGTGTTCAAAATAAGAAAAACATAGTTACATAGTCACGGACAGGCTAGATTCTCAATCAGTATAATACAATCATGTATGTGAACTGCGTTTTCTTATTGTGTTTGGCCGTTAATCTAGATCTAGATGGCACAATTTATGCTATTCATTTCAGAAGCATAATTATAATTGACAATGGTTTATTACGAGCTAGTATATAAAACTTATTTTCGAGTTGGTTTATTTCTTACATTAGACCCTGCCAATGTAAATACATGAAAGTATTAATGCATTTCGTTCCACAATTTTAATTCAAATCATATTCCCCTATTTTCTAAAGTCTGTAGCTACCCAGCGTATACTAAGAGTAGAGGCAGGTTCAGCAGAACAATTACCGATTTAGCATAATAACAGAAATCAAAAATGCCTTAGTTTCATTATGGCAGTATTATATATTGTATGCTTAGACTTTTGAGAAGATTAAGAACTTAATAAACAGCCTTCTTCAATTTTTCTGTACACTCTTCGACAAGGGCAAGTATTAGTCTTACGAGAGAGACAATTGTTCTACAGAGACATTTTGCAAGATCCTATAAAATGTAATCCTTCTGATTAAGGTTAAGGTAACCCAGCCATTTTGTGCCCACACTCGAAATAGGCCTGGACTCCTTAGAAAGTTCTTAAATGATCTTGGGTCTGCCATGATAAATCAGCGTTCGTTTGTGGTGTTGTTGTTCCTTTATCTTTTAATTGATTTTCCTTTGACCAAACAATTTTTTGTTAATCGCCATATAGGATTGATTCTCATTTCTACTTGCCCTTATTTACATTTTGAACATTCAATTACCTTATACCTTATACCTTTTGCCTTTCTAGGAAGGAACTGCCGCTCTGTCACGTTGCTATGATCTAGCCAAGTTCACGATGACACGCCCCCTTACATGCAGAAATCACACCCCTCTCAAAACTGTTGTTTTGCCAAACCGATTCCTGCCTTGATTTCTCTGGTACTAAAGTGATTCACAAGATATCTTTTTGTACTCTTACTTTAACGTATAGACTTAGTCCGATAGCTTCATCCCAGACTGCAATATTGATATGTACCCTACGACGTTGGCGCGGCAGAAATAATAAAGGCGAAATCTCACATGTAAAGACAATATTAGTTCTTTTATCTCAAGAGAAAGGGTGGTTTCGTATTAATAATGATTAAAAAAAAAAAAAAACAACCAACAATAACTGAGAAGCCAAAGCTAGAGGTCTTTAATTTCATATTGATGCTAAAAATGAGGTTTGAAGGTGAATCTATGTGGTTTGCTGTTCGTTTTTGGACAGGTGTCAATATTATATGTTACAGAACATGCAGTGTCGAAATCACGATAGTGCCCGCAGTAATCGATTCCCCTTTTTTCTCTTCTTTTGCCAATCAGGAGTAATTCCTTGTATAATTTATACATAGTAGAAAAATGTTTCCGGCATATATAAATTCAACTGTCTTAGAGTAAAATATAGTGCCTTGATCCTCCCAAGTTCTTAAAAAGAAATAGATTTAACGTTCGCTGTAAGACTTGATGTAAGAAAAATATATGTTAAATTCGTCGATGTGAAATTGTTTTCGGGTTCAGATACTCTACCTGACACCATTCAATCATTCGTAATTTTTTGTTTGTTTTTAAGCTTTACTTTCATTAAAACAGTAAACGATACAGTCATTGCACAGCAAAGGAAACTATCGGGACATTTGAACTGGGAGAAACCGCCGACTCAGGTTGTTTTTCCTCGAAATGTCAATGTTGACAACCAGATAAAACTATCGATGGAGTCGGATAGAACATAGAACAGCAAATCGCATGCTCTAATCCCTCTCTCCAGCCTCATATCATGAATGGAATGACACAGCTGCGTGCGAAAACATGACATATTCAAAAATGTTTTCGCCGAAAAGCTCAAAACACATCTCTCTCTCTCTCTCTCTCTCTCTCTCTCTCTCTCTCTCTCTCTCTCTCTCTCTCTCTCTCTCTCTCTCTCTCTCTCTCTCTCTCTCTCTCTCTCTCTCCTGCCCTTTCATCTTTTTTTGTGATGTTACACGTTGTGTAAGATACATAACTTCTATTTTTACTGCATTAAGGAAATATTTACCATGATTAATGAAATGATTGTATATGTTGAAGAACTTGGCTATAACTTTTTTTTTAAAACAAATAATAGCGAAAGAAAAAAAAAAAAGCAATGGCCAAATTCGTCAACGTTTGAAGATAAAATTTCATTCTCTTCCATCCGCCCCGCAAGCTTTGGAACGCTTTGTGTGTCGTCTTGTTATGATTTGTTGGCTGAGAAAAAAACCAAGTCAGAAAAGTGAATCAATTGTTTTGTAGAGCAGAAGACTGGCAGAGCATGAATAGTGTTTTAAACTGTTTTTACACTGCTATCTGTTTTCTTTCAGAACAATATACAGGCAAGTTAGATTTGTGTACGTTAAGAAACCAAAGTTACAAGATCAAAGCTCTCTTGTCCAATCAGAATGACGCAGTGACGCAATACATGCGTACTTCGTGATCTGCTCTCGGTGGCCCTTTGATTTTTAGAACCTTCAATGTAACTATACCTTTGTCTGTAATAAAAGTACTGATGCCATGTCATATGTTATTGATGTTGATAGGGACATACCTTTCCGTAATATAACTGACGTGGAGACATTCTCCATCCATTTGTGAGATGAAACGAGAGATTAACGTGAGATTAATGTGAGATTAACGAGATGAACATGTTGCACTGTTCAAGGTGCCGGAGTGGATTATTTTGTCGACGGACTCGCCGATACTTTAAAAAACTTATCAGGATAATAGCTCTGTTGTTAACAGTTTACTGGTTACTCCCTATTAGCTTAGCAGACACTCATTAGAAAGGGGATGGTGGTAAGAGAAGGAAGAGAGAGGGAGGGAGGGGGAGAGAAGAAAAGAGAGTGGGGAGAGAGAGGAAGAAAGAGAGAGAGAGGGGGGAAGAGGGAGAGAGGAAGAGAGACAGAGAGACAGAAAGACAGAGAGGTGGGAGAGAGAGAGAGAGAGAGAGAGAGAGAGAGAGAGAGAGAGAGAGAGAGAGAGAGAGAGAGAGAGAGAGAGAGAGAGAGAGAGAGAGACAGACAGAC
Source organism: Elysia crispata (assembly GCA_033675545.1). NCBI lineage: Eukaryota > Metazoa > Mollusca > Gastropoda > Plakobranchidae > Elysia > Elysia crispata. The sequence goes on along the minus strand of JAWDGP010002436.1, from coordinate 120,708 downwards.
AGACAGACAGACAGACAGACAGACAGACAGAAAACCTGAGGACCTAAGCAGGATGTATTAGCAATGGGAAAGAGGAATGCGAGAAGGAGCACTGAAACTGCACTATGTGAATAATCAAATAAACAAAACAAATATTGCAGGCTTGCTGCACCGTGCACATCGAACGGGCTCAACCAGTGTCGGAAACATTATTGACATGACCTAAGGAACTGGAGGATGAGTCATCGGTTAATATGCATTCACATAACATAGGGCCTTTTCTTTCTGGCCTGTGTTTAGAGTCAAGGTGGCATTTAGTCTACAGTGCTGCAGTTTTCTTTATTTATTGGTGTGTGGGGGCGGAGTGGGGGCAATGTGTTATAAATAATGTGTGTTAGTCCCACATTTTCGAGGCAGTGTCCAAATACCCTGCATAAGTCGACATTGATAAATTATATGTCTTTCTGCCTCTGTCATCCTTACAATATCAAATTGAAAAAAAAAGCAGTATAGCGAACTGCATTTAGATTGAAGGAAATATACACATCTAACTAGATTCCGTAATGCAATTTGCTAAATGCTTATTTGCTTTCCGTTACAAGATAAGTCACTGAATTTAAGAGACCTTTGGACTGAATATATTCTAGTACCTATTATTCTTATACATGTACTTATCTTTATACTCATGCAAAATCTGGTCTAAATCCCAGAAGTTTTATAAACGTCATCTCCCCGTTCTGGACCGAGCTCTCTTACTCTCTCTCTCTCTCTCTCTCTCTCTCTCTCTCTCTCTCTCTCTCTCTCTCTCTCTCTCTCTCTCTCTCTCTCTCTCTCTCTCTCTCTCTCTCTCTCGGACATATGACCAATCGATTTTGAATAAATCAAGTCAGCGGATATTCTACTCTAGCGTGTCTGGGGTACGCTGGCGAAGGGTAGCAAAATTCAAGCTTCTGTTTTTGTTCCATTTCTCTTCTCTTTATCATTGTTACGCTGTAGGGGATCACCACAAAATAAATAAAATCCACGGTATGATATGCAACATAATATTTTTGTTGGAAATATAGTTATCGGGAGATAGGGCTTCTTATTTTATCCTAGCGTGATATTTTTTCAAGAGTAACATATTTTCAAATAAAGGTATTTTCTTACACAACAGTGCCTCAAATCTGTTCTGTCGTTCATCGTGCCTTTCTAGTTTTTTTTTTTTTTTACAACTGTGCCTTTATCCTTTTCTCACTCAAAACAGGTCGTATTATTTTGGAAAGGATTCTTTTGGATAATATTTAGTGAAATAGATCTGTCTGTAAATAATTGTGTCCTTGCCTGATTTATACTGGCGCATGTTCAACATAGACGTTCTTGTGAAGCACCGAGCGGCTCCTGCTTATTGTGTTCTTGCGGAGTGTTTAAATGTTATTAGAGCGGTTATTTTGTCCTCGTACTCAAATTGAGATTTCGGTATGGTTGGTTTTTCTAATATGATAGGAAAGGAGATAGACAAACGACGAGAGAGAGAGAGAGAGAGAGAGAGAGAGAGAGAGAGAGAGAGAGAGAGAGAGAGAGAGAGAGAGAGAGAGAGAGAGAGAGAGAGAGAGAGAGAGAGTTATATATCAAGCTAATGGACGCAGACCTCCCACCCACTCAAAAATATAGTACATAGGAGCTCTCTCTCTCTCTCTCTCTCTCTCTCTCTCTCTCTCTCTCTCTCTCTCTCTCTCTCTCTCTCTCTCTCTGTCTCTCTCTCTGTGCCGTGATATCTAAGCGGGCCGGCGGCCCCATGGCTGGTAGGAAGTTCACTCAGGTCCGCTCACGCAACAGGTCTATCGATTCTACAGTCTGGGGTCAGCCAGGGATGCTGCAAAACCCCCGGCCTGCTGTGCGCCTGGCTGTTGGACAACGGAAATTTTTTCAAATACACGCAACGACTCGCACCAGCGATTCCAAATCAGTGCACGATGTGGACTGTCACTTCCGGCCGTTGACAGTGTCCGAACCCAGCATAGTAATCGTATCATACTCAAAAACCTCCATAAACCAAAACTGCCCTATACCTAGCCTTATCATCATTATTATTGCATGTCTGTTTAAAGGTTAAAGGAATAGGAAAAATGTGGATTTACTTTTTCTTTCTTTATTTCTTGATTTTTTTAAATAATACCATGATTGTTTATTTGAGATCAACCTAAACTGGTGTAATGTACATAAGAGATGAAAGAATTTTTCGCCCTCAGGGCACCAGCTGAAAACATTAGTTCTTCTAGATACCAATCTAATTTGAGAAATTCAATTTCTATAGTCCGGATTATTATTAATTCAAGTTAAAAAAAAAGTATTTGATATTTCTATCAACCTTATATGTAAGTTGAAAAGACAGAATAACAAGGACAGTAATTCAGGAAAAATTGAATAACGGTATATCACGTTTGACTTTCGTACTTTACAAATTATTTATTGAAAACTTACTACGGTAATTTCACCATCTTGAAGCGCGTTCCTTTTCTTTATCATGGGCCCAGCATTTCATCGATCGTGTGGATCCTATCGACAAATCTTCTAATAAAAGCCGGTCAGATCACTTTCCACTAGATCTAGGTCAAGTAAGATGGTGCTACAGTCAATGGTCTTGATTTTCTCAGGCAAGGGACACTTGGTGAGGAATGGCATCTCCATCAGCATATTCTTACACCCAACAGCATCCTTCTTACACAGAACCATCTCACACCTCTGGAAGAATTTTTTCTGGATGCTGCTGTACTCTTCCATCGAGTGCTTTTCAGTAAGACACTCTAGGAATTTCTTCTCGGCGTAGATGGACGAACATGTCTGAAGCATTTCCAGTTTGTCATGCTCCATCCTGCACTCCTGGGTGAAGATTCTATAGGTCTCGGAGCACAGCGAGTCGTTATAACCGATTTCAGTGGTAGAGTTGTCGAGCATTAGGTACTGCACGTAGACAGGCTTGCTGACATTGAGCTCAGTGGCCTTGTCCTTTAGACTGGGGCCAAGTGGGAAAGAAGCGATACCAAAATTAGATCTTTCAAGGTCCACCATCTTCCAATTCTCTTTCTTGATGTTGAAGACAGCACCGGGCACCATAGGTAGCTCCATGTTGTTCAGTAGCCCATCCGTGCAAGGTGGACGGAAGAAGAGCTTAATGCCAAGACCAATGATCTCCACGACAAGCAAGTTGTCTACAGCGTCTTTGTCCACGATCATGGTGTAATTGACGAAACGGCTATCGTTGCTGCTTACCACTTGTCCCTCAAATTCTGGCAGATCCAAAATTGTCGTATCGAGGCTTCTGGCAATGAAAGTGAAGTTGTAGACGTCGCCATCAATGTGGACATCGCCCTCAAACTCCATGATCTGCTTCATCATGTCATCAGCTAGTATACGGTGGAGCTCAGGGTCAGTTTGGTCAGGAAGTAGTGGCCTTTCCTAAGAACAGATGTAAAGAAATCAAGCTTATGAGGATACCAAAGGTAGAAAAGATGCGGCTTACCTGCCTGAAATTAAAATTCTGAAGATAGTATAAATTTTTAGCAAATTGTGAGGCAGAAAGTCTAGCATTATGATCATCAAAATTCCGGTACCAAAAGAAATAGGTGTTCCTTAAATAAGTTTTACTTTTCTTCTTTATAATCCCTCTTATCGATTCCCCCTCATATTGACTTTCATATCTTGCTATGCATGTTATCGTTTCTTAAGTACGCGCTTCTCATTTTGAAGGTGTGATTTGATCTTACTGAGCAGACTATCAACCAACCAAGGCACTATCTTTTTCACTGGAAAAGCATGTTCTGAGGTCCACAAACACTACGGTGTCCTCTTCGGGCTTCAGGACGAAGCTGAGCACACGGTAGGGACACGGGCTGTGCAAACTGGCGAACTCGTGGTGGAAGTTCTTCAAATGGGGATCGTTCTGGATCCACACGTTGTGGTCCCCGCGAGGCAAACACTGGAGTTTACCGTTGCCGCTCTCTCTATCTTCACTGCACTCGCACATGTGGACGCCATCTTAGTCTACGCATTCTGCATCTTTGCTGCAGACGTGGAGTTTGCCGCATTCTACACCTCCGGCTGAAGAAATTAGTACATTAGTAAAGGAGTAATGCAACGCCGATAATTCTCAAAGTCAGATCACAATTATGTCTTTTATGGAATGATGAAGTACAGTTTCTGAGTTATGAAAATAAAAACAAAAAAACCCTCACAAAAACAAAACTAGTCCATATGCATTATTAATTAGTCAAACTAAGATCACAATTGACGAAGACTGATGCAGTGGAAGTATGGTCTTGCATGGTCCTTCGATATAAATGTTAAATACGGGTCCAATTCTTCAGTCTCAATAATCCGAATAGTATGCGCCTTTGTTTACTCACGTCCGCTTGTGTAGAGGACATACTCCTGCTGGGCTACTGCAAGTCCCAGGGCGAGAACGGCTAGAAAGAAGCGGGCGAGCATCTTCGGCTGCCTGGTGGATGGTTGACTTCCGGCGAGCAGACAGACTTTACTCTGACCACTTACGCCGCTTGCTTATATACCCTCGAGGCTTAATTACTTTCATTGTCAATAGGGAAAGGATTTGGGGACGTATAAATTTAAGCTTAGGTAAATTTTAATTACTGCTGAAACACGGGTCACCGCTACTTTTCTCTTTAATTAAAAGGCCAGTGGCTGATGGATGGTTTCGGAATCGGCTGTGCAATGATCAATGTTTGGACACAAACAAGACTGATGATGTCGATAAAACGATAAACATAATGGTTGTTCAACATTGGTCACAGTTAATTTTTTTCCCAAAAATTATAATGTGTGTGAATCAAGTGTTTTCTTACGAAATAAATTTGACTTTCGAATTGTCGTTTATGTAATAAAATAATTTTGAGAGAAAAACAAATACTTCTGTTCATTTCTTGTGTTTCGCCTTAAATCATGTCAGTGTATACACACTCTGTGTTCTCCATTAAAAATATCGATCAGATTCCCAGTTCAAGCAGGTGCGGATTTTGAGCGATTGGGCAAAAAAGGATTAAAAAAAAAAAAAAAAAAAACTTGATGAAGGGCATAATAATTGTATGAATTTGAAAAAGAAATTAGCAAAAATCTTTCAGATAATTGGCATCTTAACTTGGAAACCACTTTTTCAATCTCCAAGTTACTATAGAGCGCGGTGTTTGAGATATAATTCAAATCAAGCAAACCACATAAATCAGGCCCATGTAATATATATTTTCCGTTTCGAATTCTTTCATTGAAAATCTTACCGTGCTGAAAACCGTTGTGATCGAAGCTTCTGTAGAACAACCTGCAAGGCCGGAATAAATTCTGAATCCAGGTTCAAGTTATAAAGTGCATAGAATATCATTTTAAAAATTACTATATGATGCAAAAGCCATATTGCTCTTGTTCTCTTGTTACGGAATATCTCACAGCGAGGCAAGAATGGCTTTGCATTGACTGCTACAATTTGCCAGTCGCTTTTTTATTTTTTTTTTTAACTTACACACGATTTTGTGCGCCGAGCGTTATTAAAAATTCGATATGTGTAGAAAACTAGTCTGAAAATTGACAAGTCTTCATTTATGTTGACAAGAAAGTACGCTGGTTATTGTATAATTATGCAGTTGTTTAGGCAAATCACGTCTTTTCCTGGAAGTGTTTTGATCCTGAAGTACCTTGACCCGCCCTCAGACTGATGGCTGGGCTGTTATGAACAGAAACTAGGTGCAAATCTCACGTTCATAACCAGTTTCCACTCTCTTTAGATTTAAACTTTCGGTACGTATGGAGTCTACGCTGTCTAAAAACTTCCATCATTATTTTGAGTCGAAAGTTTAGTAGAAATGAAAAGCCCATTACTGTTTGAAAAGTTTTTGTGCACCTGCCAATCTCGTCCCGACAAGAAAGACGACACTGTGTGGAACCACCATGAGAGCTACTGACAATATCTCCTCCTGCAGGCTTCTTTGTGCCAGGCTTGTTGAAAGCGAGTCACGAAACTGGACGTTTTAAACTCCTGTGGGTCTAGCACTCATCATCGATGTGGGCAGCTAGGGTGGTGGGCTCTAGGATGATATAAAGAGTCCCCTCTGTTATAAATGGTAGAACATTAATAAAGAGATGGATTTAAAAAAAATCGTTTACTGATAAATTTTCGGACATGTTTACTTTTTTTTAATCGTCGTGATGTTTATAATGCTTTTCTAGAGAGTTTGTCCAGAGATGTAAAAGACGAGACGACGAAAGCATGAAAGAGAACAAAATTAGGCAAAAGACGGATGCTTATTTTGTAGCAGTTTTTCTCCCTGTACCACAGATATATACAAACGATAAAGATGATGCAATTATTTTGTTTCCCCTCCCTCCTATTTTTGAGTTTTATAAATTCAAACTCGTTGCATATGCCAAGAAAATAAATGGACTGGTCTCTTTAACACTCTATCTCTCTCTCCACATATGCGCGCCCTCTCCCCTTAAACCCAGAAACACACATACTCACAAACACCATCAGCCATAACCACGTGATTAAAATCTCCAATTTCTGAACACTGATCTTAGTTTCACGCAGGATTTAAGAGCATTGCAAAGCTCCTGACTGGCATGAATGATGTAATCTTCTTTGTTAAAGATAGGTTCTGAGCGTCTTTCGTGTTCAGATTTCAATTCATTGGAATTTAGTGGATTGTAAAGCAAAATAGATGCTCATCCACCGAATGTTTTTTCAAAATGGATCAAGCTTTAAAAAGTCAGTTTTTGAGGCTCTGGAGACTCCTGTAATTATCCGAATTGAGGCCTACAAAAGACTCGTAATTTAACTACCCCTCCTCTCTTTCTCTCTCTCCCTCCCTCCCCCCTCCCACCCTCTATCAAGTATTTATATATATATATATATATATATATATATATATATATATATATATATATATAAGAACGAAAGAGAGAGTATGTGTATATATGTGTGTGTGTATGTGTTAGTGTGAGAGAGATGTTTATTTCGAGTCTATATAGTTCTATCTCTGCTTTATTTTGGTAAAGCTTTCTACCTTCGTGTACTTATCTTGCATTTCGTGCTGGTTGAGGGAGGAGACTTGAAACTCTGTACAAAGCTGACCTCACACCTATCCTTGCTTCAGCGGCAACTTTTTTTAACTGCCTTTCAACTGTGTCAAGAGCTTTCAAATTATTCTCGCAACCTGTCCTTCACGACCAAAGGATTTTTCAAAAATTTAATTTGATCCCAACGTTTGACTTGCGTTAATTTTCTTTTAAATATTTTGAGAGTTTTATAGAATTTTGTTTTCTGTGTGACAACTTTCCATAAAGCTGCGAAGAGCCAGTGTTTTGACCTCCGGTGCACAAATTCTTGCTGCTTTTCGCAGATGACCTTCAGCTACATGTAGCTTGTTAGCAAAAAAAGATAGCCTAGCTGTTTCACTATTTTGTGTGTTGTGTTGATTCGCTTGAGGTTTATCATGTATGCATCTTCTAAATTGAGTGTGGAGGACCAAAAAAAAAAAAAAAAAATTGTGCTGCTTGGACAGAATTGACTTGTGGTTGGTTGAACATCCGCTCTGAAGTCTGGACGCTTTTATTGGCCGGTTCTAGATTCATCTTTTTTAGACAGTGTTTGCCTTTCCGTATGAACAGTGCTTATTAAGTTTACCCAAAAGATTTCTCCACATCTTATTCATGACAGGTAACTCCAGAATATAGAGAATGATTTCACCGCAATTATGTTTGAACTGTTGTTTCATAGAATTGAAACTGCTACAAGTAGCTTCTTTTCTGCTGGTCTGTAATTTCAGTGTTTGCTATTATTTCTTCTGTTTCAATAGAATTACTGTATTTTATTGGATTAATTTTAATATCTGTCGCTTGTGAGACACTCAACGATGAAGCTCACAGACATGACAGGATATTCCACAGAGCTGTCTCTGTTAATTTTCTCTCTATGTCTAGTACATTTTTTTTTATACCGGTACTATGATTTTGATAAACGGATTTTTTTTTTATACCGGTACTATGATTTTGATAAACGGAATTTTTTTTTTTACCGGTACTATGATTTAGATAAACGGAATTTTTTTTATACCGGTACTATGATTTAGATAAACGGAATTTTTTTTATACCGGTACTATAATTTAGATAAACGGAATTTTTTTTTTTATAAAACAGGTGGCTGATGTTAGGGCTCGTCTTGTTTCTTCTCCAACTTTTTCTTTCTTTCTTTTTTTTTTTTTTAATTCTTCTTTTTTGTCTTCCTTTTCTTGTGTATAATACATACACTCACTTTCATCACGGTCTTTCACCGATTTATTTTTTTTTTTATATTTTCTTTAATGCTTCAGCCTACTCTCTCTTGCTGTATTACCGGTCTTTGTAGTCACTTAGAGCTAGTTTACTTTCTATTATGTAACCGTAAGCTGCCACCCCCTCCTCTCCCCTGACTCTCTCTACCCCTCTCAGCTCTGTGTCTCTGATGCAGCCTCTCGACCGGCCTGCCAGGTTGGACGCTCGCTGCTTCGTTTGATTGACGTACCTGTCTTCACGGATATGATTCACCCCGTTCTTCGTAAAAAAAAAAAAAAAAAAAAGTGACAAAAAGTAGAACATTGAGCGATATACTAGTGAAATGAAACAAATGAGAAGTGGATTTGTTATAAGTGATTTTTTTTTATTTTATTTTATCTCATTTCGAAAGGAAACGGTTTACTTCCTATGTTATATCTGCAGACCTCTGAGTCGATATTGTTCCTTTTCTGTGTGAGCCGTGTAATTATGTCGTAAGGGCAACCATTTTACAAGTAGTTGCAGTCAATCTCCGCGATCTTGCGGGGCAGAGGACATCCGGTCAAAGTTGGCATTTCTTTCTTCATCTTTTCACACTCTTCGGCGTCTTTGAGGCAAATGGTCTTCTCACACCTCTGGAAGAACTGCTTTAGAATTGTCGTATATTCCAACAAGGGGTGCTTCGACGTGAGACATTCCAGGAATTTTTTCTCGGCATAGATGGAGGAGCATGGCTTCAGCATGTTGAGTTGCTCCTCCTCCGTCTTGCAGGTATCTGTGAAAATCTCATAGGTTTCATAGCAGAGGGAGTCGTTATAACCGATGTCAGTGATGGAATTGGACAGAAGAAGGTACTGCACGTAGACAGGCTTGCTGACATTGAGCTCAGTGGCCTTGTCTTTGAGACTGGGGCCAAGTGGGAAGGAAGCAATTTCGAACTCAGAATGATTAAGGTTGACCATTTTCCACTTCTCTCTCTTGATGTTGAAGACAGCACCGGGCACCATAGGTAGCTCCATGTTGTTAAGTAGCTCATCCGTGCAAGGTGGACGGAAGAAGAGCTTAATGCCAAGACCAACGATCTCCACGACTAGCAAGTTGTTTACCTCGTCTTTGTCCACGATCATAGTGTAATTGACGAAACGGCTGTCGTCGCTGCTTACCACTTTATCCACAAATTCTGGCAGACCCAAAAGTGTCGTATCGAGGCTTTTGGCAATGAAAGTGTAGTTGTAGTTACCGCTATTGATATCAGTGTGGATGTCGCCCTCAAACTCCATAACCTGCTTCATCATGTCATTGCCAAGGTACACGGTGGTGCTCAGGATCAGTTTGGTCAGGAAGTAGTGGCCTCCTCTGGAAAATAGAGTAACACATTTTCCTTATGTACAATTTTATAAAAGCATTCTTTTAAATGGAAACAAAATTTCTTTTATTTCACAAAGCTTTGGTCTTCTGCGCAAAGATATAACTGTGTTTTGCGGGACTGAGAACTCTAGACTGCCGTGTTGAAGGCACAATGTTAAATTACACTTGCGGGATAGAATACATGTCATTTCTTACGTATAAAGTCAAAACGCTTTAGTTTGAAATGTTTTTACCGCATTTTTTTTCTTCTGGCAGCATGATAGATATGGTGTTTCGGTTTGTTAACATGCAACGAGCGGAATATAAAAAGCCCTGATTTATTTTGTTAGAAACATTTTTCTTTTTCATAAAACTTTTATTGCTCAGAGGTAAAGAAGCGTCAAGAACTTTTAAAGTTGTATGTTAAGTGGAAAACTTGAAGTTGCGAATCTGTTATGTTTTTATTTCTGCGATGCTGGACTATCGAACATACTCACTTGTAGAGGGTGTTCTGGCCATGCAACTCCACAATTACTCTGGTGTCCACTTCAGGCTCGAATAAGAGGTTGAGCACGCGGTATGGACAGGGTGTGAGTAGACTAGCGAACTCGTGGTGGAAGTTCTTCAAGTGGGGATCTTTCTGGATCCACACAGTGTGGTCTCCGCGAGGCAAACACTGGAGTTTACCGTTGCCATACAGTCTGCCGTCACTGCACTCACACATGTGGATGCCATTTTTGTCCAAACATCTGGCGTCCGTGACGCAATTGTGGAGTTTACCACACTTCACACCTCCAGCTAGAAAAGACAAAGAAATTGAAGAAGGTTTGATAGATCAAGTAAACATCAGTTAAAATTGGATTTATTAAATGAGAAAGCAATGGCAAGGATAATAGAAAATGAAAGCTTTCGGTCGCAAACGGTTTAAATTGAAAAAGTAAATTTAATTAAAGCACCCAGGTTAATATACATGGCTGAATCAAAAATATTTGAATTTGTGATGTTACAGTCTGTGAGCATCGATGGATTTTTTTGCATTCTCTAAGTTTATACCATCATAAAACAGGATAAATTTTTTTGGCAACTAGCTGGAATATAATAAAGACAAAGATTCTAGCCAGTGTGGACAGTGTACTCACGTCCGCTGGTGTAGAGGACATACTCCTGCTGGGCTACTGCGAGTCCCAGGCCGAGAACGGCCAAAAAGAAGCGGGCGAGCATCTTGGGCTGTCTGGTGGATGATTGACTTCCGGCAAGCAGAGAGACTTTACGCTGACCAGACTCACGCCGCTTGCTTATATACCCTCAGGGTTTAATTAACTTGTACGCTCCATAGTAAATTAATTAATCTCCCTTATAAATAATCTGAAGCAATTAGCCAGTATAGAGGATCAGGCTTCTGTGTCCACGTAGCCTAGTTAAGATTAATCGGTGGGCGGTTACATTGAAGGATAACAAGTAAGATGATATATATGCTGCCGCCATCACCAGAGACTCAATAAGTCTTTAAGATGATCAGCGCCATTATTAAGTTCATTTAAAAAAAAAGAAACAAAAAAAAAAAACAAAAAAAGGAAGTGCTCCATTTTTAAAGGATCTGGTTCAAGGAGGGTATGACGTAGTTGAAGGTGGGGAGGGAGGGGGAAGAGAGAAGAATATAATACAATGGATATCATGGTTTGAATGCTCCTTTTTCAACGATTTAACCTTTTTGATGATTGATGAATAAGATTTCAGTAGGTCAATGTCCCTAGTCAGTTTCTACTGCAGATTTCTGCTCGTGATCTATAAAACAATTTACTTCCATCATGTATAGTTACTTAAAAAAAAAGACATGTCATCCCAGTAATTTTAGTGCAAATCCATTTAATCTTTGAAAACATGAAAATTAAAAAAAAAAAAAAATTGCAACTCTCAGATGAGTCAGAAGAAAGGCACCAAATCGATGCGGTTTTGAATGTCACTTTAAGAATAAAAAAAGTGAAGTCATCGTTATGAGACTTTCATAGTTTATGATATCTCTACCTATTTCTTCTTCTTCGGCGTCTTCTTCTTCTTCTTCTCCTCCTCCTCCGCCTTCCTCTCCGTCTTTTTCTTCCTCCTCCTCCTCCTCGGATCACCGGTGGCTATACAGATAGAAAGTCCGCCCTGATATCGGGACATCCCTAGCAGGCTCACCCCCAACACCGCCATCTTCTCTGTTTAAGCTTGCCCGCTTTGGGCTTCCTCGATATGCCAAATTGACGTGTGTGCATTCGCTTTGAGGGGCTAGCGAAAATATTCACCATCTCCGATATAATTTTCTTGCACCCTAAGTCTCATTTCTTACAATTATCTCATTCTCTTAAAAAAAAAAAAAAAAAACAACCTTCCTCCAACGCATCAACAGAGAGTGTGTGTGGTGTCTTACGTTTTCTGCACGATCATGTCACCTTAGATAACTTTATCCACTGGTACGGAGTCGCACCTGAGCTGGGGCTGAAAACGATGCTACAGGTGTGTGGTGTGTGGATACATACCGGTGTGCAAGTACAGTATGGGGCCCTTCGGGACTACTCGATACGGTGGTGCGGCTCTGCTAGCTTTATGAGGAAGTGGTACTTAGATCGCTCTGTTTGTATCGCTTGCCTGAAAGTTTCGTTTTTCTGTTTGAAATAATCCTGAGGTGTGAGTTGTTTACAGTCTTGTAACTGCTGCCATGGATAGTAATCCATATTTTTTTTTCTTTGAATAGGGCATCTCTAGTCAATACAAGCTCAAACTGATAAAGTTGCTTTCTGTAAGGGAGAAAAACAGTTAAGCGTTTACAATTGCAAACCCAAGCCAAGGTCTAGAGTTGGCGTCTTAGGCTAGCGACCACAGGCCTGTCTTTAAGATATTAAGTTGAATGAAAGAAAATGAATTAGATTTTATCTAGTTTGAGCTCAAACTGTCATCTTAAGAGAATTATGACCCCTAGATCTAGGCTAGGGATCTAGGTTTATCACATTATCTCCCAAGATGAAGTCGCCCTTCAGCACATTTCATTGAAGACTAGATCTAGTTTAGATCTGATCGATTGTAGATCTAGATTCTAGATCTAGTATTTCAAGCTAAACATGATTCATGCTGTTAAACAGTCTACACGAATGAATCTATTTTCTATTGAGAAATGTAGAAAATATTGAAGTGCTCTAGATGTGAATAGAAATTAGGCCTTGCTAAATTGTTTTTCTTAAGCATGCAGTTTGATGTAAAACCTTGATGGCAGGTGTCACAACTTGCACAAACAGTTGATAAAATCAAATTTAATATTTACAATGCAGCCAATGACTGGATCATTTCCTTGCTGAAGTGAATTTGTTTTAATTTAGCTAGAGACTTAATTTCAGGAAAATATACTTCAATATTTAAAAAAAAAATTATTACTTTAAAACAGGAAATCTGCGCACCAGGATCTGACAAGCTTAAAGCTGAAATTGTTTCAGTTTGCTTCAAATTGAAGAAATTTATAATACCTCTTGGGTCTAATTTCACCTCAGATTGTATCGAAAAATAAGGGACCTACAAATACTCTAAATTCTAGTTTTTTAAGATGCATGTTTGTTCTTTGAATAATTTCTGATAGGAGGTCAAAGAGAAAGAACTTTATTTTATCAACTTTGCTGGAGGTTAAAAATGATTTCTTGAGTCCAAAGTTGTTGAATGCACTTTAAACCAAACCTAGATGAGTCTAATGATGCAAAATACACTGTTTGAAAATTTTCATTTGTTTTAAATCTTCGTTTCAACATTATATTATTTAAATTTTTATAGTATTATTATTTGATGCAAAGCCCTAAAGGTGATTTGCATAAAGTGATAAAAACCTTAAACAGGATTGCGTTAGAATCATGCTTGGTAAAAATGTGGTTACTAGACTTCAAATGGGGACCAAAAAAAAATTGTCTACCCCCCCCCCCCCCCAAAAATAATATGGCTTTTTTGGCCTGCTGTAAAGTAATGATCACTCATAAAAATTTAGTTAATTCATATACACACATAGAAAAAAAACTGTTTTACTTTTTATTTCCTATAGGAATTTTTTTTATTTTTTGATGACTGTTTTGGTATTGCACTACTACAGATTTTGATGTCAATTTTTTATATTGAAATTTCAAAAGGGCGCAAGTAAAACAATAAATAAAAAAATAAGTTCTAGTACCTTTACATATATTCAGTAATGCCCAAAATTTGATGTATTGGAACTGGATTTTGAACTCAAAATGTGAAGGGAAAAAAAAAGTAAAAAAGAGACATTGCATAATCTATACTCTTGCTGTTTCCTATCCTTGGATTGGCGTGGATATATATAATTTGCAACCACTGATGGTGAGAAACTGAAACAGCTGCCAAATTGATATTCACATTATTTACGTACAAACAAATTTAGTGATTGCTTGCATGTTTCACCCAGTTAAAGCAAATAGATTTCTGCATCACTGACTGTAAAATGTTATATTTGGGGTTAAAAGAGTAATAAGAATGTTGACGGTTCTAATATTGTGTTCTCAAAATAGTTTTATATAAAGAAAGGACCAAAAAAAAACCAGAATAATCCACCATACCAGATTCAAAAGGTTCTTGTTTGTGTTTTGGAATATCAATATGACATTCTTGTCAATTCTTCCTTATTGAACACAAACAAACAATAATCCTTTGTTCACAGGCACTAATTTGTAGCAAAGTAATTACACACTATGAGGAATAGGCAACCTTAGCTTATATATTCCGCTTTAATTTTTTTTTTAATTGTGATTCAAAATGAACAGTAGAAAGCTTGTTTGACATTGAATCTTTTGCGTCTATATTTCTGGATGTGTTTTAACTCCAATTTAATATGCTGATTTTTATGATGTCTTTAAACCATAACCAAGGCATTGTGTTTTTTTCTAAAACATTAACAAACAAGCACTGTATTTAACGCTAGCTCTTCAAAAATATGTCCAGTACTAACCCACTAGAACTGATTGTTTATGAAATCACTTTTAGAATTTATTTTATCGAAAAGAAAAAGGAATGTTAACAGTCAACAGATTATTTGTCAAATGAACAATTTCATACAAAAAGAATTGGAAAATGGAAGATAGGACAAAGATTATTATATTATTTATCATAATGTCTTTTCTCTGTCTTTTTTTAAAAGGCAAATGACAAGAAAAAGATGAGCAGTGCATCTCCACAAAAGCCTTCCAAGCCATCTGGTAAACAAGTCACTTGCAATGTTTACTTGCTTGATGGAGAAAGCATAGAGATCTCCTTGGATGTAAGTCTTGCCTAACCAGTAAAAGTATGCATTGATATTCGTTTTGTTGTTTTTTTGAGTGGTAAATTTGATTCTTCTTTTGCCATATTTTTTGTCGTAGGTAGGAAGAATTTCTGTTGCTTTTGGGCTTTATTCCCACTACCCAAATTTATAAACTAGTGTGATTTCATCCTATAAAAATGTAATAGTGTGCATTTTATTTCCTTTTCTGTACAAAATTCTTCTGCAAAATAAGGGGAAGTTAAACTTCTTATTTCATTTTGTAGAATATTGTCATTTCAGTCATCTTCTTTGTGTGAAAAAAAAAGATGATGGCAGATTGTGTAAATAGATTTGTGTCCTCTCTTTCCTCAGAAAAATGACATAGGGAGGGCCCTGTTTGATAAAGTTTGTGAGCATCAAGACCTGATCGAGAAGGATTACTTTGGATTCACCTACACCGATGATAGAGGACCATCCCACTTAAAGGTACTATTCAAAAGTCAAATTACATGTGGAAAAAATTAGACTTATCTACAGCTAATTTTGACTTTCCTTTAGCCTTATATAAGATGATCGAATGTCAAAAACAGTTGGCAAGCTCTTGATTTAAAGGTTTACTTGACATAAATTTAGATTTGCTGCAAATAATTATTTTTCAAAGTAATTTTTTTTTTCTTTTTTTTATAAATATTTGTAGTGAAATCCAAAATTATAAAATCCCTTCAAGTTCAAGACTCAATTTTAAATTCATGCTTTAGTTACCATGAAGAAGCATCAAAGGATATTTCTTGAATAACAAACATTTTTGAATGTTCAAAAAAATATACTTCATTAACTCATTGGACTCTATGCAAGACATTTTAAAGATACTTGTCAGGAGAACAATGCTTGTCTTGAACTGATGGACAATCCAATGACAGTTCTTTACTGTGTTTCATAAAAAGCGACCATACAAATGATTGAAAGTAACTCATAAAAAGTGTATGATTAATGACACTAATTTTTTTCTTTTGTCACTATGTCTTTATATTTTCTTTTACACAAATATATGATGTGCTTTTCATTTACCTTTTTTTAAAATATTTCAGTACTGGCTGAATCTGGACAAGAAGATTTCGAAGCAGAAAAAAAGTAAGTCAATTTGAGATTTACAAAAGAAGATGAAATTTTGGGCTTGATGATATAAAGAATAAAAGGAGAGATATTCACAGACTATCATTTATGCATGATTGTGAGAGGCTGACATTCATCTATAGACTTTTATCTTTTCTCTATATTTTGCTGATGTGCTGGGTACCTAGTTTACATATATGGAATTATTTATCTTTCAGAATATGATACATTCTAACATAAGCATCGCTTCTCTTCCAAGTAATGCAACTTTTGCTCAACATATCTGTAGTTCAGTATATCTTGGAAATTCTTACCTTTCATGAAGGGAGATAACACAAAATGCACTCAGTATTGAAAGAACAAAGTTGTGGAATAATACCAATAGTTGTAGAGGATTATTCATTCCCCTCTCCGTAATCACAAGCAGTTACGTTCCATTTTTACCTGAGCAGTTAACTGAAAGTGCATGTCCTTTCCCTTCTTAATTCTGACATTTTATTTACCCATTTTCAGTATATTCAATGGTCCATGGTCAAGGCTCTTTGAGGTGTTTCAAGCTTAAAATTTTTATGCTCAAAGTATAAAAAATTAAGTGAAAAGGACAAATGCAAAAAGTGAAACTTGTTAAAACCTTAGCACACATTTTTTTACCCAATGATAGACAAACAAAAAAAGTTCTTGTCATTAAAAAATTATTTTGCTGTTTTCAGAAGGTGCATGGGTGTTTGAATTTGCCCTCAAGTTCTATCCTCCGGATCCCACACATTTGCGGGAAAGTTTCACCAGGTCTGTTGCATTTTTGTCTTATTTCTTTCCTTCTTTTTTTTGAATTTTTGTTAACAAAAAGGTTTTGTTTCACATGTTTGAAGCTGACTGCGTTTTCTGACATCCAAGATAAAATAGCTTTCTTCAATTTTCAAAGTTAAGAGCAAATAGCAAATCTTTCTCCTGCCTATGAATATTTTCTTCCATCCTAACTAATTTTTGAGCCTCAGTAAAAAGTATTTTTAACACAATTTCTTGATGCTTACTTCAGCCTTGTTGACTATAAAATAATCCCAGTGGGCTTATTTACATAGAGGCCATTTTTTATATTTTGAAAATATTTTGGAAAACTATACTGTTGCAATGGTCAGTTAGCTTCTGGACTAGGCATGTGGCAGAGCAGATTGCTTTTGTTACTACTAAGCATATTGTAGTTCACTACAAAGTGTCTAGATAAACTTTTGTTGTAAAAAAAATATTATGTTACATTTATTTTTTCAAATGTGACAACTTTATTTAAATATGTTTCATGGTTCCAAGAGTTTATGAAAGGACCAGACATAGGCTTGGAGAAAAAGTTTTCAAAGAGAGTTTGATTGGATACGATAACTTCAGCCTAAAAAGTTTAAAAACTCATTTAGAACAAGCAAACCTTTGAGTCTGATTTGATCTTCCATTTGATTCAAGGCCTCAAAAGTCAGTGCGTGGTCCTTTTGTTCAAAGAAACTACATGTATGTAACTATACAGATACATGTACCACTAAATAAGGGTACAATGTTGTTCTATTACACCTAAGCACAAAGAGTGGGGTGGGGTGATAAGTGAGATAAAAGAGCAGAAAGAAGACTATCAGACCAAATAGCAAGGCCTGCCTTGACGTTTGTCAGGCACTTGCATAATCAATCTCTCAAACAACTTATGAAACATCAAGGAATACAATCTCGTTCAACAATCTGAATGCCAGACTGTCCCTAAAGGCAGCTGACAGCATATCAAAATCACCAACAACAAAGGCAAAGGCTTGATACCCTACACACACACATACATACACTCTCAACTCATGCCTTTCTTTACACCTCATTAATCTCTTCCTTTCTTACTCGGCCTTATAGCAACAAGAGGCTGCGATATGATTGACCTGTAACAAGATTGGTTTGGGCTTATGTTATTTATAAAAATTGGCCAATCACGTTATTTTATATGAAACACCACTACTAGCTGCAATCCACATGATTGGAGGAAGTCTGGGGGGCAGTGGTCATACCAAGTCATCAGGACTCTGTATTGAGGGTGGAGGATGCGGGTGGGGGCAAGTAAGGGGGGAAGGAAAGGGCCATGTGGTAAAGTCACCAGTTCTTCTATTTGCTCTTCGGTTTTTGTAACAACCACATGCGAAGGAAGCAGGTTCCCCATGTATCAGTAACTTCAACTACCCATCTCGTAACATAGTTCCCACAGACGTGCCTAAATTGCAATTTGTTCTTCACACCTCAGGGGCTCTCGATTGCCTCCCAGTAGTTCAAACAGGGAGAAATTGTCACCTTTTCATTGGTTGATATTCTTAGAAAAGATATAGTCTGCCAGATATATGAGATGGGATGTTCAGAAGATAATGACGTTTCAAACAGGCCCGCCAGTCAACCACTAATAATAATGGCGCTGCAAGACCTGGCTCGGAGCCTCAGCCCTTACAATTAATGGCATCACAGCGCCCAGGTTATCATCATGGCAAAGCTTAGATACAATGGGTGGACACTACTAGGGTTAAGATAAATAAAATGTTCATTTCTGAAGTAGAGAATTCTAATAGGTAAATAAAATGATGTTTAATTATAGATAAGACTTTTGCCTTTTTCTCAGATGGCTAGTTGTGCTGCAGGTGAGACGGGATTTGCTGAGTGGAAGGTAAGTGCTTTTATTCTTGCATTTGGAGGCATGAGAACTTTTAAGAGTAGGATATAAATATTTGTAAGGTCAAGAAAAGTCCTGACAGTGCTCTTAACAACAGATCAAACTGCTCAGCAATACATTTTTTTGTAGCAAAGAATATATTTGATTTTAACAGGTTATGTGGACTTGATATTTTCAACATATGCTTAGCATTTAACCAAAAACAAAGCCATTGCAGATTTGCACAGTGTATTTTGAATACAGGTTGTTTTTCTTAACTTTTCTCTCCACCTAAAGCACATAAAAGTTAACCTTATGGATTATGGAGCTGTATCTCATCTTATTTTGTTAGTTGTTGGCTATTACATGAAATCAATAGATCATAGAAATTATCTTTAAAAGAAGCAGTGGGATTTTTATGGTGTGAGTATGGAAGCGATTATGATGGATCAAGCTCCAGATCTTGCAGGCCTAACTTTTATTTTAATTATAGTTTTTTTTTTTTTTTTTGCTTGTTTGTATTTGTTTTTAGAAATTTCTTGCTCATATTGGAGCAATACTGAATTGCATATAAAAGGACTTGCACTATCATATATTCTTGTCACAAGCAAGGGGAAAATGCTCAAAACTTTGATTTACAATTTTGAAAATTGCGCTTTTTGTAATCATAAATATTTTGTTTGAAAAAGTATTGTATCAAATACTAGTGAAAACAAACCAGCAATTGAATATTTTATTTTAGATATTTGTGTAATATCCATTATGAACTGCCAACAGATTATTCACTACCATCTTTTGCCTTCCAGCATTAAATATAACAGTTTTCAAATGATTTTTTAGATGGGTAAGCCTTTATCTTACTTACTCAGTTAACCTCAAGCATCCTTATCTATGTTATCTTCACTCATTTTTCTGCTGTCAGAATTCCATGCACGCCCACCACGTATGCCCTGCTGGGCTCATACAATGTGCAGGCTATCATTGGAGAGTATGATCCCAGTGAGCATGGCCACTCCTATGATCACATCAAGGATATGGCTTTTGCCCCAAACCAGACCCCAGAACTTCTGGAGAAGATTGCTGAGCTGCACAAGCATCACAAGTAAGGAGGAAACCAATGTTTCTCAATATTATCAGTTGTAACTTCCCTTTGAACTTTTATGATATGGTACCTCTCTATGGAAGATCACTCGATTTGAGGGGATGATGATCTTGTTACAAAATCAGTGAACAATAAAGAAAATTGGGGTCTTGCTGAAGTGGTTTTCAAAAATAAAAAAAAATAAAACACTCAAGCTTACATACTATGGGAAACATAATTATGATGTGTACTTTGCAGTTATTGCATTTAGTTTCATTTTTTTTCAACACTTTAAACGGAACCTCTGGAATCAAAATAAAATATTGTCAAATGCTGTTTAAATTTTTTGTAACATAATAAGCCTTATAGGGGCCAAGCTTCATTTCAGAATAAAGTATCCTTGGCAAGGCCTTATCGGAAAGGCTGAGTGACAAAAAATCTTGACAAAACCAGTTTTACTTTCACATCCCATTTAAGATATTGATGCATCAAGTCAACAAACATTCAAGGCTAAGGTGTTTAACCAGTAGAATTTGACAGAGCCTATACTAAGCAGAATTGGTTCTGAGATCAACTTATGGTGGATTTTGATTGTCAGAAAAATTTAAAATCATTAGATGAAATTTGAGTATTTCCAAATTTAAGGTGAATGTTAAAGGAATAAATGTTTCAGAACTCAAAATTTTAGTCATATTGAGAAGGTATTTAGGTGCCTTTCAGTTTATTAATGATATCTAAACTTTGGAAATTGTTTATCCAGGGGGCTGACTCCAGACGAAGCAGAGAAATGTTTTCTTGACAATGCCAAGAAACTGGCGATGTATGGAGTGGACATGCACAAGGCCAAAGATGCTGATAACAATGCTGTCATGCTAGGTGTGTGTTGCAGTGGTCTACTTATCTTCCGTGACAAGCTGCGAATCAATCGCTTTGTATGGCCCAAAATCCTCAAGCTTTCATACAAACGCAACCATTTCTACATCAAGATTCGACCTGGAGAGGTAAGAAGGGGCTAAGTTAGAACAAATGTAGCTGTAACTATGTGTCTACAAAAAATTATTGAGATAATTATCTTTGAACGAAAAGCTGTTTAAGACTTGTACCTTTTTTTATCAGAAGTCTCTTGATAAAGAGCATTTATAGTGTTGTTGTCATGCAGAATGTCAAACTAAATCTCTCACCATGCCCCACACACCCAGAAATGCGAAAATATAAATTTTTCCTCTAACACCAGAATTCTTCCGTCAATTTGGGTAAAAAAATATTGGCACAACAGCAACAAAATATTATTGTGTATGAACAATTGCGCAAATTTTTTGTTTTGGTAGGTAGATCAAAATATGTCTAATGTTTTTCAAATAACTTTTTTTCCCCTCAGCTTGAAAGAAACGAGACTAGCATTATGTTTAAGCTGGACAATCACCGTTTGGCCAAACGTTTATGGAAAACTTGTGTCGAGCACCACGCCTTCTTCAGGTAAACTCGTACACAGTGTTAGGACTTAACTTTTCCAGTGTAAACCCATGAACAACATAGAGTTAGTGTTGTTTAGCTCTTTTAACATAATTTTCATTCACTAAATCTGATAAATCTCTTGTCCCGTACAGTAAACTCATGTTTTTTATTCATTCATAGTTTTCAATTTGAAAATAATTATTTATTTCAAAACGGGTGTGATCTGACCTTTTTGCATTCAATAATGGCTGCTACTTGATTTTCTAAAAAAATTGTATAACTTAATTTGTGTGCATTTAGGAGTATATGAACAACTTCTGCATTTATTTTAAATCCTGTCATTCCGCGGAGTATTTTTAATTAATATGCACTGACAGGGTTTCTCAAAATATTTTAAAGGACAAGTTGAAGTTGCTCTCTTTTTTGTAAAGTAACATCTAAAATATTTGTAAGTAAAATACAACCAAACTATGAAAAGTGTCAATCTATGGCCCAAGGAAATAAAAGGAAGGGCTGAAGGCATTACACATCTCTCCTTTTCTTTTTTTTAATAGATTAAGAGAGGCTGAAAAGCCAGCCAACAACGTATCATTTCCAAGGTTTGGATCCAAGTTCCGTTACTCTGGACGTACTCTGTACCAGACAAGACAGACAGCAGCACTCCTAGACAGACCTCCTCCTTTCTTTGAGCGAAATGTGCCTGGTCGGAACTCCATGGCAGACACAGCTAATCGTTCACGCAGCATGGATGAGTGTGAGTCACAGCCTTCTCTTCTGATTCGCCCTAATATTTTCTTATGAAAGGATGGCATTTCTTTTCATTGCGGGGAAACAAAATTGACAGTTGTGTGAGAAATATGATTCAAACTGCAGATCGTAGTCGGACATCCAGTGATAACAATTCCCTTTTCTCTGTCATCGAGAAAAAATGTTTGTCGTTTATTCAAAACCAGTATTTAGGAAAGAAAAAAAAAAGAGATATTGAAATAATCTATTTCATTTAGAGTTCATAATTATTTCTATTTTAACTCATTAGGAGATTTTTTAGACATCTAGCAAAAGCCTGAGATAATCTGAACATGAATGGTTGCATTGTAAAGAAAACCATCCAATCAGTTCGTAAACAATTGTTAAGACATTTGTGGTATGATGAAACCTGAATTGTTTTATGCACTTCCTGGAATGAAGTGATTAAGAAATAAATTGCCTACTAAAAGGGCCCTTTGTTGTGCCCCAGAAAACCGCATATTCCACATGACAATCTTTTTGACCATTTTTTGGAACTGTACAGTTCTGTATAGTTTGTAAGCAATATTGTTTGTGATTCTTAAGCACTTATTTATTTTTAATTTCAATCAAATGGGCATGCTCTGTTGCAACACAAGATAACTTATGATGTGTCTGTGTTATTTATTCTCTCCAGTGGGCAACCGCTACAACCGTGACCCATACAATGACAGTGCCTATGACCCAAATAGATCCATGGAATATGACCCTAATCGCTCTAGGGATGAGAATGACAGAAGAGACCTAAAGGGAGTCCCAACAGGTAAAAGGATAAAAGGAAACGTATTTCTCTGTACTATGGTTCTGACAAATCAAAGTTCATGACACGTGTAATTTTTAGTGAATTTCTTAATTATTTTACCTGAAACATTGTCACCATTATTGTTACCTGTTCAGTTGAATCAAAACCATTTTATCATTTGTTATGAGCAAGACCGATCTAACAATCGTTAAATCTCAACATAGACATCTTGTCCTTGTAAAAAAGGCTTTGACAGATGAGCATGTGTGTGACTCAGTCCACTGTATATTTTTTCTCGGTGTTGACATGATGTAAGATTAAGTAAATACTTTTAAATACCAAGAAAATTCACCACTACGCGTATCCACTGTCCAAGTAAATTTTGAGATTTTTAGATCTGGAGGGGAAGCATCACGAAAAAATGCATATCCCTATAAATTTTTAATATTTTTTCATTCTGTTTGAAATGGAGTGGTTGCTAACCTTATAAAGAGGTAAGGAGTATGAAAACAAATAAAGAAAAAATTTTGAGGGGGTTGGAATAGAGGAAAGAAAAACAAATAGAAAATTTAAAAAATTGTATTTTGTAACAAGAGGATTCCCCATTTTTTCAAGGAAAAAGGTAAATTCAAGTGATGTCCCTTTTTTCTATTATCAAGGGAGATCAGTGCAACACATTTTTCTCGTATTATTAGCACTTAAATAGACATAGGGTATTCCAGTTCAAAGAACGGGGTGTACCCTTGTGCGGGCAGCGAGTGACACTGTCGGCGCACAGAGATTCCCCACTTGGGGTGCGAAATGTTTTAAACTATTTGGGGTCATTCAAAAAGTCTTTGTCGCTTTGGATCTATTTCTTCCAGGTTTGATTTGTCTGATGGAGATCAGTTTAAGTGCAAGGAATCCTAAACATCTTTGCTGTAGGCTGGCTTTAAATTAACACACTTACAATGACACTAATACTTCTTAGTCAGGTGTCCTTATATTGATTTTAACATAGAGTATAAAACCTGAGATAATCTTGTGATAAGCATACTGTATTAAGTCAGTGTTAGGATTGGCTTCAAGATAATGCATGCACAAAACCTTAACCGTTTGATATAATGAATGAATTTGTACTGTAGAAATTCAAATTTATCCCACCCCCCCATCATTCTGTCACTGCTTCCTAATGCACAGCCTATGCGCATGCTGATAGAGATGGTCGGGATGGCATGTCAGCCGGGGATGAGGACACCCTCCAGAGACGTCCGTATGACTCAGACACAGCAGACCGCAGAGACAAGCTGCCAGGCCAAGGGGTATTCAATTTGCTATAAACATTATGGTGGCTAGTTGGACATATCTTATTTATTCAATGGCAATAAATATAGTCTAAAACACCAGCGATTATTTGATGGAGAGTGTATCATCACTTTGAAGCTCCACAACTTGGGCTAGCAGTGTGATATATTTTAGTATTTGCTGGAAATAAGATTTTTCACTCATTAATTATTCCAGACTTCCTTTTTCTTCCTTTTTTTCCATCTAAAAAATATGCTACATTATTTCTTTTCAGAGTTGCAAATGAGGTTATTTTGGAGAAATAATGTTTTTATCGTTTCCTTAAATCATTCACAAATAACAGTGGTTTTAAGATGTATTAAATCTTATAGAGAAGTATTAGTTTTCTTTTATATATGCCTATTGAAATTTAGGTCTTCATAGACATGTCATAATGCTATTAGAAACCTTTCGACGCAGGCAGAAGGCTGATTAGTCAAAGATGGTCGGACTTTAAAAAACACCATAACAAAATTGTTCAGCCATTTTCAGTGGTTTATTGAAAGTTTTAAATGGTGATTAGAAACCTGAGATCACCTTAGAGAAGATAAACTTGATCAATCAGTCTTGAGGACTGGATTCAACACATGGACCAATCACTGGAGCAGTATGTTTGCAATGATGTTGAATCAATATAGAACCCCTTTGTTCATGCTCAATTGTACATAAACAATTCCATCTGCCTGATTCAGGAGGCCACACTTGAGCGGGAGCGAGGTCGAGGTCAGGGTCAGGGCCTTGATGACTCTATGGGTCTGACGGCTGGTCAGGAGTATGATCCCTATGCTGGGGAAACTGACAAAGAGCGCAGAAAGAGAGAGAAGGAAGAGGAGAAGCGCAGAAAGAAAGAGGCTGAGGAAGAGAAGAAGAGGAAGAAAGGCAGGAAAGGCAAAGATGATCTGGATACATCAGAAGACAGGCTAGACAACATGGTGAGGAGATTATTTCCTATTTTAGTAAATGGTAACTTTCTTGTCAATACATGTTAGGAGTTTGATCTGCACCTCAACTTTAAAGTTTCTTCCCATGGCCATGGTGAAATTTGACAATTGTGGGTCTAAGTTTAACAGTGTAGTGCAGAGTAGCAAAATGCATAATGGTTTCAGTACCATTTGTGAAAGAAAAGGCCTAAAGGAAGTCTGATCGATGTGTCTTGACAATCAAGGCAAGACTAGTCCAACTCATTGCTGTTAGCCAAGAACAAAGAAAATTCTTCCTCACATCATCAATCCCGCTGGCTTTCTGTCAAGCCTAGAACTAGATTGGTCAGACAGATGAGTGCTAAGGTGCCAATCAGTGGAAACTGTCTTGGCTCGTGGTAATGTGAAAAAAAAAAAGGGGATGTGTGTGGGGGAGGAAGGAAAGACGAGATAAAAAAAACCTTAGTCAGTCGCTGAGCCACTGGTAAATGTTTGCCCCCCCCGAGTAATAGCATATGTGAGATGGAAAGAGAGAGAAAGAAAGTGTGCCTACAAGACTGAATAATGGCGTAGGGCAGGTATGCAATTAAGCTTGGCAAGAGAGTCACTGCACTGTTGCAGTGGAGTGCTGATTGTAACCATGGCGCTAGTTTGACTGTGCAATGTGGGCAAGACTAAATCCAGATCTAGATTGATGCAGATAGAAAGCCAGTGCAGGTTGGTGCTGTGCAAAATGATTGGGAGACCTACTGGGAATAGGAGAAATCGAATGCTGTGTAGGACAAGACCCCAATGAAAGGGGCTTCAAACCCTTCATAAAAGACCCTGACTTTGCTCAGCATAATGAATGAGAGGCGGGAATGACAATTATGGGATTTTTTTTTCGCTTCTATTTGGGCTTGACTCGAACTTGAAGTAGGCGTGTAGATAAAGCAGAGTAGCTGAATAAAGAATTAGATTTGAGAGAATTTTATTAGTTAGAACATTGAGGTAAAATTTCAGGGTTTGAGAAAAAAAAGTCTATAAATGGGATGTTTGATATAAGTGGGATGTACTGTAGTTTAAACATTACACACAAAAGCAATACCTATTTCCCTCTCCTTTTTCAATTTCTTTTCTTTTTTTCTTTTTCTTTAAAAATGTAATTTGTTTTTTTTTTTTTATGCAGGGTGTGGATGATGCCACTGCCAGAGCATTGGGACGGGATCCAGGATCAATGGGATTAGACGGGGTAAGCTATGACCTTATCCACACATGCCTAATGGTTGAGTTGTGTTTTGCTATTGTTTTTTTGTCTTTTGCAATAAAAAATTACAATCATTTTATAGATTTGAAAATCCTAATTGCCCTTTTGTCTGTCTATTGCCTTATCTGCCTGTCTCTCTTCTCTTGCTTTTATCTTCAATGCAACCTGATTGTTTTGGGTTATTTTTTTTTTGTACTCTTTAAATCATTTCTTCTTTTATTTTCTTTTTTTTTTTTCTGCCTGAACTTCCCATGTTGCTATAGGATATCTCTTCCCCCATCCCAGATAGTAAACTACCCCAGTGTTTCTCCTTTCCCTTTAAGATATTTTTGTGATAGTTACCACAAGTTAAGTTAGGCATGGCTTCGTCCTCCCTTGATCTTGGGCTGTGAGTTTTTTATAATAAGCTTTTTTCTGAAATCTGCTTTACAAATTAACTTGTGGTTACTTTTCAGTTGTTTATTTTTTTTTTTAATGTGCAATCCCTTTTCCAAGTGAGGTGTGCCCATAATTATGTCCCTATGTGAGTGCCCATAGATGCACATATTGCTAGTGACAATATCACCATATTGTGTTAAACCTTTGGGCAGGACACATTGTATCTGGGCGGTCCTGAAATTGGAGATGAGTCTACTGATGACCAGGTGAAAACATTCTGTCTGCCATTTTACCTGCTGTCATTGTGCTTGCTTAGTTCATATTGATTCTATGACAGTCACAGAGTAACCTCAGTGGAGCTTTCATTTTACTGGTTTCTTTCAAGATTTGATTTAAGGGCTTATCACCTTGTAGGCACCATCATGTTTTAAGGCTTTCATGAGGTTTTGTCATAAATGAAATGCTTTACTAAGGTTTTGATTTACTCTAGCTTGAATTTTCTATCCCAACTCCCATTAGAGTGCCTGCTGCAACAGTACAAATTTGTAACATGTGACAAATTAAATCATTTTCATAAGGATATTAAGACTGATCAGAATAATTCTAAGTCCAGCACTAATTTGTTTGGTGTATTGGTCTTACTCATAGCAACTCAGGACAGATCCAGTGGATTAACTTAGTGCATTTCTGAACAGCTTTGGTCTATGCTAAGATTTTCTTACTACTCACAGGTAGGATTTTTTTTTTTTTTTTTTTTTTGGGATGAGTGGAGGAGACAAAGGTTAGGTTTGTCCATTCCTAGGATTTAAACCCAAAAGCCACTTTGTTTGTGTGTGTGTATGGTGATGCCAATTAAATCTGGTCCCAAAATAGATAAATTATGCAGAAGCTGTTGCTTGTGACTGCACCAGTTAGACTCTGATGTCAGCAGCCATGTGGTTTGTGTTCTCTATTGTAAATTGCATGTTTTTTGTGCACTTCCTTCCTCTCTTGTGATCAAGGACGGTCAAGGCCTTGGCCGGGACAACAGAGGCCTTGGCTCAGAGGATCAGCCGGATGCTCTACGGGACAAACAGGTGCCCCACCTGGACTAAACACTTTTTACTCTAACATGTTCATATATCTTCCAAATATTTCATTCTATTTTTTTGTTTGATTTTTTTTTTACTTGCTGTAGAATCTTCATTTTTTTTTATCATTGCTTCTAACGCTCTTGATTGGAAACCTTTGATTATTCATTTATTTCTCTCTCTCTTTTTTCGCCAATATATCTGGGAGTTCTTTTTTAATGTCTTAACTTCTTGGCTTAAATAGTTTGATCTCTTGATGCTGTGGTTTTCTATGTAAAATTATTACAAATGTGTTGAAGCTTTGGGACATTCTGTGTACTAACAATAATTGCAAGTAAAATTTGCTCCAAGAGACACTTTTTCTTTTTTTTTTCTTTTTTTCTTTCTTTTTTTTTTTTTTTTGCAGTGCCTGTCCCATACAAAACTAATGAGCTAAATCTTTAAACTCTGATATTTTTTTTTTACTCTTTCTTGATCAAAATAAATGGCGTGTTGATATTTTAATATATATATATATATATATATATATATATATATATATATATATATATATATATTTATATATGCTGATAGATGAAATAAAATAAATTGCTTATGACAATCAAAATTCTCCTATAAGATAGGATTTTCTTAAATATGAAGTGGAAAGAAAAGATGAATCAAATAAGTTTGTATTTGTGTCCCAACTCATTAGGAATGATTGCAAAGCACTTCATAATGGCCAAATTGGTTTGTTACCTGTTATAAATTACAAAAGTTGGATGATTAAATTCAAGTTCAGTTTGCTCTCTACCGCTGCTCCTTATGAGTTTAAATAGTATTACAAACTCAAGCTTGATCGATGGCACTATGTGTTGACAAAGCCCAGATTACTGATCGTTCAGTGCTACCTTTTTTTTTCCTTAATAGCATTAATAAGAGAATTGAAATTGATAAAAGTGATCTATTAAATATAAAGATAATCAATGCGGAAACTATCTTTATTTTTTAAATATTGAATATTTTAAATATTTAATTGTGTTTTGTTTATTATAAAGTATTTCCGAGCTATAATAAAGAACTGTTCTGCCACCAATATAAAAAAAAAATATCAATTTAACTTTTTATTATGTTTGGCTCTTTGACCAATGGTATATCATAGCTTGGGCAGATATTGAGGTGTTGTATAATGTTTTCCTTTACATCTCAGCTGCCTTCCATTGCAGTTTTAAACAACCATTTATCTTTCCATATATATGTCTGATGGGGTAAGAGACCTTAAGATGGTTCTGAAATGCATGAAATCTGTCAAAAAGTCAAATCAAATTGAACCACATCCCCTATGGATTTCTTATCTTTCCAAGGGTGACAGAAAATTGAGTTTCAATCCACCATCGGATCTGGACGAATTTTCTACTTCAACGCTAAAACTTCAAGTTAAGGTGGAACCTGTAGAGCGTGGACAGGGTGAAACTCACCTCTCCACAGCTACTGCAAACTTTACCACTCAATATGACATGGTAACAACAGCATTCCTGTCTGTTACAGCAACATACATTGCCATACCTCAGCACCCAGTACAATACTAATGGCATCCCTGCTTGATATAGAAACATTTACTTTAACAGCAAAGTTTAGAATCCAACACAGCATAGAAACTGCAACATTGCTGCCTGTTCTAGCAATGTACATGCAGAATATATCAAAGTTAATAAAATGATATTAGAGAAGCATGCCAGCATGCTTAAGTAACGTATTGCACACATGAAAAAGGACACGTAACATAAAGCATATATAACATGTTTTGCAGTTTCTAGGAGATAAAGTGGACATGAAATGTCTTTGTACTGAAGAGTCTGCATTGAATAATTTCTCATGAGGCTTTAGATTACAAGTATTGTTGGGTATAGTAATCATCCAAAGGTAAACAAATATCCCTTTAGGTTTTTGTTTTTAAATTTGCCAATATATTCTTGTCCGTTCTTTTTGCCTGTAGTGAACTAATAGCAATCCTTTAACATCACATCCAACTATTTAGCACCCTTTGAACGAAGTTTGAAGATTTGCACGCCACCATTTTATCACCTGTCAGTGTTTGATCTGTGTTATCAGCTTTTCTCCTGCTCAGAAACAGTGATGTGATGCCATCACAATGCCTGAATTTGAAGTCTTTGCCC
The DNA here is from genome assembly GCA_033675545.1 of Elysia crispata. Lineage (NCBI taxonomy): Eukaryota > Metazoa > Mollusca > Gastropoda > Plakobranchidae > Elysia > Elysia crispata. The sequence continues at coordinate 90,894 of JAWDGP010002436.1, read as the reverse complement.
TTTCTGTTTTATGCCAATATTACAGTCCTGTAATCAGGCCTAAACTCTGTCTTCTCTTTGTATTTTCCTGATATTTTAGCGTAGTCAGCTTTTCTAACATTGACTTTCTTTTAATACAGCTGGACTGCAAAGAAAAGTTTCACTTTATTTTTTTTTTTTTGACCTTGTATGCCATAAGACATTTTTTTAAAAATAATTTTTAATCATCAGGAATCAAGTTGTTTTGAAAATTTGAACACAGCAATTTGTTTTCAGATTATAATTTTAAAAAGATGCTTACTTTTCTCATTTGAAATAAATTTTTTTTGGGTCCCATAAACAATGAAAATAAATTTGATGATCTTTCATAAATTTTGTCTTTTAGCTTCCTAAGTAGAATGCTGTTTTTTTTTTTTATCCTACTGTAATTGAAAGCGAATTTTTTATTTCGCACATCTGTGAATAGGGCAACTTGTTGGGGGCGAATGCTGGCTACCCTTACGGTATTGGGCTTGGTGTAGGTAAAGGAGATATGACAGGTGTTGTCGGTGACGAGTCACAGATTGATAATAAGCAACAGTTCATTCCCCTGACCAAGCCTGTGCAGGTGAGTGCTCACCTAGGTTTCGAAAAAGTTATGCATGTGATATTTTTTTCAAAGGTAAAGCTAATATCAGTGTTTTTGTCTCTTCCTGAAAGTTAAAAAAAATCCAATCCAAAACTGGAAATTCAAATCATACAAACCTTATTTAGTCTGACCAGGATTTAGGCATTGCAAAATATATTTAGCTTTATTAGACTGATCTGTTAATGGCTAGAAAAGAAGTGGACATTAAATCTGCTGGCCACGTCTAAAACAAAAAGTGATCCGTTGTGACAAATTCAAAATACTGTGATTGTAAAGTATGGGTCAAATATTTTTTCTCTCTTCTCCACCTGATCGGGGAAATATATGTTTTATATACAGAAACACCTGAGATGATTGTGAAAAAGGCTTCGTTTAAATATAATCATAGTTTGTTAAGAGGCTTATGGCAGCCTTGATTTGTCCTCCAAAATGACAATTTTCCATCAACCTTTTTTTCTGTTTTCTTATCAGGCAAACAAGGACAGCCTTAAATCTGGTTATTCAGACAACATGATGCCATTCTTTCACCCTGCGGCCACCAGCACTGTAGGCCGCGGAAAGGTCCCGCCTCCCGTCCCTCCCAAAGGTAGCCATGGCCTTGATGACAGCTTCAATGTAAGTTTTCACTGTCACATATAATCTTCATATGATTATATTTTGTTCTGTAAATGTTGTGGTTTATTTTAATGAATCTCACAATTTATGATTTGCCTACTTGTGTTTAGAGCAGGTTAAAGATATCTTACTTTCATCCCTTAAGATTATTGAACGAAAAGAAAACAAGAAACTCAAAGGGCATTTAATCTTATCAGAGATAGCCCAAAGGATATAAAATATTATATGTTGTGAAACATGGCTATTGTCATATTCCGTTGGATAATTCTTTGAGACGATCAAAGCACTTCCATCTCAGACAACTTGCAAGAGATTTGATGCATATAGTAATTCACCTCCTTCCATTTTGTCATTTTTTAAAAATCACTATGCTTTTCATATGAATTTTTGCTTCTGCTAATTTTATTTGGGTGCAGGCCCATTTCTATGGATAATTGCAATTTATAATACAGCTTACTTTTAAAGAATTTAAAAAAATAAAATTGCATGGCTATTCCTTTTAATATTAACTATGCATTTTGAATGAACTACTCTCTGTTTGTGTATTAACTCTAATGATTCCATTTATTTTAGAGAAAATTAATGCTGACCCACATGATTATGAAAAGAAATAAAGATCATTCTTTATTTCTTGTATCTTCAATACTCTCGTGACTCTTCTAATATTTTATTCAAAATTGAAAACAAGAGGCTGCTAGAAATATCCTCAGGCTTACTCAATATTTTAGGATATTCTCATCTGTTTGGCGAACATAGCCAGGGTTTATAATTTTTAGGGCATTATATTGCCTACCCCCCCAGAAAAGCAAACAAATTTGTCCACGTTTTCTGTCCTCCAGTGTAATCAAATAATTATCTGTTAATTTTGTGTTTCTGTTATCAGGTCACTTGAATCACATTGTCTATCATGCTTACTTCTTTCATGCTCTGATCATCCCACCATTGATTTCAAAGAGTTGTAAATTCCCATGAGCTTTACTTGCTCTCAGTCTAGCCAGAATGGCTGGCTGGCTAGAGGATGCTTGGTAAACTTCTTGTTCTGAGATCTGCTGCTACTTTCTTATGGGTGCTCTATAAGCAAAGTCCCTGGGCTCCTCCCTATGTGATAAAGATTTCTTTTTATGTTTGAGACATCAACCCAAGGTGACAGGCTCTATCAGGGGAAATGTTTTCTGCTGGCTGATGGGGACAAACCTGCTTAGTTTGTAACAATTTTCAACTAGAGAAACTATGCACATTTTCTTGTGTAAAAGTTGGGAGTGGTGTTATGTATTCCATATTTGTTATAAACATTTGTAAGACAAAGATCCTAAAAATATTTCCACTACAAACCAAACGCAATAAAATAAGTAGTCTTTTGATTGAGTCCATAGAGTAAATTTAAAAAAAAAATGTTTTAATAGTTCAAGTTCTCTGAAATTTTAGCTTTTCCTTTTTTTTTTTTTTTTTTTTTTTTTGAACTCTTCTTTTATTACAGTCTGTCCACATTTTACTCACACACAGGCATATCTTTTTGTGGGCTTCTCTGATTTTTGTAATTTATTTCGTAGTTTTTGTGGCAGAGACATACCCCCTGTCTCTTCTGCAACCGCAAAGCTGAGGTTCTTCATAAATTAGTGAAGCAGCATATTACCCATAATCATAATTCTTCCTTTCTTTCTTTCTCTATTTTGTCTGTTTGCCTTCTCTATTTCATAAATTAAAATGACTAACAGCAAAGCAATGTCTAAATACATTTTGAAGTTAAACTGATGTGATGACAGGAAATGAAATTATGACTGAGCATTTTATGGTGTAGAATTTTTTGTTACATATCGCTATTGTTGTAGTTTTAATGACAGAATATATAGCTGCTATGTAGGCTGCTTGATATTTGACATCAGAGGCAAGACATAGAGGAGGCTTTTGGGACTAGGTTTTGCTCAGCTCTGATTGTGTGTATGACATACTTTGAGTTTGGATTCATAGGGTTTTATCGAGTTTGCATTGTGTGCTTTAATATCTAGATTATTAAAATAATAATTTAATTGATCTTCATTTGTTTGAAATACTACTAAATCACATCATGTTCACTTTATTCTAACCTAGTTATTTATGACTTAAAATTGTAACATTTCTTTTGTAGCTAAACATGTGAGGTTCTTTAAAAAAAATTAATATTCTAATGTACTTCATCTGCACCTGAAAGAAAAATCTTTTGTTATCATTTCAGTTGATTCTTACTTCTGCAAATAATAAAAAAATTATTAAACTGCTCAGGCAGTAAAATTTATTAGCTTTTAATGAGTATTTGAATGTTTTTTTTTTTTTTTAATTGTTTTTTTGGGGGAGGGCTTCTTTTTCTTTAAACAAAATATGCATGAAAAACATTTTTTTTATGTATATGATAACAATGTACGGAAAACTGTGGGATATATAAATATTTTAGAGCCAGCAAACCAAGTTTATTATATAAGGATATATTGAGCAACAAACGTTTCATATCTATGTTTTATATATCAAGACATTAGAACAGAACTGAAAGCTGGAGAACACCATTGGATGTGGTCGTTATAGCCTAGAAAGCAGAAGCCAATCAAACAATTAATGTATTCTGACTCTTTCTGTAACAACACAAGTATTTTGAGTGGAAAATTGAATACTTAGACTCTCCCTTGGATCATTAGTTCACCACAAAGGAGACAAGCTAACTGTTATGGTAGCTTATGTTCTCCACCTCAATGGAACTTTTTTCTGCTATTTTTTGTTTTCAATTTTTACAAATGGACCTTTTTTCTCAAGAATTTGGAGCTGTTCATTGAATTTACATTTTTATTTCAATAAGATGGCAAAATAGCATGAAATAAGCAATTAAGAAAATTAACAGTAGATATAAAGAAAAAATTTTTTTAAAATAAATGTAAAACTAAAACAAAAGATAATAAAATAAATTTAAGGAAGTGATTTGATTTGGAAGATTTGTTTAAATATTTATTCTATAAAAGTGCATTAATGTAAAAGTGGTGATGAAATAATATGTAATCCCCTCCAATATATAAGAACAACCAAAAAGTATACTAAGGCCACTAAAATTATAGTAGTACTTCAAATCTGTTAAAGCTCTCTGGAGAATGATGGATATTACTTGACCTACCAAAGATCTGAGAGGAAAGAAATGGATCTTCCAATGAAAGAACTTTCAAGCAGTTTCTTCCTAGGGAGTCAGGCTTGTATGGTTGGACACAAACTTTAGTTCTGCAGATAAATGCACCGTACTTTCACCTTCTAGGCAGATTTTTGGTGGCTAGACCTTACCCCACCCTCACTCCTCTTGTTTTTCTTATCTTTGCTTCCTTTTTTTTCCCTTCAACTTTTCTGACTTAAGTTATGTGGAATGTGATAGCAGTCTGTGTCACTGTGACCAATGTCCCCTCAGAGTGGACAAGGCCAAGGATTCTATGGCAGAATATCCTCCCCTTCCCTCCCCTCTAGTCCTTCTTTGCACTGCATTGTTTTTGAGTGTCTCTGCATAACTCTGCTGTGAATGCAACTGTGGGCATCATGTTCTGTCTTGCTTGTTTGATGTGGTTTCTAACTAGCTTTAAACTTTAAACGCTGAATAGCAAAAACCAGCATTCAAGAGGATTTTTTTTTAATTTGTTAAATCCATTTAGCTGTTATCCCTTTGTTTTCTTTCATTCTGTTCTTTGATGAAAAAATATTATCATTTTGTTGAGTTTCTGATTCAAGGAAATGTTTTTTTCTGTTGGTTGAAAAAGTTTCATAAACACAGATAAACTTTCTAAGATGTCATTAATGAAAATTTAGTTATTTTGTTCTTTAATTGAAACACTGCTGTCATTTTTTTTCTCGCCAATTTTCTGTCTTTTCAGTCACTTTATCAATTTTGATAATTGCACATCCTTTCCAATTGACTTTAGAATTAAGAAGGTGTTTTTGGAAAGACACTCTCCTTGTTGCAGTCCATGCATCACTGATTTCATTGATCTCTAGCTCCCCAGAGCACTAATTTGCTTCACATCTCAGTGTGACTTTAACACTCAAATTTTGTGGCTGGCTCAACAGTGTGATCACTTGTACTCAAGCATGCTGTGTTCTAATAGCGTTATACCTTTCAAAGAAACATGCATGTGTCTAGTTGATGTCAATTGTATATTATAGTTTCTGAAAAATAATAAAAAAAAAAAAAAACATAGGCAGAGGTCTGTTGTAAGCATGCTGCTGGAATCACTGATCATGACAGTGTCACTTTTTCACAATTATCATTTCTTTATTTAGGCTGGCCTGTTTAATGGCTGATTGTTGGCTGAAATGTTCCTTTTTTGTTTTGTGATGCCAATGCTTAGTGCACAATGTCATGAGACTGATTGTCGCCAAGAAACATTCATTCGTCTCCCCTCACCTATTTTTTTTTTTCTGTTTTCTTCTTCCCTCTGCCTGGCACACCCCACACCCTATCCTTTGATCTGGTCCCCATGTCCCGCACCCACTGGCCTCTGTATCTGTTTCTGTCGCGGGTGCCTGCGGGGGTTCTAGCCACCAACAGTCGCCACGGAAAAGGTCAAATACAACCCAAACTTTTCTGATGTGCCTACAAGTAGCAGGAATATCCCGCTGGTGAAAACTGAGACACGCACAGTTACCTACGAGCGAGGAGACCGCTCAGAGGACGACTGGGATACTGGCCTTTTAGTTAGTGCGCAGTCTCACAGCTCTAAACTGCAGACCATTGAAACGACCACTGTAAGTGAAATGTGCCAACCCTACATCAGTTCTGAGCTAACCTAGATAAGCCTACATCAGTTGCCGCACAAAATGATTGGGAACTTAAGTAGAGAATACAGTTCACATCATTTATTGGCTTAAATTTCACCTTGAGGAGAGAAGTACGATTAGCCATACCTATTTTAACACTAGCATAGCGCCATATGATAACAAGCTTTGCTCATACAACCTATGCTTAACACTAGACATTCATAAAACTACAGCAGTTCCAGAAAGGCTGGGCTTGGTAAATGGTTGTGAAGCTGCTTGAATTACATCACAATCATTTTTGTTTGTTTCAAATATTTTTCATTGTCAATCAAAAGATTTAATACAAAAATAAGGGGGGAAAATTAATATTAAAAATATTAATGATAATAATATTTGTAATAGTAGTAAAAAGTTGTACATTTAGAAGCCAGCATCTTATGTGATTTTGATTTAAAAGGCATTTGAATGTTTAGTTTACAATCTGTTGGTGAAAAGATGCTGAAAGAGAGCCAGTCAATCTCCTTTTGTAACCTATGTGTTGTTTCCACAGTAATATAAAGCTGGTATATTGAGAGGCTGGGGTATGATGTCTATCTTGTGTATTTAGGAGGGGGAAAAACAATCTTGTTGTTGTAGTTTTTGTTGATTAAAAAGATGGGCAGCTTTTGGTGAAGTTTAAATATCCATATTGCCTGTGCCCCAATGCGCTGATTTGATTTGGATGTGTTCATAACCTGTTTAGGATCCACTTTATTCTCCTGCTGCTGAGCTGAAAGCATTAGCTCTTATCATCAGGATGAAGTAGTTCTTGTCATTCTTTAATCAAGATTTTCATGGGCAACACTCTACTGACTTTCTCTGCAAGAAGTTTGCAATCACCTGGCTTGCAACCTTATTCTGTTTCCTGTAAGGTTTTACTTTCCTTTAAGTTTAAAAACTTATGTACATAGCCCATGCAGACTATAAGCTACTCATAATCCCCTGTCCTATCTGTTAGTAAAACTGAAGGGATTGATTTCAATTTGTAATTAAAGGACTTTAATCAGGAAAATTTGTCAAAAAATTCATCAGTAATTGAAATTTGTTTATTTCAGGAATCATGATAATCACAAGCTGACAAACATAAATAGCAAATTAAATTTATAATGAAAGGGTGCTTCTTGAAGAAAGAAAAAGTTTACAATATCCGCAATAGACTTTTTGCCCTAATCATTGAATGGTACCAAAAATGGATTGCATAAGTAAGCACTCTTTAGTTTTTACATTTTTGTGATTTTTTAAAAAATAAAGGGCACACAAAGACCTGGGTTTTGTTTTTAAAGTTTTTAACACCTGGAGAAACTCACAATCAACTTCATGTGAGGATTTGTTTAGAGTCCAATTTTGTACAGTGAAGTTTACGTTGGAAAAACTAGGCAGTGCTTTACAGTTGTTAGCTTTAAACTGGACACATTTTTTTTTTATTTTTACATTTACAATATTAGATCTAATGTCTATGGTCAATTGCAGATGAGTTACAATATATGAAGCCTAATGGATTTATTATATTATTATGAAGAGTGTAGTATTCATAATTCTGAAGAGAAAGATTGTTTCCATATCAAACCAGTGTATCATGCAGCTCTTTCTTCTTGCAGTCTTGCCACTTTGCATTTACTTGACCTCTGGTATTGATTAACTCAGGCAGAGTTTATTATTGAAAGTGATGAGAATGGTAACATTTTCATGGCATCGGTTTTAGCAGAGGCTAGAGCCAACTTTCCATGCTTAGCAAAAATTTGCAGCATATTATATCTGCACGCCACACTCCAATCCCACCTTCATGGGCGAAACAGAGATAAGTTCCATCTTGCTTTGCAAGTTTTAAGTATTGGCCATATTTCTTTATACATAATTATATAATGTAGCATCCCACAATGATATTTCTGCATTAGTTCCTTGGTAAACAATAGCGGCTCATTGCTTTTTGTTCTGTTAAGTATTACATGTATTTTAATTGAAAAAGAAAAAAACCCATCTTTTCTTATATTGTCAGTGCTTTTCTGTTTCTTTTCCCTACTTCTTTTTGCATATTTTTCATGTTTTCTCTAAATCACAGATTACAGAGTATATTTTATTGCATCTCTTTAATTGATTTGCATTATTATCTGTGTTATTGCAGTACAAAACAGAACGTGACGGTGTGGAGGAAACACATGTAGTGCAGAAGGTAGTTGTGTCCGGAGATGACGAGGATGACTTTGACTTTGATTCTGTAAGTTCTTTCTAGATCTAACAATGCATTACCTTTGCTTTGAATCAGGAATCTCTTTGAGCAATTAACCTTTTAATGTGAAACCTAAGTAATAAAGCAATATCAGGAAGGCTAGGCTCATATTTAGGTCAGGGCGGTGTCACTGACATCTAGAGAGACTAACAAAACGTATGGCACTTCGGCGATTCAGTCAACATACACACTCTATCCCTTGCCATATTGATTATTTTACCATTAAAGATTTGGAACTTGTTTTTTTTTTAAGATGAAGATTAGAAACTTGGTTGGAGCTTTTGATAAGTGAATTTTGACCTTTTTGTTGTTTGTTTTTAAATATCTTATTTCTCTCAGAAATGAAATAAATAGAAACCATAAAATAAATATATATCGCTCTATAAATATAAGTAGAATTATGAGTTCTGCTACTATTTAATTTATCTTCATATTCATTGTTTTCTGTTTCGTTTTGTTTTTTTTCCAGGCCCTGGCAGACGCAATTCGTTCTGTGACAGAGTTCAATCCTGACATGTCAGTGGAAAGAATTGAGTGTGTTCAGCAAATTGAAGATGTGAAAAATGGAAAATGAGTTTTTTTCTAAAGGAACGTAGACTTTTTTTTTTCTCTTCATGTAAGTCTTGCAAACTGTGAAACTATCACAAATATGCATACAGTTGAATCCGGTTATTTCGAAGTTAATTGGATAAGAAAGGACTTCGAATGATCCGAAATTTGTATTATCAGGATACATAGAGAAAAAGTAAAAAAAAATTGGATGTCAGATCAGGAATGTTGTACTGGTGTTTGCAGGGGTAGAGGGATGACTACAATGGTCCATTTAACTTCCAATTTGTTCCCTTGATTTGAGAAGCCATAAAAAAAGAGGCCCCTTGTAAGTGGACAATATTAATAAAAAAAATTAAAGCCCACAAGTCAGATGACTGACAGTAAAACGAAGCCAGGTCGTGATAAATCTAGACTACGTGATGACAGACAGGCACAGAGCTCTACACTGTCAAAATGATACCATATAGAGCTTTGGGCATGCAGGTAAGACCTGGCAAAACCGCTCCGAGAAGTTGACTTTTTGACTGAGTGATTTGCAGGTGCAGTGTCGAATTTATTTCCGCTAGGTCGACTTCGAGGCGTCGCTGTGACGTTGCTCGCCATCTGTGCTAACAGAAACTTTTGTTTAAGACTAATGTGACGAAGAAACATTGGAAGTCAACCGAGGTCAATCAATTCACCAGAAGACCACATTTTAGGTCACTTGTCGACATTTTTTTTGGGTCACTTGCATGTTTCGTGCCGCGCAGTACACAGATGATGTGCTGAGATTAATGACATAGGCGATACAGTTTTGATGAAAGTCAAGTCGGGAGTCGATGTCATGACTTTTGGCGTCACCCCGAAGTCGGTGTGTACAACAGGTCAAACCACTCGGCCGTAAATACAAGCTGCCTACATCGCACATGCTGACCACGTGTGGAGTTCAATCAATGCATGTGGCACCAACCCACCCCTCCTTTTCCAGTCTAGGAAGCATTCACTCTGGTCATTGGGCCTAACCCCCTTTTCTTCTCTTAGCCTTATTGCAGACTCTTGCTTGTAAAGTAGGTGGGCGGAACACACGCATGCATACACCAGAATCGCTTGCCACACGGAACATAGCATTATTTCCAGAATTGAAAAAAAAAACCTCCAAGATGGCTTCGAATTAACCGGATCCTTACTTCAAACTTTGAACTAACCGATAGTTTTTAAAGTTTTTAATAAAGCTTAAAGAGAGAAATATTCTGTGACATTAAGCAAATATGAAATATCCAAAAATTTGAACTATTTGGATTCAAGTTATTTGGATTCGACTGTATTTAAAAGTCTTAAATTGTCTTGCTCATGCATCTAAGTGTATGATATAATTTTTTTCTCCAACAAATTTACTTGACAAAATTGTTTTATTTAAAAACATATGCAAAAAAGTTTTCTTCATACTCGATAAAGGACCTTCTAGAGTACTTTTGACATAACTTAGCTCCATGTGTTCATGAAGTAATATTTCAATTGTTATTTTCATATGCTCCATGAAGAACAGACTTTATAAGAATTAGCTAAGTTCAAAAAATATATTTTTCAGAGTCGCAATTTCTTTGTCATGAAAAATTCCAACGCTTATTTTTTGTATACTGTCAACCTCTGATGTACATTGTACACAACATGTCAGCTGTAAGCAAACCTTTAGTACATTTATATTATTTTATTTCCTACAGATTTTCATCTCAACATCTTCTACCTATGAGCAGTCATATTGGACCAAGTTTGTGTGTGCATATGCTTATACGCTAATGAGTGAGAGGGAGTGAAGGAGTGGGACATGCCTGATGCTGCTGCTGCTGCAACACTGAGGTCTCCATGGTGTGAAACCTCTGTCATTTCATGACATCTCTCTCCAGATTTTTTCAACCAAAGTAAATATTTCAGTGTTAAACACTTTGATATAGAATTCTCACCCCTCTGGCCAAGCAAATTATTATATTTTAAGCCATTTTGGAGAGAGAGCAAAGGTCATGAGATTCAATTATGAAGAAATTTTTATGCCATTTTTTTTCTCATGGTGTTTTTTATACGGCCCTACCATTATTTTATTTCAGTATATAACTTTTGTACCTTACTGTAAATTTTGTCATAAGATATGCAGTGAGACGGCCTTCATGTGTACCTTTGGAATTGCATACGCCATTTTCAACTTGTCACTTAAGATTAGCTATGTTTATAGAAGCAAAGAAACATGTTAGAAGCTGTTTATACAAGAGGAACAGATCAATATTATTGAATTTATTACGAGTTAACTCAGATTTTCATAGTTTTGTCAGAGACCCTCAAAGGTATGCAAGCAAGAGTGGCTCCACAAATGATGTGCTGAGCACCAACAGGTCAATTCAATACTACTTAAGTTAGACTAGTAATCAATTGAGCAATAATGATGCTCGGGAGGGTTAGGCTTGCTTGGCTTTAGACCCATTTAATCTTACCAGACAAGGACGGTACAAATCTTATACCAGCTGACAAGCTTGCTTGGCACTGCTGAAGGAAATCTCACATAGACAGCCCCTATGGCTCTTGGTAGAAAGTTAATGCAAGTTATGATTCATAGGTAAAGTTCTGCCAGTTGTGGGTCCTGTGGACCTAGTGAGCTATTATATTACTGCCTCTATGTCTGGTTCAGCCTCACCAGAACAGACATAAATGGAGTAAAGCAACCCATTGCAGTGCAATTTGAGAGTCGTTGGTTTTACATCTCATTATTAAGGTATAGATATCTGATATTAAAGGACTTTTCATCTGCACAGCCATAAAACTTCAAAATGTTTTATCATAGAGATGTAGACTGAAAAAATATTGATACTGACAGTAGTAAAATAAAAATTTGGGAACAAACAATAATTCTGTAGTTCATATTACTTGTGTGGTTTTATCTAATGATGGTACAGGCTCTTCTTTGATTTCTTGTGTTATGCTTCCACCTTTTATTTTGTTTTGTTATTCCATGACATGTATTTACTTATTGTTTATGTTTTAAATGACATATAACAGTGGGAATAATGGTTGTCTGATGTTTTCTGGGAAATACAAGTCTTCATCAATTGATATGGGTATTCTTGAACTAGTTATAGCTGGTTCTTTATCAGATTCTTACGATATCTAAAGTTAAACTTAGACAGCCCAATGAAATCTTTTGAGGCCTCTGTTAAGGCTTTTTTTCCTTGTGAGTTTAAAACAGCTGTGTTGTTTTTTTTTTTAAGTTGGCATGGGAACTAAGTAGTGTGCTGATTTACTGTTGAAACTATCAGACAAGAGGGTAAAGAAACTGTCATGTATATGGGCATAGTATAGTTGATAGCCCATTACATACAAAGTAATTGTTTGTGTTAAAGTGATTTTACTGCATGATAGAAGTTCATAAAACAGACAAAGTTATCAATTTTTTTGCTATCTGTACTGAATCTGAAGACTCTCTTATTCAAAGACTAGTGTTCAAAATGCTACAATTGTAATGTTGGCTTTTAGTTTTTGGCTGTTTGAGACATTCAAGCTGTTTCCTCCATCTTTAGTGCTTAATGTTGGTCGTTGCTGCAGTTTATATTATCATTATTACTATTATTATTATTATTATTATTATTAATTTTATTTAATTATGGTCATATTAAAATTATTTTTGTAATCAACATAAACATATATATATATAACCAAATTGATGCTGTTATGAACGTGACAACTACTCGCCATTCCATGTAGACTTTTGTTTCTATTTATGCCACATGTTGTTGCTGCTGCTGCTGCTGCACAGTTTTACTGGCTCTCTATTGTATATTATGAGCAAATTTACCTAATCCCAAGAGCTGCATCCTGCCTGCTTGTGTTTCCTTTGCATTATTAGTGTAATGTGCAAAGCCAGAGAATTAACACTAAGATGATGATGTTGGCAAAACTATACACTCTCTTATCCCACTTTAAAAGTATTTTGAACAGGGCAAATCAACCTCAGTGGATCAAGGTAAGAAAAGAAGAAATGCATGTAATTTTTGCCTTGCCTTGCCTTGAAAATCAACTTGGGACCTAATTGAGATGTATTGTCAACATTCATAAAAAAAAAAAAAAAAAAGGTAATTGTGCTGGAAAAGCACTTTGGCTAAAATGATTATGACCAGTAAAATCATGTAAAGAAACCTAAAGTATTTTGGTTTTTTTTTTCCCCAATTATTTTAGCTTTAAAATTGTTCAGATTATCAGCTGTCTCTGCTTTAGGTTAGTTAGTTTACAGCTTTTGTGCATAGCCAGTCTTATTTCCTTCGCAAGGTCTTTCTGTCCTTCCATTTGTTTGGTTTATGAAAAAAAATTAAATTCCTGTTGTTTTTTTTATTTTTTTGGTCCTTACAATAGGTTTGTGTGAATAGATTTATCTTGCACATGATTTGTGGCATGAAGAAGATTTTAAACTTCATTTTTTAGGGTTGACTTTGCATAGTAAATGCTGAGTGCCATTTTTTTTTTCTTTCTTGTAAACGTACTATTTTATTTTCATGACAGTTTTACATCAACATGCTAATAAATATGTAGATCAAAGTGCTTTATCCATCTCCATACATGCAACCAATATTCATACATTTTAATACTTCTCACAATCACTTAGTACCTAAATGTTAATTTTGCTTCTAAATCTCAAAGATTAAACATAAAAAACAATTATAAAACTTTAAAGGCGAAAAAACAGTAGCATAGCTCATTTTGGAATTGCTCATATTTCAGCTGTTATTCTTACTGCAAGGTTTCAAATTACAGAAATATGCTTTTTGGCTTTTGATTATGCAGAATTGTTGCAACCTCTATGGATGGACAAACAGCTCGAACGAATATGTTGCCAGAGGGAGCAAAACTTCCATTCCATTTTATTTTGTAACACAAGACCTATTAGAACTGCTCTAGATATACGAGTTTCAAGTTATTTGGCAAGGCAGTGTCGCGGGTGTCAGTCTCTTGTTGTTATGAATGCCTTGTTCTGGGACAAAGGCCAGGAGATTGCAGCCTTAGGACAGCTTCATAATTTAAAGATCTGTTCATATGTAGAGTATATTTTTTGATTCATCACATGATAATTTCTAATTTTGCAGTAAAATTTGTGCGCTCTCATTGTTTTGTTGAGATCATTGCTATGAAGTACTTAAAAATATTGATCGCCTTATGTAGGTCATTTTTACAAAGCTATTGTAGATTTCTATGCTCTGAGTGGGAGAGACAGTATCATAAACAAATAAATATTGGGTTTACATTGATTGTTAACACAGGGTCTTTAGGATAACAAATAATTTTTTTTTGCATTGAGTGAATGGATAAATATTTTATTTGATTTTTACTTTCGAATTTTATTGAGGCTGCGAACACTTTGCCGAAGCTCATTGTGCCTAGTTTTAATGGTTGGTGGAGTTGCGTTTTCATTTTCATTTTTTTTTCTCTGTTGCATATAAAATTTAAAAACAAAAATAACCTCTGGATCTATGACCTTCCTTACTGATATGCAAAATGTATATTGTAATGGTACAATACTTGATTTTTTTATTTTGTTTTACTCTAATTTTTTCCCAGTAATAGTGACAAGGAATTGAAAAGAAAATGTTATCTTTTGTTTATTGAAATTATTGAATTCAAGTCTGTGAGTGAAAAATTTGCCTTTTGACTGCTAACTGTTTGTTTTCATTGCCTGTCATTTTTCTTCATGATAATTCTACAGTAAAAAAAAGTCTTCACAGAAACCAACATTGTCTGTCTTTTGATTGAGTCACATTTTTCTTATAGAATTGAAGGAAGGAGAGGAGAATGAGAGGCACATGTATTAGAGTTAAGAGTGAAATGAATAAATATTATTAAAGATATATGATTTTTTTTACTAAACTTGAAAGGCCACCTTATTTCATTGACAAAATTGAACAAAGGAATGCATAATTTATTACTAGCAATAACTTGGAAAGATGTCAATAGATTGTCATGAAATGGTCACAATAAATAAGTGATCTCCTAAAGATAGAGTGTTCATACCCTGTACCTGTAGTTTTGAAGTTTGTTATGTGCCATTAATAAAAAAAAAACATTTAAAGCCTAGATTGAGCGTGACTCAGGCAAGAAGGAGCAAATGCAACAGGGTTGATTTTCTTGGCTAGACCTTTCATGAACTGCAGGATTCGTGCAGTCCCTTGAGACAACCAGTAATTACATACCACTTAGAAGAGGATATTGGAAATCAATTTTAACTGTTTTATGTATTGATATTTTTGTTTTGAACTTGGTGAAATTAGTTTCTTCAGTAATATACATTGACAAGCTGAAGTGAAAACCCCGTTCTACAGACACCCTGGTGTTAATTTGCCAGGGCTGGGGTTGGGGTGCATGTGTGTATTTAAAGAGGCTATAAATGGTCTTGGTATCTTTTCTTTTATTTACACGATCCAGATATAATATTATGCCTCCACCCATCGATCTTTATCGAGAAGAAAAGTAGAATCTAGATATGTCAATGATAATTGTAATGGTGTGCATTTTCGCGCAAACAAAGGATTAAGGGGAATTGGAGGCAAGCAGTTTGTGTTGATTTTTTATGAATCAGGACCTAGCCACATGAATGCTGTAGACGCTTACAAAGTTTCAGAGATGTAGGTTTGGTAATAACAGAGGAGTTAGCGCAAAAAGCATCCCAAATCCTTTATATATATTTATAGATACTGAATTAAGACTGAACATCGCAGAGATGGAAGCCCTAAAATCACCATTATTGGCGGATGGGGCTTTTTAAACTCTGTGTTGATTGGATCAATCAATCCATCTGTGTGTTTATGACTGTTGGACAGAAATCATTACTCTCATTATACACTATTTGTAATTCTTATTGAAATAGCATTGTGGCTTTGGATCGCGATGTGTCTAGACTCTAGTGAGAAGTGGGATTCAGGAAATAACGGCACCCAACTTTTTAATATCAAAACAGTCATAAAAATAATGTTTATAAGGTCTAGCTAAGTTACTGTGTATTTGCATATTTTATTTCTACCTTCTTTTCCATGGCAACTTGCAAATTTATTCGGAGGCGTCTGTTGGACTATTGGAGTGAATTACTTAAAACTAATATTTTGCTTTGAGAAGAGAAAAATATATTTTTATCATAAATGTACAACCAAAGCTATAGAAACTTAATAGTTTATTTTCAGGAGGCCATGGCACTTAAGAATGCCATCACTTGTAAATAGATGATGCGATTTGACTCCATACTTGATGGCTGTTGAAAGTTCGTTTTAGGAAGGAGAGAAGAATCAATGAAAAACATGCCTTCTTAAACCGGAACATTGGGATTATATTAATCCAATAACAGCTTCCCTCCGTTTGACTAAACAGAGCAGTAATGCTAGATATCACAAGCCTTAGAACCTGCCACATGATACTCAACATACACCTCAGTAAGAGCCACTCTTTATATAAGCATTTACAGACCAGCAGCCAAGCAGTACCGAGTTGTTCTTTTTTTTGTTTTTTTTTGTTTATACTTTAGTTCAATTTAATTGGAAAGAATTTACTGCTTCATCATTTAAAGTTGCTGTGGTCTTTGAATAATTGTACAGTAATAAGAATTACCAATTTTCTGTTAAATCCACATCTCTTAATAGACTCTTTTGAATATTATCATGTAGGTTTAAATAAACCGAATTCTCCCAAGGCAATGCTCATTTAGGTCCTTTTGCAGCAATTTATAGTTTTCTGGTAAACAACGAAAAAGGTTTTAAAATAGTTTTGGAAAGCGCAAAATTACTTATATCCAACATAATCATATCTGATACTATTAAGCAAGGCAAAAGATTTTATAATTTACCTCCATGTATTCCTTGTTTCTTCTCTCACTTGTATGTGGGAAGTAACTTATGCTTAGATGATGCCGTGATTGGTGTAAAAGACATATTTAGATGAATATAACAGAAGAAGATAAATATGGTAAAATAAGATTGTTTATTACTGTTTTGTTTTTCATGTTTGTGTGAGACAAGTATAACTCTTGTTGAGATGTTTAGCACTCGACCATTTCCCATGCTGTGTTGTTATTCCAAACTTTTCACTTCCATCTGACATATTTTTAATTCTATTTTCATACAACAGAGACATGCGAAGTAAAAATAAGATGAAGTCTGCTATAATGATAAAATAAGGCTCTGTAGATCAGACCTTATGTGCATTAAGGAGTAATTCATAAACAGGCAGAAAATACTTTCCGGTGTACTTTATAGTCTTTCCCACCCCAGGGTCATGTTAAACAATGTCACTGGCGGCAGCAAAAATCAGAATGGATTGATTTAAAGAAGTTAACGAGAGACAAATTTTCTACATTATTTACTTTTAAAATCAACTTTCTTCTCGCTGAATTAAAGACAACAGCACGTGTCTCTTACGTGGTTGATTTTTTCATCTCAAACATCTGTACAATGTCGCTCACCCTTCTATTGCTCTCTTGCTGATGTACTCTAAATGTTGAGTTCATCACCGCCTGTTGTCCTTGTGATGAAGAGTTTCCTCCTGGAGTGAAATTCACCGCTAGCTGCTGTCCTCTTGCTGTAGAGTTCGCACCTTGCTGCTGTCCTCTTGGTGCAGAATTTACAGCTAACTGCTGTCCTGTTGATGCAGAGTTCGTCACTTGCTGCTGTCCTCTTGATGTAGAGTTCGTCGCTAGCTGCTGTCCTCTAGATTTAGAGTTCGCCGCTAGCTGCTGTCCTCTTGATGTAGAGTTCGCCGCTAGCTGCTGTCCTCTTGATTTAGAGTTCGCCGCTAGCTGCTGTCCTCTTAGTGTAGAGTTCGCCGCTATTTGCTGTCCTCTTAGTGTAGAGTTCACAGCTAACTGCTGATCTCTTGTTGTAGCGTTCCTCGTGACCTGAGGTCCTCCCCAATGGTTTGCGGTTATTGTAGAGGGCACAGCTTGCCGCTGAGAGTCGATGAAGTCATTTATTTCCTGTCCCACACCGTCTCTTACCATGCCATGCTTGGATGGGAAGTCGAACTGTGCTCTTCTGTTATTGGCCTCCTGCGGCCTGGACTCCACAGCTTCAGCGGCCTGGCTAGCATTCATGGAGTTCGAGGAAGACAGCGACTGGGGCCGGTACCAGTTGAGACTGGACGGGCTCAGCGGAGATTTGTCACTAGAACACACATTGGCGCCATCAGACCTGATGCTGAGATGCTCGTCTAGCGAGCTGAAGTAATGTCTCACTGCCCTGACTGAGGTAGGCCGAGCAGCTGACGGATGAAGTCTAATGTCAGGATCACCAAATCTTGACCTCAAATGTTCTTCTAGAGAAGGTGCAGCCTTGTGGTTTCCAAATTTAAAGTTCTCTCCAACAGATTCTAGCCCCAGAATGCGTGGAATACTAAAAGCATTCAGTGTATGCCTATCCATCTCACTCGACTTCCGAGGGAATGAGGTGTTTCGTTTACTGCACCGAGCGCCATGATACTTAGATCCCATCGCACCTGCAGAGAAAACCTGACTGAAGCAAGAAGTTAGACCTATGCCTGGCTTTTTCACACAATCGACGTCATTTCTGTTGTGCTCTTCTGATTTTAAATGATAGAAATTTTGGAGGCTCATGCCCTGATTGTTTCTCTCGCAACAGAAATTTTTCCTTTCCATTGTTGGATACAAAAGAGGCGAGAGCCTGTTGCAGACTGGGCCCTTCACGGAGAATACTGTCTGATGTGAGGCACCAGGCTGGTGTGTAGTTTGATCTAGATCGCTGTGTTGACGCTGATTGGTCCAAGCAGAGATGACGTAACCACACCTGGAATTCTTCTCGCCCGGATTCTGCCGCCCTGAGAGCAACTGAGGAGCCGTCGGTCCAGTCACGTACGGAACAGTTGTCTTTTCTTCGGTCGCTGTAACGTCCCATCTAGCTCTGGGCATCTCCTCATCCCAGGCCTTGTTCTTCATAAGATTGTGCAGATAAGATTCCTGTTCCAATATCCCATCACTGTTTTCCTTCTTGATATGTTCAACTGAATAGTCTCTATCTCTAATCTTGTCCTGGTTGTAAAACCCGTACAGACTGTTGATGAGATCTCCCGACACATCATCTTCATCATAACTACCACTTTCATCATAGCATAATGCCGTGGAAGAATCTTCCTTCACTTCAGAGTGAAAACTGTAGACACCCATGTCAGTTTTTATGTTATTTTCATTTAAATTGGTCTGTTGCAACGGCCCAACAGTTGAAATAGCTTCAGAGTTATTATTAAATCTGAAACCGGAGCTTTGTGGAGGTAGTATGTTGGAATTAAGTCTGTACGGCTCTTTTGATTTGCCCCTTAAATCAATATTCTCAAACAAGAAATGCGACTTTGTATCAGAGTTCTGAAAGTAAAAACCTGCTGCGTCACCAAAATTCTCAGAGTTCAGAATCAGTGAAGGGCAGTCGGCGGCGGGGCTTGAGATGAGATCTGCGTTCCTGTCCGAGCCGTGTTGGCTCCCCACCCAGCTGAGCACGATGGAGCTGGAGCTGCTGGAACACGGACTTCCATTATGATCAGCTAGTCCTGCAGACCTTTTGGTTTCTTGATCCTTCAGCTGTTGAGATGGTTTCATGGTCAAATGTTCAGAGAGGTCGTTAACAACCGTCACGCGACTTCGACTTAAGCTATCTTCATCGTCGTTGTGTTTAGTTGCACTCTTGCTTCCATTGCCATTGCGGCTGATACTCTCTTCCAAGTTTTTCACCATTAATGCCCCGTCATCCCCACCGTCGTGAGTTACTTCATCCAGTGGAGAGGTTTCCTGGGCGGAAGTGTTTGTCTTCTCCTGCTGCAGCGTCCCATGGGCTGATCTCAAGCTAGCATTTTCCAAATCTTTTGAACTTCTCGCGTGTTCTCCATCGCTAAGCTCCCTGCAAGTTGAAGGATGATGTGAATCTTGGATAACATCTAGATCCTTATAACCTGATCTTTCAGTTTGTTTGTCATATCTTTTAAGCTTTTCCTCAGCTGGCACAGAGGACATGATCGATTGGTTTTGTGAGCCATTGCTGTTTGCGGCACAATTCATTTTTGTTTCTATACAGATGCCATTGTCCATTAACTTGTGGGGAGTTTCTGCATAACTCAAACCGGTCAGCTGTGTCTGATGCTTGCAATCATTAAGATCTGCAGTTTTGACTTCATCCCTACGTGGCTTCCTATTTCTCGTAATAGCAAAAGGCTGAGCGGAGACTTGTTTCAGAATCCGCTGTAACGTCTGCTCATCATCGCTCTCCTCGGCCGTGCACGCATCAGTCTGAGCAGTTTTATTATCTTGGGGTAGGGCCGCATCTAGAGCTTTTGTAGCTAAGGAACTTATACCAGCCTTGTCTACGGATTCTTGCTCAGTGTTACCTCTTAATGGCGTCTCACGAACTTTCCAGTTTAGCTTAACGTCTGAACATGACGCCAATGAGATTCCCTTGTCTTGGCAATCCCTGACAATTTGAGACTCTTTATTCACAGAACGAAAGACTTCTCGGTTAGAACCTATCACTGACTGGCCCATCCGGCGGATTCTCGCCTTCCTGATCAGTGGCTTGGGAATTACAAGTGAAGCTTCTGAGGGTTTCCTCCTAAAAAATGTCTTGTCTAATGCAGAGTCAAGAAGACTTTCCAAGTCCTTTTTATCACCACTCGGATCGTTGCTATTGGTTTTATCATTTTCAACAACCTTGTGCAGTTGTTTGCCTGCAAAACCACAACTTTCGCCAGGCTTGGTCTCGCTAATGTCACAAAAACCTCTGACAGACGTTCGAGACAAGATAGGGAGTCGTTTAATACATTCATGGACAAGAGCAGTTTTGGGAATTTCTGTTAAATTATTGTTGGAATGATAAGTTCGGTTCTTATTATGTTCATTACAT
This sequence comes from Elysia crispata, assembly GCA_033675545.1. NCBI lineage: Eukaryota > Metazoa > Mollusca > Gastropoda > Plakobranchidae > Elysia > Elysia crispata. The sequence goes on along the minus strand of JAWDGP010002436.1, from coordinate 70,211 downwards.
TGTTGTTCGCATTCAAGAGATTTTTTGCTGAGACAAATACTGTTTTGTGTCCAGCTGTCAAGGCTATATTCATCTTCGTTTGTGAAAGATAAATCTGGTATGTCTGAGTTTTGATTTGTGTAGACTACCGTCACTGGAATCTCGTGCAACCAGCTCTTTCCATCAAAAAAGACCTTATCGTGCTTCTCCAATGAAGATACTCCCATTATAGCAATACCAAATGAACTATTTGGACTTTCCCAGTCGTCTTGCTTGTGGTTCACTGACGCCTGACATGGTTTGTTGTGTCCGTCTCTGCGTGATGGTGATTTGAACCATCTCCCTGGCGACTCCTGTTCTGAGAGGGGTTTTGCGGCCCGGTCAATCTCAAAATCGGTCTCTTGTATCATTACTTCAGCTCTTAATGCCTCCTGAATAGGAGCTTCACTGAAAGTTTCTTTTGTTGCCTCCAATGTGCTCATCTTATCAGATTGGTCTCTCTTGCTACCGTCTTTATCCCAGTTCTTCAAAGACTCTGATCTTTGTTGACAGTCAGACGTCGGGGAAGATCCTTGTGAGCCACATATTTTATTTACAGTTTTACATTCGTTTTTTTCACACGAGAAATGGGAGACCATATGCTTGTTTCTGATTCCCTCTACAGTTGTCAACTCTTGATTACATTCTGAGTTGTTACTCTCTTCAGAAATGTGAGACAACGCTTTTTTGCTTCCACTCTGGCGTAAAGTTTGAGAGGCCACCACATTGCTTGATATTGTTCCAAATCTTTGCTCAGAAGAACTCTGTCTACACTCGAAATTAACGTCCATTCTGGGCCGCTCAATGAATGCATTAAGACCGTGGGAGTTAGGCCTTGTCTTGTGAGAGGATGCTGTGTTGGAAGAGACATCGGTTGTGCCATAGACAGACTTGAAGGTTGGTCTCCTCTCCAGCATCGTAGCGGCAGGAATTTCTATGCTTCTCCTGGGGACCTGAGGCTCAAAGTCATGTATGCTATCAGAGAGCATTGCTGTCTCTTGTTCAGAACTAACTATAAAATTTAGCGGACTGGAAGTCAGCAGAGAGGAAGACAAGACACTAATATCTTTGTTCTGCTGCTGATGAAGATGGTGATTCTGCTGCACTTGCTGATGAAATTGTTGACCATTTCCTATTTTGACCTGTGGCTCACTGCAGGAAAATCCAGAGTGAGTTTTGGGTACCTCAGACGCCTTTTTCATGTCCAATACTGGAGATTGGTCAGAATGAGCAGCAATCTGGTTCGAATATGGAGAGGGTAGCCTTGCTGTTTCAACATTTTCTGTTTTCAATTTTATATTGCTGAGATGATCAGAGCTGTTCCTACCCTGACATTCCCAGTCAATGTTTTCAGTTTTGTAATCGTTTCCCAACACCAAGGGACTCGTTGTGTTTTCATAAAATGCATTCTTATTTTCTTTGAGGTTGCATGAAGATGATCGCTTTCCCTTAACACCGTTTTTAGCTGTTTGAGATTTATCCGTTTTGTTTTGCTTTGGAACTGACTTGAGATTTCCGTTTGTGTTTCTGATTTCATTGCCTTGTTGTGTATCCATTACAGTTGGCTCAATATTGTTTATATAACTATCTTCAGTGCCTTCTTTTATAGAAGACTTTATTTGTTTTGGTTCAGCTATTCTGAGCTCCTTTCTTTCTCTGAGTTTTTTCACCCGAGAGACTAAGTTTTTATTTCCATGACTTTTTGATACAGTTGAGGTTTGGCTTTCACTCATTACACTTGGTTTTCTCTTCTTTGTGCATGCTACAAGAGACGATTTAGTATTATCTGAAGATGAATTGATGGATACTTTGGTATTATTTGTGCTTATACTTTCATAAAAAGACTGTTTGGATCTGGTATCATCAGTTTTCATGACGTTAATTTTGCATGATTTAAATTTAGAATCGTTTATGTTTTCTTTGTTTTTTATTTCACTTACATTCAGCTGAATACCATGCTTCATATCATTGCGTTCTACACCAGACTCATCTGAATATATTTTAGTTGACTGATCTTCACAAAAGAGGTCTTTGCGTGTCGCATCTGTTGCAGTAGGTGACTGAAGCCGGGAGACAGGCAGATGCGGCATAGAATGGAACCTGTTGCAAGCGCATTGCAAGAGAAACTTAAGAGCTGCTGTGGACGGTTCAGGATCGACCTCTGTGTGAATCAATAGCGTGTCACTTGGGCGGGAACCACGCAACTGCGTCTGCTTTCTAGACTTACAGGACACAGCGGAATTCTCCGAACATCCTGAGCTAATTCTCACATCCAGAGGATTTTCTTCTCTCGCCTTTGCTCCATCTTTAAAAGCGTCCCTACACAAAATACCCTCCATTGCTTCCTCACTTTTACACATTTGCACGTCATCTCCAAGTATTTCGAGATTGGGATGTGGACTTTTGACACTGGTTCGGGTTGCCATCTTGCTCAACAACACATTTAAGTCATTTTGCACCTGATTTTTCCTAGAGAGGGCATAGGTACAAACACTCGACTGCGAGGTGTGGAAAGCATCGTCTTTGAGTGTTTCCTGGTGTAGCTTAGCAACCTGGGCAGGATCCATGCCAGTGAAGGGATGTTTGCGTGGAGTTACCTCAGACATAGACCGTGAGGATTTCCTCAACGAATCTGACGAGCGAAAGTCGAGCCGCCTGGTTGAAGAATGCATTGGTATTTCAGCACCTCGGTTCTCTGTGTTCTCCTGATACAGCTGAGTGGCTGTCAGATGGAGAGGTTTGCCTTTGGATTTCAATGTTTTCTTTTTAGTCAGATTTTTTAAGTTCGCCTGCGCCTTGTTATCTGCTATTTTGCCTCTTTTTTTGGCGAGAGCTTCAGTTCTGAGTATGGGTGCTTTACTATTTTTCAGAGACGTATTAGCATTGGAAACTTTCAATCTATCTTTTTCTTTAGGACACTTCTTTTTGAGAACTTTCCTCCCATTGAATTCAGATGATTTTTTGGCAGCTTTAGAGTTTGCTTCGTTTCTTGAACAGAGAGGTGTTTTCGGAAGATTTGCCTTGTGTACAACGTAAGCTTTTCTGGGTCTTTTGTCGCCTTTGAGATCCGGTGATATTTCTGCGTTCCTGTTCATGCAATGTTCATTATTTTCCTGCAGCATTAGCTTCAGGCGATCAGTGAACGCCTTTGTTGTCCCCCATGGCTTCAGCCCGCGGGACTCCTTGGTTCTGTAGAGGTGAGTATAGCTCCGGTCCCGGGGGGTGATGTGCTTCATATCACAAGCATCTTTCGCAGCAACGAGTGAACGTTTACATTGGGAGCTTCCAGATGTCTGATCATCACTTTTTATACGGTCTTCTTTGTTTTCTTGATTTGTGCTATTGAAAACTTTTTTTGTCTTGGAAATTTGAGATTTTTTCTTTTTCAAAACTGTCTTGGCCATTTCCAAGAGAGATTGTAGGTCCAGGCTCAAGGATGTCTCCTCTGCGCTGATAGCTGGAGCAGATGGAAGTTTCTTTGGTTTCTCTGGAGAATTCAATTGTGCTGTCTTTGAGCACTCTTTTGCCACCAGAATAGGACCAGGCTGTCGGCAGAGTTTTCTAAGATTAACCACTACCGGCTTTGCCACTCCAAAGTGTATAGGCTTTTCAAGATTAACACTTGCCGATTCGTCGATATCCTTTCTCATTTGAGATTGCAGTTGAGTATTTTTACTGAAGGCTTTGGAGCAACTCCGCGTTTGAGGATTTTGAGGAGTTTGCTTTCTATCTGTTTTTTCTTTACTCAGCGCTCCTTTCATTTTAGTCACTGCCATACTCGAAACTTTCAACTCCTTTTGTCCCATGCTATTTCTCTTTTCTTCTTTCTTGATTTTCGCTGGGGCTGAAAAGGGCAATGGCTGCTTTGTCAAAGGAAGATATTTAAACCTTAGTTTGGGGCGGAACGATCGATCCTTATTATCTTTATTTGGAACTGTAGATGATTGCTTTTTAACCTCTGGATTCTTCAATGTTTGATTTTTCTCTTCCAACCCACTTTCTACAACTCGATTAGGAGGTTGTTTCCCCATAACACCGATGAATTGGTTATTCCTATTCATTACCGGTTTCCCCGAAGCCATTGAGTCTTTGCATTGCTCTACAATTGCTTGGCTGTTTTTCTGGTCTTGAATTTGACTTTCTTGTACGAGCCCGAAATCCTTCGTTTCTTGTCTGATTTCAAAAGGTGTTTTTGTGTACATCGCTTGCGAACTGGATCGAGAGTGTTGTGACAGGTGTTTGCGACATTTGCGATCTTGTAACGGACTAGACACTATCCGCTTACCGAGTTGACTCTTACCGCTCTCATCTTGGGTATATAATGAGTTTTTCTGTGTGGCTGCCTGTCTTTCTAGATACTCCAGATAGGAGGATAAACTGGGAAATTTATTTCGACTAGAAGCTGAGAGGCAGGCTCTCACTTTGCCTGGACCATGTGCTTCCTCAGTTGTCCAGTTTTCATATGTTGTTGTCACTCCAGAGCGACACAATAGCAACGTGTTTGCGATAGGCGTTTTGCTATTGAGTATATAACCCTCAATAGGCTGAGCTTTGATGTTGGTTTTCTTGCAAGCAGGTTTACATTTTTCAAGATTTTTCCGCAGGTCGGATGGTTTGCCGGGCGCATTCTGCATCCTGGTAGAACACGAAGAAACGATGCAGCCCAGACAGCTATAGTGGGAAGAAAATGAGGTGGATATGGAATCTTGAAGCCTGGATTCGGCTACCTGCTCACGGTAGAATGGTGGGGAGGGACGTGTCCGATTCGGCGGGACGGGCTGGACGTTATGACGTGTGCCACGGGCAGGATATTCATGGCTCAAGATAAAAGGCGTCTCTGCCTTCGCTGTTTGATCAAATTTGCATTTGTTCTTCGTATTCAATGCATCAATGTGAGGTTTTCCCAAGGACATCCGCCTTACTTGTAATGGTCTATGTATACGGTCAGTTCTTATACTAGTCTCGTCTGTGGATTTTTTATTGTTTTCGAGGTCTTCTGACCTTACAAACCCTGAAAAGGGGACACCGATGGGACTCATTAGTTTCAAGTTATAACACTCAGGAGCCTCAACAAACATCTTGTGGTGGTCAGTCTGAAACATGCTCCCTCTGGGTTTCGTTTTTCGGTTTAACTTCTCACCCAGTTTTCGACTTGGATGCTTGATGTTTGATCTGACACTGCTCCTGTCCTGGCTGCTCATAGACGCAATTCTGCTGAGAATACTCAATGATACACCTCTTTCGCAACAGCTGTTATCTTCTAACCTGGAGTATTGGCCACTCGGTTCATTTTGTAAGATTTCTCCCTCAGTTGTAACAGATTCCTGCCGTGCGGAGGGAAACAGATCTGCTGCTGGTATCTCACAATTTCTTGGCAAGACCACCTGAGCTTTCTCAAAAGGGGAGGTTGACTTCTCGACGAACTCAACGTCAGATTTAGTTTCTGCTGACTCTTCATCACAAATTCGTGGCTGCGACTGGTCGATTGTGACGAAAGTCTTGCTTTGATGAGGAGATATAGATTTTCTAGTACGTTTTTCGAGATCCACCTGTTGAATAAGAGTTTTCAGTTCTTGTGTGGCACATTCAGTATGATCAAAGCTTTGAAAATCATTAGTTGCTTGGAATTTCTTGTTATTGGTCAACCGTCCCGGCACGATCACGCGTCGTTTAGATCTGACGTTTGTCAGAGTTTGCTTCCTATGATATGAAGGCGTTTGTTGCTTAATCTCCAAATTTTTCAGTGACAGATCTTGGTTGTCTGCTTCATCCGGGGGATATTCTGGTTCTCTCGCTTTCCTGCTCTGCCCAGACTTTGAAAAGATACTTCTCTGGTGCTGCTTCTTCTTTCTCTTTTTCTTTGTCGGACTCTTGGAGTTTGGAGACTTGTGCTTGCCTCTTCCGTGATTTCCGTGCTTTACATGAGGTTGGAGGCAGTCAGAGCTTCCTCTTGCGGTGTGCGCATCTTCAGGCCCAATTGTGTATTCATCCTCCGTGTGCTGGGGTATGTTTTGAAATGACTGACTTTGTCTCACGGAAACAGACGCTTTCTCTGTCTCTTGGCCAGCAGTTTCGGCCGTGTTGTACTGCTGATCCGGCGTGTAGCCATGCTTCTCCTCAGACAGCTGGCCATCACAGTTGTTGTTTGCTCGACGCCTGCTCCTCTTGGCCTGCCTGCCTGGAGACAGCAAGGAAAACAGAAATTTCTTTTTGTTATCTTGGAAAGATGACGATTTTTTAATGCAGAATTTAATCATCCTCGGTCCAGAGCAAATGTTCTCCTTGATTTGGCTTTGAGTCTGTGCCGGTGACCGTAGTAGCTGACTCGCGTCACATTTGCCTTGAAACTCTTCACCGCTGGGTTCCCGACCAGGACGCCCGACCTTGACCAATCTCTGAGCCTTGAGCTCATGATACACACCATGTGATAAGCTTCCTTTAGAGGGTAGTTCTGACTTACTTGTGCTTCTGGTGGACAAAGGTAGTTATAAAACATGAATGTAATTGTAAAGGTGGGGGAAGGATCAGTAAATTGGATTTGAGTTATGCATAACAAACAACATGTTGACGACTTTAGCTCTTTAAGAATTCATAATAGTTGAATTCTTCAAAAGGAAATGGTTGCACGCCAACTTTTAACAATTGTTCAACATTTTATAGGTGAGGAAGGGACACCAAACTTTTCTAAAATAGATGTTCTGCAAGTTAAAAAAGCACATCACTTTAGTTGTTATTTATTTTTTCGTTAGATATCGGTATCAAAGCAGGAAATAATGATTTATATAGGGCTTAAAATGTCAACATTATCGTGTCTTTGAAATTTTCTTCAAAGCAGGTATTCAGCTTACATAGGTGAATAAAAAAAATATCTGAATTATTATTCCTCTATTCCCCACACTATTCAAACATTTGAATATCAAAAGTTTAACACGCTTTTCAAGCTGCAGCAATGGCCATGACGATTAAAACCTTCGATGACTAGAAAACTCTGCTATTAAAATTAAACCGTTTTGAACAGCAACTAAATGTTTTGACTTTTAAGCAAATGACAAAAAGGACTATGAGGCAGGTAAAAACAACAGCGAAAAGCATTAGCTGGCATGTTAAACTTATATGGTCAGTTCAGCATCTTAAAAGAAATCTGGTGCAGAAATATTGCGCTGTATCAGGTTGTCAATCGTGTCGGATGCCACATTGAATTTGTATAATACTACTGTGAAAATAATTTCATTTATCCCAATTATTTGTTGCTCATTTGTAGGAATCGCATTTTCATAATAGAACTGGAGAAAGAATCGAAATTTATCAAATTGAAATTGCAAAACCAAAACTGTTCAAGCCACCAAAGGCAAGAATGAACAGCAAAGCAACATGTTGCGCTACTCACGACACGAACTGATCTTGTCGGCGAGTTCTCTGCGAGGAAGAAACAAACATGCAGTAACCGTGTTAGTCTTGGGAAAAAAGTCTGCTTCTGAGTTTTTATTCTTATTTCAGAATAATAGAGACAGTAGATAAGCTTATCACACGTGGAAAGACATGAGCCTGAGGCACAGCACTAGATTTCCTGTAGGCTAACACGGGCTGGTCTGAGGAGCTCAGATTCTATCACTTGCGAGCAGCTACAGAACCAAAGATTGTCGTGCACAAGGCGCACAGTAAACCTGAGGAGTGAACCGCTCCGCTACCAACTGATCAGTTTGAGTTTTCATCTTTACAACAATTACTGCCGCGCTTGATGACCCTTTTGTAGAGGAGCTACATCAAACAATTATTATGACATTATCCTGTATACAAGGATTGTTCATAAAAAATGCGTATGAGAAGATTATTTACATCATTGATTTACTGTTACCTTTTTCCACGATCTTCTGACCTGAAAGATTTTGTAGAGCGTTCCTATCCTGTGAACAAATATAAATACATAAAAATTATTGGACAATAAACGCGCAATAGGATAAGAATGAAATCACATCAACAACTGGTTCCCATTCAGCTCAATCAGCGACTCAGGATATAAAGAAGAAAACCGTTTTAAAGTAAACTCTTTATCATCGTTACCCAAACTCGTAAATGAAAGGAGGGGGAAAAAGTAAACACAAGCAATCAAAGATCGAAAAGCGACGCAGTACTTTTCCACTTCAACAAACTTTCCAGTTTCTTCACATAGATTTAAAACAGACTTAAATTAGTCGTAAAGGAGTTAGCCGGTAGTTTCGCAAAAAGCTTCCGACTTACAGAGGTGAAAAAGCCACGACCAGCATCCCCAGATACCACCAGAGAGGCCAGACGCTGCTGCTCCTGGTTGGTCTACGGTTCACATCTCGGCCGCCTAGACTTGTCCCCGGAGCGGGTTGCTCCACGGAGAAGAGCAGACGATAAACTAGTGCACACAGATCGCCGACTAGTCGCATTGTGGACTGGAATCTGTGGCTTAGAAAGTGGTGGATTCAGGAAATGAACAAGAAAGGCATGAGCTGTAAGTAGAGGAGATCAGTGATATGCAGTTTTTAGAGTGTACAAGACAGAAAATTGAACACAATGAAAAACAAGTATATTAATAAACATTTATAAAAATTTTCACCAGGCTTCTTTTTTTCATGTAATTAATACTCTTAAATGCAAATTACATTGTCAGCCACTTCAGATTTGAAAAGAAATGCTGTTACGTCTTCCCTGCTTATGAATATGCTAAGCGCGTTTGTATTTTTAGTCTTGTTCCATTTTTTTCTCGAAACGAGAAGAATAAAAACTACACATTCCAACTCCGCCAAGACAACAACCGGATTAACTTGTGCTACGAATATTCATTTGGTTGAATTTCAAAGCTTATCAAGCAACGATGTGTCCACCCTGGGACTGGCAGGCACATATGACCAGATTATTAAAAGTTGCTCTACATAAAAAAAAAGTTACAAATAAAGTGTAAGATCCAGAGGGAAAAAATTTCAAAATTTATTATTACTTTATATTTTCATTTTGGGCTCTTAGGTTCTACAACTCGTCTGCTGCATACACTCTGGCGTCGGCCTAGGAGAAGGTTTCATGTTTGTGTAGAATACACAAATACCTGATGCGTAATATTGGCAACGTTTCATTTACAACAGTTTGTCCTTCATTTATCAAAGTCTTATAGCTTAATGATACGTGTTTTTTTATACTTAGAATGTAGGTCAAAGCTCTGTTTTACTCTCACTTTTCCTTTTTAAAAAATAAATCTTAGTTTACAACAGATCATCTCCTTCTTTGGAAACAATAATTAAAACATCCATAACAAGTGCATGAGGTTTGGATTAGCTAATAGGATACTTTATTGTCTCGTTTATAAGATATTCATTTCTTCCAAGTAGGCTCATAAAATTAAGATCAATTTTAGGAATACATTTTGACGAATTTGACACTTGTGTTACATTTTCAGCGTGAATAAATCTAAATTTAGATTTAAGACAATAGACTTGATCTGACCTAGATCGATGAAAGAACATATTTAAATATCAAATAAAATTAAGGCTTTGAAATAGCTCTGATTGGGTAGACTTTAGAGCTATAATGAAAAAAAATGTGTAAAAGTAACTTCATATATACTTATGATTAAGATAAATTGTACCGATCATGTAAATGTTGTACAATCTGTTTGACCTAGATAGGACAAAAAAATTGATGGCAGAGAAGGGCTACTTAAAAAAAAAAAATAGATATTTTATAAACCCTAAACGCAGTCATAACTTCTATAGTGGAGATAATATATCTAAACGGAATAAACCTTTGCCGTCTATATTATATTCAATCTAAAATCAAAAACATTTCCAAACCTATAAATCTTATCTGGCTGATTGTCGGTGTCAATTTTTAGACAAAGGTTACAGATAAACAAAGAATAGCATTCTTAAGTTTGAGCAAGGAACAGAATGAATTAGCACATCCTATTCTTTCCATCTTTATCTATGTAAGGCTTAATGATCATGTCTTGAGGTGAATGTATCTAGATCTAGATCTACCCCAGAGACAGTGCAGTTGTTTGGATGGCGTGAAGACGTGTGCCATCTTACGATGATCAAGGAAATGATTTGTTGCATTCGAAAGGTGTTTCCTTCTGTATGAAAACTGTAGTGCTCTACTTTACACCAGAAAATGGAAAAGTCCGAAAACACTCGGTCGCAGAAGTTGGGCGCGTCGATTTAATAATTATTATAAAAATTATACTGAAAATTATTTTTGCAGTGGTACAACATTTAAGATCTCTCCAACCTTTTCGTATTTTTAAGCTTTGTGCGGTTGATTTTTACCCTATGAGTGTGGTTCTTATGAATCCAAAACCCCGGTACTTGGCCATTATTTTGTTATAGAATTTGAGTTTGTTTTCAGACCATGCATTTTCTCGTGGCCATTGGTGTTTGAGACCGGCTCATAGCAATTGCATACAGTTTTACGGAAATAGTCTGTAGAATCTCAAAAGTCTTGCAGAAATTTCTTACAGGATGCACTGCCTTACGGCAATTCATATCAATTGGGCTTACGATAATTACCATTTTAAAGGATTTATAAATAGATTGAGATTTTGCAAAATTCATCAGCTAGTATTATTGTGCATGCGGTGCTGTGACACTACCAAGAAACGTTTTGTTTCTATCTGTTGATGCAGCATTCGGTCTTGTTAAGCAACAAAAATGCCCAGAAGAAATCCTCGCGAAGCTATGGTGACGAAAACTTACTTGAGGTCTGCGATTGATTGTGTTCGGCATAATTAGCGAAGTCAAAGATCTAAATCCCTGACAGGTTACTCTCCCTTCTCGACACTGGGACATGGTGATCGCAAGCCGTCACTCATTGCTAAAATAGCCCGTTGTGACGTCAACAGGCGAGGATACCTTGAGTCACGCTGTACTTCTTTCACTTACGTTTGAAGAAACTGCTTCTTAACAAAGCTTGGGAAAAACACCTAAAAAATAACTAGGATTTTCTATCTAGGTGGACTTTAGACAATCCACAGCTCAGGGTCATGATCTTTGTCGTACCTGAACAGTATTCTTGTCACAGGATGTCCTCGTCCGGAACCTAAATGTGTAAAACTATAATATTGTTTTATCCACATGTTATTTTACCTTGCAAGTACTCGACGCTAGACCTTGTTTTTTCTTCACTCATGAAGATCGCAAAAAATTCTCAAATATTGAATCTTAAAGACATTTATATTGCATAGTCATAGCTACAAACTGGCATCAGAGACTATGAATGACAACGAGATTAGGTACCGACTCCCCAATAAGTAATTTGAAATAAAAGATTGGGGCTATAATCGACTGTAATTGTGATTTGATGGATTTTCCACAACTTAAGAAATCTATACAGCTATAAAGTATGATTTCTTTTCTTGAACATCTTTCGTGGAATGTTTTCTATCATTCTACCGTCTCTGTCTTATTTCAGTTTATCATCAATCTCATGTTGTGCTTTCGGAATTTGCCCGACAGTGTAATGTCTTGATGTTACTGATCAGGCAAAGCTTGTCAAACTATTTTCACGCTAAATCAAGCTTGAAGTGAGTGATCTTGCAATCTTCGGATTTTATGAATTCACAATTTCTCCTCTATGTCTCTCACTCCCCATCTCTCTTTCTGTCTCTCTCTGTCTGTCTGTATGTCTGTCTGTCTGCCTGCCTGTCTCTCTCTCTATCTATCTTTCTCTCTTTCTCTCTCTCTCTCTCTCTCTCTCTCTCTCTCTCAATATAGACCGCGGTTTACCAGAGACAACAATCTCTATGAAACAATCAATATGAGAGAAAGAGAGTCTGTCTGGTACAGCCACCAGTAAGTACAGCAGGCCAGTACTGGCTGTAGTCACTCGTTACAGCAGCAGGCAGGGGATTAGCACTCGACCGATTGGCGATCAGCGATCAGCGTCAAGTGCTCAAACGTTGATCCATCGAGCGCTCAAAACTGTTACAGACACACACACACACCTTCTCTCTGCGGGAACTAAACCTGTACCCACTCTAACACAATCACACACACACACACACACACGGGTGCTAATCTCTCGGCCTCCCCCAGCATATCCTTCACAATCAACTAATAATAAACCAATATCGGTGGACCACAAAACCAGATCACGTTTATACGGCCCTGACTGTTTTCTCCACTTGGCCACTGATCGACTGGTGGCCTCTCATGGGACCACCACTCTCAGCTCTGCAAACACAGCACTGGCCAGCGGTTACAAACAACCGTTAACACCATCCTGATGTCCACAAACCATGACTGGTCACACAAGGCTTCACAAACAGCCAGCATTGGTTGATAGATCGATCAGCGACTCATAACACAGACAGATCGAGTCGCTGCACATCTTAGTTCTTTGAAAACCTCTGACCCTCGCGCTGTCTCACAGAACTTCCGGGGATGTGTTCGCTTACTTTAAACCGAGAAGAAAGAAACTTGCTATCCTTTGTTACTATTAGGCCGACATTCATATGTATTTTCAGACAGTGAATGACTCTAAGGAAATGGTGAAACTGTTTACTGCCGGCGGAACAAGGGAACCATTTCTGGAACAATTCAGGGCTCTGGTTGAAAAATATTTAGTAATTAGTTTCCTCAAATTAAAAATAAAGTTGAATTGTGTTTATTGCTAAGGTATCTTAAGAGAAACGTGTCGCAGGCAGAGAAGTATTACAGAGATAGCAGACATAACTGTTGACAGTTTTAATACATAACTTTGGTGTTTTGATGACATTAAGCTGTTTCCCCGCGTCTTAGGACATCTGTGACGTTTTCAACATAGATCTTAGTTTGTTGTGGGAAAAGTATTATCTTGATATCTTGCATTTTTTGTCCGTATTATAGCCGCGTATTGGTTTACTATTTCTTCCATGGTACAGATCTCAATATCTCTCACACAGATTGTTTGCTTTCTCCAATTATTCTTCTTTAACGCGAAATTCTCTTGAAACTTCATAAAGACTCGCTTTTGTAGACTGATGTGGTCATATTCTTGGGTTTCACTCATTCACCCCTTGTTGAGGACCTATGCTTTCGTTTGTGGACTGGCTAGAATGCTGATGGTTTCATGGTAAAGCATTTTTCCTGGCTCTGAGATTGACTTGAGTCACGACTGACAAGATGGCTTTTATTGCAAGTCATTCGTCCTGGCTCTGACATCGACTTGAGTCATTAATGGCTAGATGGTTTGATGGTGATTCGTTCATGACTGGCTTGGTGGTTTCTTTGTAACGAATTTGTCTTGACACTGAGATCAGCTTGAGTCACGATTGGCTAGATGGTTTCATTGTCCCAGGCACTGAGATCAGCTTGAGTCACGACTGGCTAGATGGTTTCATTGTAAGGAATTTGTCTTGACACTGAGATCAGCTTGAGTCACGGTTGGCTAGATGGTTCCATGGTAAGGCATTAGTCTTGATACTGAGATCAGCTTGAGTCACGACTGTCTAGATGGTTTCATTATAAGGCATTCGTCCTGACAATGAGATCAGCTTGAGTCACGACTGTCTAGATGGTTTCATTATAAGGCATTCGTCCTGACAATGAGATCAGCTTGAGTCACGACTGTCTAGATGGTTTCATTGTAAGGAATTTGTCTTGACACTGAGATCAGCTTGAGTGACGGTTGGCTAGATGGTTCCATTGTAAGGCATTCGTCCTGACAATGAGATCAGCTTGAGTCACGACTGGCTAGATGGTTCCATGGTAAGGCATTTGTCTTGACACTGAGATCAGCTTGAGTCACGACTGGCTAGATGGTTCCATGGTAAGGCATTCGTCTTGACACTGAGATCAGCTTGAGTCGCGACTGGCTAGATGGTTCCATGGTAAGGCATTTGTCCTGGTACTGAGATTGACTTGAGTCACGGCTTTTGAGTCAGGTGATCATCTGGTACAGAGTTAGAGCTATTATAGAAGTAAGCTCTCTTTGCACTCATTCTTTATAAAACTGGTCTAATTAAAACCATTTTAAAAGACGATTGGCTCAAAAGTAAATTTAAGTTAAATATAAAAAGTTAAAGATTCATTGTGTCACGCAGTAATGAATGATTAAGGAAATACATTGACTTTAATATGGCCAGAGGGTGGTGAGTCCCATCTTCTAAAAACATTAGAAAATGAGATAAATGAATCTCTCTCTCTCTCTCTCTCTCTCTCTCTCTCTCTCTCTCTCTCTCTCTCTCTCTCTCTCTCTCTCTCTCTCTCTCTCTCTCTCTCTCTCTCTCTCTCTCTCTCTCTCAACAGAAAGCAAAAACACCACATTTGGAGGATAATTTGGTAATAATAAAGGATCCAAAAGGACGTATGTGTGTGGGTCTATAAATAGTACAATACAAGGTCTAAAAGGAAATAGGCACACAACTTTTTAATTACGGGACAAAAAAGAAATAACAAACATAGAATCAATTTAACATATAAACGTTTCACTTTTTAAGCTAACAAAACTAGTATTTCTCTTATCCCGTAAGCATACAATGTGAAACGTTTATATGCTAAATTGATAATAGTTTTGCTATTTCTTTTTTGGCCCGTAATTATTAAGTTGCGTGTCTGTTTCCTTTTACACCTTTCTCTCTCTCTCTCTCTCTCTCTCTCTCTCTCTCTCTCTCTCTCTCTCTCTCTCTCTCTCTCTCTCTATCTATCTATCTATCTATCTATCTATCTCTATCTATATCTATCTATCTCTCTCTGTGAGTCTCTCTCGATCTCTTTCTGTCTCTCCCTAACTTTAAAAGAAATTATGTATCTGCCTTTTTGTCTATGGACGTTTTTATCTATCTACTTGTCTCCCTCATCTCTTCAGGAATGCAAAAACTATAGCAATGATAAGTACATGTTATAGGCCTACAAGTGGAACAATCTTACTGAATCGTTGTATCCTACTTGTAAACATATGCTTTGTATCTTCTCTTCCAGGCAGACTGACATTGAAAAACCTTTACATTAAGATCAGGGATATTTTAACTAGCAGAGTGATTCTCCGTTTATAGTGAGACAGAGCAATGATCAGCTGCAGCACTTTAAACAGGGCATGGTTGTTCTCTGACGAGACCACACCTTGTACAACATCTGGACTCATTTAACTGAATTGACAGGAACCGAAATGGATCCGAGAGATACCTATATTCAGATCCGCATCAAGCGGCCCATGTCTCAACTGTCTGTTCTCAGCACAGTGGACGAGCGCGCATGCGCCCCAGGAAATGGAATAACATCTCTGGCGGCGGGGTACGGAAGTGGGATGGGCCACAGAGCGTCTGTACCGAACTTTGTTCCGGTGGTGTCTCTCGAGTATGGGCTGGTACCCACTTCAACTCTCACACCGAGGCTGCGAGGTTCGAGTACCAGTGGGGGAGCAGCCACGCCCAACTTCTGCCGCACCTTGGACAAGAAGAGTTCCCGCGCTTACCGTCTAGCCAGACAGCTGGGCAAGAGTCGACACTTCGCCGGCATGCAGATTGGTGGTATGTAGTTTGTTATTTTTCCTTGTGATCTTTTCCGACCGCTGCAAGTTGTATTTCAACCATAATGACCATTAATCTGGGCCTCTCAGTTCTCACTCAATTACTGCTCATGGCTCGAACAGCGAGTCGTTTCCATACAAAACGTTGTCATCTGTGAACCCAGCCTACATCACACATTGATAAAATTGTCGTGAGATAGAGCCGTTTTAATGTCTATTGAAATGTCCCACGCAGCTGTATACTGTGTTTGGCTCTGAGACGCCACAATGCCGATCAATTATCGATATAAAACCAGTTCTTCTCGTATATGCACTCTCTGGTTCTGTATTCTTTTCCGTTCTATCTATTCCCCGGGGTAGGGGTAGTCTCACGGAAATCGGCCATTTTGAGGTAAAGACAAAACGCTTCAACAATCATGTGTAAATGTTAAAAGCATTAGATTCATTTTCTTCAACTTCACCATCTCCATGTAAATTTCTCCGGCAAGCTTAGGAGAAGAAAAGGAAAAATTACTCTCAGAGAATTTAATTCTCAGCAGAAATGTCTTCTGTGAAAAAGAACTTTATGATTACATAAGTTTGTACTCCCTAACTCAGGTTCAAAATAAGAAATCTTTTTTTTTATATAATTTAAAATTCAAGGTAGGCCACCTAGATTAAAAGGGAAAACATCTTGGTTTTCATAGAATTTGAATACTATTTCGGGAAAATGCCTTGAAAACCCAACTTTACCACATTCGACTCCTGCGGAAACCAATTAGCACTTATCTTTTTGTCTCTAAAATAAGTAAGATATATACTGATTCAATCTTAGCCCAGTTTGTAACCCTCATATCCATCAATCCTTATTTAAAACATTTGAGAGGAAGAGCAACCAGCCCATGAATTGAAGTACGATGGAGATACACGGATGGATAGATAGACAGACAGACAGACAGACAGACAGACAGATAGATAGATAGATAGATAGATAGATAGATAGATAGATAGATAGATAGACAGATAGATATACCCAGAGATGAAGAGAGCACAACAGAGAAAAAGAAAAAAGGGAGAAAAGACAGGAAGAATAAGATAGAAAGGGCGAAAAAATAGACAGTCATAACGAATAGAGAAAGAAAGATATCATATATATATATATGATATCCTATATATATATATATATATATATATATATATATATTTTATTTTTTTTTAAATTAAATTGTCCTACCTAGTTATGTACTCCACGACTTCGAAGTTGCGTGCCTAGTGGCACTCGTCAGGTGTTTTTGTTCTTCTCTTTACGTTGGCTAAGAGGTATTTCTTTTTGTGTACACAGTGTGAAAAGACCTCTCTCTCTCTCTCTCTCTCTCTCTCTCTCTCTCTCTCTCTCTCTCTCTCTCTCTCTCTCTCTCTCTCTCTCTCTCTCTTTATATATATATATATATATATATATAGATATGTGTGTGTGTGTTTGTAGGAAGGCTGGTATAGTTGTTTATTTGTGGCAGTAGACCTTTATTGCAAAAAATATCTGGAGTACTTTTAGGCTATATCGGTTAGAAATATTGTTGAAAGTTCTTGTGATCATGGTGGAAATTGCTGAAGTATTGTGTGAAACTACTACTACTGAAAAGTTCTTGCGCTGATTTTCAATTCTAGTTCTACGTGAGAGAAAGAGAGAGAGAGAGAGAGAGAGAGAGAGAGAGAGAGAGAGAGAGAGAGAGAGAGAGAGAGAGAGAGAGAGAGAGAGAGAGAGAGAGAGAGAGAGAGAGAGAGAGTGAGAGAAGCAGCGGTTCATGATTTTTTTTTTTTTTTTTTTTTTTTGTCAGTCTTATAAAAACATAGCCTTCAGCTTTACTTAAGTTCTTGCACTCAGTTTGCAATGCATGTTCTTGCCCTCTTGCGGAAGTGCAGATTCTCTCTCTTGTCAGGTTTACGACCAGCTTTTGTTCGATCTTTCTCTGCCGATGATATTTGACGCATTCAGTTGCTTCCGAATTCACTCTGATAATATACCACAGAGAAAACTTGGTCATGCTTGTATATGCTTTTATTTTATCGTTTTCTTCTCTTTTCTTTTTTTTTTTCTTTTGATTAATTTCTTATAGGAGAAACATTGAACTTTTCTTCTAGATTTTCTTTTTTACTTGTCCACTGAACATTATTTTTAAACTGAAACATCTTTGCTTGCTGACTAATACAGCAAGAACTAACTAATCGAGTTAGAGAAAAACTCTTAAAAAAACAATTTATTACTTCTTCTTTTTCTCCTGTTACAGTCCAATCAAGACGAAGATGTATCAGAAACTTGGCTTTGTCGTTTAATATGAACTTAGATCAAATGTATTTTATACACGCGCTTTAATACTTATTTATTTATTTATTTTTATAGGTTTATGGCATAATTATGTGGGAGGAGGAGGAGGAGGAAGAGTTGGGCTGGAAGTTACTGATTCTTCTGATCACGCTTCGAATTTGAATTTCCTTCTGCTTGTGAGGGTTTTTCATTTTTAATTAAACCGAAAGTCGTATGTAAATCTCTAACAACGTCTTATAACGGTCCATTTTCAAAACATCAATTCTGTGCGTCCTGCTGATGTTTTGATAGTATTTCTTACTACTGGTGAGACCAGATGGCGAAGTAATATAGTGCCTGGATTAGCAACCCAGCGAAGATGAGGGTGGAGGTTCGAATCCGGCGCTGTGGGGGGAAAAATAGATATCAAAGAAACACCTACATCCAGTCTGACCCCCTGGAGGGTCAGAAGTTAAGGGCTGAAACGTTCACTAAAAGTGGGGGTTTCTTCTCTGAAGACTCTCTATTATCTAGTTCACTAGTGAGTTTCTACCTATTCAGAATATTGTGTTTGTAAATTAATCTGTTTCAATGGCCTTTAAGCAACATATTGCTTAACATTTATGAAAGAAAAAAGCATTGTAGAACTTCTACCTTGGTCGTTTAATTGTTGAAAAAAAAAAAGAAATTAAATGAATACATAAAAAGACAGACAAAAAGAGACATTCAAGTATTTCTAAAATTTAAGAAAAACAAAAGCAAAAAAAGAAAAAAAGGAAAAAAAAACCATAAGCCACCAATGTTTTAAAAACCAAGCAGAGTCCACTCTGCATCTTTCTGTTAGAATTTCTCTCTGTTAAGCTTCTGAGTTTTTTGGATATGTAAAGCAAGTCCAGTCACCTCTCTGATTTAAACAAAACCGCGTTTGCCTCCCTTTGATATAATTGTAAGTTTCTGTTATTCCCTTTACACCTACGACTGACATTATAAGATTTGAAAGGGTTACTCTTGTGCGCCTAGTTCCCAGTTCCGTAGAATAGCTTTAGACGTTAATTTTCAATCTTGTCAAATTGCAAAATGACTGTTCAATTTCTTAAGGAATTTGATACGGAGCAGATTTTTATATGTCTGTCATAAGGACATTATCATTATTTAATAATAAAAAAAAGGTGTGTGTAAGGGGAGGGAGGGGGGCGGGCGGGCATTGTAAGAAATGGAAATCCCTCTCTTGTGTAATTGTATAGTTGGCTCAATCAACGTTATATCGAAAGCAGTACTTCTCTGAAGATTAAGCTTCCCCAGGATATCAACTTCGATGATTGAGTTTACAGAGCGTGAAATGAATACTTTTGTTCTCTGGTTTACTTCTTATACACTAAGTAAGTGGATAAATTCTATAAAGGAAGAAAGGATGGAAAATGGAGAGAGAGAGAGAGAGAGAGAGAGAGAGAGAGGGAGAGGGAGAGACCTATGAAATAAAGACAAATATTTGCACAGATAGAGACTGATGAAGAGAAAAACAGAGATAAGAAGAGGGAGGGGACTTAGATAAGCACGAAAAAATGTTTTCTTTCGGTTAAAACAATGCGTTAATAATAGAGGAGAAAGCTGGAAAGAGTGATAAAGAAAGTAAGAAAAGAACAGAATAAGAGAGGGATATTTCTCCAGTAAATAAGTAATTAAAGGAGGAAGAGAGAGATACACACACGCAGACAGACAGACTGACAGTCACACAGAGACAGAAAGCGGTTAACGCGGAGTAAGTGAGGGAGGCAACTCGGACTGGAAGTCTCCCTAACCCTATATTACTCTTGATGAAGCTTAGGAGATATGAAACATAAAAAAGAACTCTGTCTTTCAAAATCCCATTTTTTTTTAGTTTGTTCTGTCACTAGCCATATCAATCAGTCCACTTCTGCACTTTCTAAAATAAATTGTTATACTGACTACCCGCTTATAACGTATTTCAGTGCCGGACCATCACGGAATGGGCGACCCGCTGAAAGGGATCGGGATGCCGAAACCACAAGACGGTACGGTGTACCGCAGGAATGATATACTGTGAGTACAGTTAGACAAGTGGCTTTTTTTTACTTTTGGATTCATTCCGTTTCACACCTTTCTTTATGATTTATTTGCTCCCCCACCCCACATCCAGTCCCATATCTCTCTCTCTCTCTCTCTCTCTCTCTCTCTCTCTCTCTCTCTCTCTCTCTCTCACTCACTCACTCACTCACACACACACACCCTCCTCTCTCTTGCTGTCTCTCACTCTCACTCTGTATCTCTCTCTTTCACTCTCCTCTCTCTATCTCTCTCTCTCTCTCTCTCTCTCTCTCTCTCTCTCTCTCTCTCTCTCTCTCTCTCTTATTCCCTTAGTTTATTTACAACTATCTATCTACATATATATATATATATATATATATGATGGTATCTGTCCAAGAGTTTTGTGCCTTGAAAACTATGCTATCCATTAGTTTAGTACTCGTATTTTATCTGAAGTGTAATTTTCCTATCTATTGATCGATCTATCTGTCTACCGGTCTAATCGTCTATCTATTTATATACATGTCTCTACTTTCCTGCTTATCTATCTTTCTCCCTATCTATGTATCAACTATTCATCTAACTATTTATCTGCCTTTTTCTCAATTTATCTTTCCAAGTATTTCCTTATTTTTCTACGTTTCTATTTTCTAATCTTTTCGGACTGTATATTTAATACCATTGGTTATGTTTATTTCTTTCTGTCTATTTAGTCCTTCTCCTATTCAAATTTACACCTCTATCTTTATTTTTATCTGTCTCTGTCTTTAGTTTGTTTCTCTCTCTCTCTCTCTCTCTCTCTCTCTCTCTCTCTCTCTCTCTCTCTCTCTCTCTCTCTCTCTCTCTCTCTCTCTCTCTCTCTCTCTCTCTCTCTCTCTCTCTCTCTCTCTCTCTCTCTCTCTCTCTCTCTCTCTCTCTCTCTCTCTCTCTCTCTCTCTCTCTCTCTCTCTCTCTCTCTCTCTCTCTCTTCTTGCTCTCCCTGTCTTTTTCTCTTTCGCTCACTCCCTTTTTTACTATCACTGTTACGTTGAAAGTCTGCTGTTATCAGACCTGTACCTTACTTAAACATATAAATACATAAAATTGATACGGACTTCTTTGGAGCCAGGTATCGCTTTCATTGAGATATTTAGGCATAAAGCCAATTTTATGCTTATATCATAAAATCTTTATTTTGCGATGGATTCAGAGTGGGACAAGTGAGTACAATACAAAACTGATGATCGCCCATTGCAGACCTGTTTAAACATCCAGGGCGCCATCCATTGCATTGGTGTTTTATGGATCATCAAACATATTTTATGGTACTAGGTCAGTCCAAAACACATCGAATGTCAGTTAGATCAACGTGATACATAGAAGAAAGCAACTAAATCCTACATTAGAACTCAATAATAACTTGAATTTTGGGATATAAATTATTTAACACAGGCGGTAATACAAGTAAATCTACCCTAGTATTTCATTGTCACAGTTTCTAATTTTACTCACCTTCTCCTTCCATGCTGGGTATTCCGCCTAGACGGAACGAACGAGTGAGCCAGACAAGGGCTTCATGCTTTCGTCTGGATCATAGAATTAGCTCTGAATCTGCTCAGAATGATGAACCAAAACAAACATTATCCTCTCAGCGTCGTCAGTAATAGCGTTATGATTTGCGCAGAGAACTTTTGAAACTCTTATGCTAAAAATACAGTTGGCATCATGGAAACCATTAAGTAACCAAAGATTCTTTTCTATGAAAGCCGAAAGAAAAGAATATGGAAGTTAAAGAACAACATTCCACTATGTTAATAAGAATAGAATTATTTTCCGAATACCTAAATAATTCAATCTATTCAATAAATTAGTTGGTTTTTTTTTTCTTTACACATTATCATTTGAGTCTGCTTGTCCAGAAGCGGATTCATTCACGATAAAACAAATGATGCCGCCCCTAATGTCCAGTACGATAGTTACGTGCATAAGAACCGCTGGCTGAATTGCGAGAAAAAGGGTAGCCAAATCTTTATCTATCATATTTCCAAACACTAGTTGAGCCAGAGATCTGCTCACAAAATCCTTTGGTATTACCATATTACTTTGGTGTCGACAGAGGCTTAAAGCCAAGCCTATTTAAGACACTCAACAAGAGTGAAGAGAACTGAGGTGTCACCGCCACTGGACACAGTATAAAGTCAATATCTGGTCAGCTGACTCCTGCCACCTCCACCTGGACTTGTCCAGTCAACACTGGTGAGGTGTGAATATCAAGATCGCCGTCATTCTGGTGGTGTTGTTCAGACACTGGCAGAAACAAGTTCAAATCCTGTCTACAAGTTTAACTAATAGCGTGACCACGTCTTGCTCTCTAAACTAACGTCCGAGTCTCAATGTGGACAGGCAAGCCTGACGGTTCTGAGATCATTAAATGGGAGGGTCAGTTAATGCTGGTGTGGTCACACGGTCAGCGGTCCCTTGTCTATCAGTTGCTCTGTTATTGACCCTTCACGCCCAATGACTTTACTTTGTCCTACTCTTCGATTCCACTCTTGCTGCTCATAGTGGGCATTAAACTGTATTGTCAGTCCCTACAGTATGTGGCTTCAGTTCTAGTGTTCGGCTATACACCATGATAATGGTGGTACTCTGTGACTTTCAAAAGGATTTTCTTCGAACGTATCACTAGTGAGAAAAAGTAATCTATGATGCTTATGGTTAAGGATTGATATCCAAGAGAAATCAAAGCAGAAAGATAAAACTTAACTTACCAACCATGGAAGTGTTATTACATGTGCTTTCCATTGCTATTTCTCCTAGCTTGCTTTGTGGTGCTTTTCGACTTGTATGTGTGAACTACATTTGATATTTTATTTTGACAAGCTTTGGTCAATCTGCTTAGGAAAACGAAGACAATAACAACAACAACAACAACAACAACAACAACAACAACAACAACAACAACAACAACAACGACAACAACAACAAGGAAAAATAACGATGTAGGCAATCCGGATACCAAACTAGACTGGAAACAGTCAATGCTCCAAGACTATCCAAAAACTCGGATAGGCAAATTCTCTCTCTCTCTCTCTCTCTCTCTCTCTCTCTCTCTCTCTCTCTCTCTCTCTCTCTCTCTCTCTCTCTCTCTCTCGTTCTCTCTGTACCTATCTATTTCTCTTCCTTTGTCTATCTCGTTCTTTCTATCTTTCTCTATCTATCTATCTATCTATCTATCTATTTATCTAACTTACAATCTCTCGAGGTACCATGTGCGACTTTTTGACTTCTAAAAATCCTTGCGCTACAGTTCAGCTCTCGATATTCGCATTTTGCACCAAGTTCCGGTGACAAGCAAAAGCTGGCCAAATTTCTAGTTCCGCAGCCGCCTGCTGTTTGCGAGTTACAGTGAAGAGTTTGATTTGTCTGAACAAAATCCACACCGAGACGTGTCAGTTACTCTGTACAGATAAAGCTTCTTCCCTTTGCAGAATACAGCTACTTCCGCTGCCAAGGCTGTCTGCTCTTCTTCGAGAATGGATTTTGTTGCAATATTAAGTTTTTATCTGTTCTGCTCCCAATAGGATTTCTGTTGGTTTCATTTTCGCTGTATTTTTAAAAATGACATATAAGGTTGTAGCATGTATTTACTATCTAACTTTCTTTCTGTCAATTCTTTCGTCTGCTTATGTGTCATCCCTCTTCGTATCCTATCTCCAAACCCTTCTATCACCGAGAGAGAAAATGGCGCCAGCCACTTCCTATACGCCCTCTCTAAGCAAGTTCCCCACGCTCGGTGAAACTTGTTGGCAGCTGATCGTCACAGAAAGCCTGTAACTCTGAGATTAGTGGGCTTCACTGCTGCACCTCGGGTCGTTAATCCTTTGGTTAAGCAATAGCCGTGCTAGATTCAGACTTAGATACAGTCTTAGATTGTGGATCTCTTCGTGACCAGCCCAAGTAAGCAATGCCCTTACAGATCGATAAAACCCTTTGTTTTCAAGGCCACATGAATTACAATCCAAGCTTTAAGATGGGGTGATTTTTTTTATTTAATCTTGCACACCTATAAGGAAAAAAATATTATCTCAACATGTTTAATGATATCCTTCAAAAAACAATGTGAATCCAAAAATACTTTGATACAAACCATCCATTACTGTTTCTATTCACCCCCATCTTCGTTCGCCTTAACTAGACAGCCACTAAATTTCATATTTTACACAATGCTGTATCATACTGATCCGAGTTTTGCCTGTTTAACCTTTTAATTCGATCTACAAGAAAACTTCTAGAACCCGAAATTTGAAGGGCCAAAAATACGACACGAGACATGTTTAGGAAATGAATGAATCTAAAATCAACTCATAGTATGAATATCGATTCAGGAGTCAGCTAAGGGAATGGAATATTGCAATGAGTCATGGTAAGCTCTGCTTTTGAGGCAAATCAAACAATAACATTTGCTCTGATTATTATTATTATTATTATTATTATTATTATTATTATTATTATTATTATTATTATTATTATTATTATTATTATTATTATTATTATTATTATTATTATAATACATTCCAATACACTTAGACTAGCAACGATTGAATGTCAGAAAACAGAAAGAAAATTACTACTTAAAGCAGTGAAACTGGGAAAATATTCTTTTTCAACAACTAATACTTCGGACGTGTTGCCAGTGTTTCTGTTCTAGACAGATTCATGACTTTTGATAATGTGGTATAATTCTTACATGAAAGGCGCCGTGCAGATAGATAGATATAGACTCAGGAGTGCCCGATTTTTTTATACAACATAGTTTCATCCTGGAAGTATTGTGATTCCGATTGTTTCCTCGACAAGTATTTTCCCACTTTCAATGTCAAGTACTCAAGAAACGTCACTAGATCTTCTTCTTCTTCTTCTTCTTCTTCTTCTTCTTCTTCTTCTTCTTCTTCTTCTTCTTCTTCTTCTTCTTCTTCTTCTTCTTCTTCTTCTTCTTCTTCTTCTTCTTCTTCTTCTTCTTCTTCTTCTTCTTCTTCTTCTTCTTCTTCTTCTTCTTCTTCTTCTTCTTCTTCTTCTTCTTCTTCTTCTTCTTCTTCTTCTTCTTCTTCTTCTTCTTCTTCTTCTTCTTCTTCTTCTTCTTCTTCTTCTTCTTCTTCTTCTTCTTCTTCTTCTTCTTCTTCTTCCTTCTTCTTCTTCTTCTTCTTCTTCTTCTTCTTCTTCTTCTTCTTCTTCTTCTTCTTCTTCTTCTTCTTCTTCTTCTTCTTCTTCTTCTTCTTCTTCTTCTTCTTCTTCTTCTTCTTCTTCTTCTTCTTCTTCTTCTTCTTCTTCTTCTTCTTCTTCTTCTTCTTCTTCTTCTTCTTCTTCTTCTTCTTCTTCTTCTTCTTCTTCTTCTTCTTCTTCTTCTTCTTCTTCTTCTTCTTCT
>JAWDGP010002436.1:0-42500 GCA_033675545.1 Elysia crispata | reverse complement strand
AGTTGCTTGCCTATTTCCTCTCTACGTCTCTGCCTCTGTCTCTGTCTCTGTCTTTGTCTTTGTCTCTCTCTCTCTCTCTCTCTCTCTCTCTCTCTCTCTCTCTCTCTCTCTCTCTCTCTCTCTCTCCTTGTCTTTCTCCTTGCCTTTCTCTTTCTTTCTCTCACCTGAACTTGCCGTTTCTCTTTCTGCCTTTTTTTTTTCTTGTTTACCTTTACTTCCTGCACTGTGACTCCCGCTTGCTCTGTCTCTCTATTTCTCTCCATATGTCTCAATATTTTTATCCTATTAAAATTTCTCTCACCCGCTCATTCTCTCACTCTCTGTATACTAAAAATCTTTGCTAACCACTTAACGGCTAATGGGCGGCAGTTCCGTCAGTTAACCTCCTGCACTGCCTGGTCAGCTGGCACAGTCCTCCTACAGTTGGGCAATCACTGAGAGGTTAGTCTTGCCTGGATCTTCATGATGTTGGTCAGTTGATCAATGCCAAGAGAGAGAGAGAGACAGAGGAGGAGGAGGAGGAGGAAGAGGAAGATGATAAATTTATTAAGGGGGAAAGTGAGGCTTAGCATCTAAAGAAAAAAAAAAGTAAGCAAAGAGACGAGTAAGGGAAATAAACAAGAGGTTTCAGAGAGATAAGAAAGGGGGAGAGAGAGAGAGAGAGAGAGAGAGAGAGACAGAGACACACAGAGAGAGAGAGAGAGAGAGAGAGAGAGAGAGAGAGAGAGAGAGAGAGAGAGAGAGAGAGAGAGTTGGCTAGTTAAGCCATGCCAAAGCGTTAATCCCTTTTAAGTGTAATCTACTTCAACGGCCATTTAACTCAACAAACCAGCAGACACACGGGCCGGAACTGCTACCATATATTCCAGACACAGCTAGAGCCACATTGGGGAAGAGCTGCTACTAATCTACAGCCTGATTTATGACAGCTGCACATGTGCCAAACTCCGCTTATTGCTGTTATATTTGACGTTGGTAACAAGAACGATATTATAATAATGGTTACGACAAAACATTTTACATATAATTGCATGTGCAGGTCTGTACATTTTAATATTTTTTCATGTGAAAGGATATACATTCTATACCGCAATTACCAAAAAGCTAGCAACTCTTTTAAACGAACATTTCAATAAAGTGAACTGTAAAGCTAAACGAGCATCATTAATCTGGACCTGAGGTGGCAATGAGTTTGTTAAAGATCTACGTGTATTCCACATGAAATGTCACGGATCACAGGGGTTAACTTTGGAACCTTCCGATCAGATCTTTGATATAGAGTGTTAAAGCATAATAAACTATTCCTAGCCAGTGTGTGTGTATAACAAATACGGCGACCCCTGGGAGTTCATGGGAAAGATCAATTATTTCTTCTACAGGTCTTTTCTCTGCCGGAATAATAAAACTTCACAAAGGATAGCGCCTCGACCTTAGATTAGGCTGTACGCAATATCTGCTCTTACACGCGGCTCAAAGGGCTGGGCCTTTTTAATGAAAACGAGAAGAAAGTCAATTCTTCCCGGCAGGAGTCTGTGGGATTAATGTGGTAAAACGGACGTGCCCCAATCAATGTTGAGTCGTTCATTTGGATTTTAACGCTGCAAACACATGTGTGTGGATTTCCATCAAACCGATTGTTCAGGCGATTGTTATAATAAACTAAAAGATGTGGGACTTTGTTTACTAATTATTGTGAGGAATTTTCATTCTCTATTCATTGCTGTTATATTATTCGTATTTTTGTTTTCGTTCAGGACTGTGAGGATATGAAGCTACTGCAATCTTGTATCTTCGTGCAGTCACTTAGATGCTTAGACACGTAGAGATTTATCCCCACCTGATGAGATTAAAGAGAATACAGAATAGATCAGGAACGGCTAAACCGGTCTAAACCGGGCCTTTTCTTTGTTGAATCAATGTGAAGTATTTCTCTGTAGCAAAATCTATCAAAGGTTGTCAACTTCCTGTGTCAAATCATCTTAGTATTACCACTTATCAAACAGATATTTCAAGGTCGATACCAAGTCCTCACTTTGTATAACGTAGCCGTGCGAAAATCAGAGGATAAAAGTAGTTGGTATTTTTTTAAAGGTTTAATCAATAAGTTTGTTGTTTTTTTTACTTGAAACATCGTAGTCTAACCTGTCCAATAAATAGAAAAGATGATACTTTTTTACTATTTATTAACTCATTTTTTGTTTTTGTTTTGTTTTTCATGCTGTTGTCTGAACTAAGATGCTTCATACAGATAAGGCCATAGTCTGCACGGATGACAAATTCAAAACCTGATTTTAAACAAAGGATTTCTGTTTGAGCGGGGGTGACAACAAGATGGGGTTCGAGACAGGGTGGATAGAGGGATCTAGACACGGGGGGTTGGATTGGCATGGCATGGAGTATAATAGTAAACATACCTGTTTATAGATGGAGCTCTTTATGCGCCAGTGTAAAAGAATCGGAAACAGATGTAACATTTCATCTTAGTTCTCTATATATTGTAGAAATGTATACTTGTCGCTCTATGAGAGATAGCGGTGACATATCTAAAGCCCCAAGTTGTTTTAGCATCCAACATCCTGACAAGTTTAAATGTAACACAATTCTAGACTCTAACCGTGATAGAAGTTGCTAACCACGGCTCTTAATATCAACCATATTGCTCGATCTAGGGTTCAAACACGCCGCCAATTGCAGAACACTACTCTGCTCTACCAACTGAACTAATTAAATTTGACGGTTAAATTTCTGTAGAGAATATTTCACTGTACCGTTCTTAATGGGCGGGTGACATCAAAGAGGAAAAGGTCCACTCCATGCTAATGCACAGCTCAATGGGTCGTGCAGGGGAAGTAATGAAGCGACACTAAGAGCTGTGCAGAATCACGGACCACTGGTGTTTAATGCACTTGATTTAGTTTACACTTGGCTTACTCTGTGTTTCTTGGCTTCTGTCACAAGCCTTATAGATGTCTATTTCTTATCCTTTTTAGCAGTCTATCAATATATTTCTCTCTTTCTTGTCTGCGATTCTTTCTCTGTCTCTGCCTCTGTCTGTCTGTCTGTCTGTCTGTCTCTCTCTCTCTCTTCCTCTCTCTCTCCCTCTCTCTCTCCCTCTCCCTCTCTCTCCCTCTCTCTCTCCCCCCCCTCTCTCTCCCTCTCTTCCTCTCTCTCTCTTCCTCTCTCTCTCTCTTTCCCTCTCTCTCTCCCTCTCTTCCTCTCTCTCTCCCTCTCTCTCTTTCTCCCTCTCTCTCTCTCTCTCTCTCTCTCTCCCTCCCTCTCTCTCTCTCTCTCTCTCTCTCTCTCTCTCTCTCTCTGTATTTCTCTTACATATCCCTTTTCTCTAGCTCTGCCCCTCACTATTTCTTCATACCCAAGTTTGATCACGTCTTCTCCTTATCGAGTGATAAATAACTCTCTACCTTAGTGTCTTACCTTGC
Organism: Elysia crispata; assembly: GCA_033675545.1. Taxonomy (NCBI): domain Eukaryota; kingdom Metazoa; phylum Mollusca; class Gastropoda; family Plakobranchidae; genus Elysia; species Elysia crispata. The sequence continues at coordinate 39,063 of JAWDGP010002436.1, read as the reverse complement.
CACCGCTGACGGAAGTCTATTTCGTGAAAAAGAGATACCACTAGTGATCTAATCAAGTAGTAGGCTATCTAACGACGAAATCCATTTGATGTTCAAAGTATTTCATTCACTGACCTTGCGGATTTCTCTCTCTGTTTCTCTGTCCCTTTATCTTTCTATCTATCTATCTTTCATTCATTTTTCGATCTAGATTCCTATCTTTTTATCTATCTATCTATCTATCTATCTATCTATCTATCCATCTATCTATCTATATATTTATTTATCTATCTGTCTATCTACTTATCTTTCTAGCTATCTATCTATTTATCTCTCTATTTATCTATCCATCTATCTATCTATTCATTTATCTATCTCCCTATCTACTTATCTATCTATCTCTACCTATCTATCTATCTATCTGTCCCTTTATTTGTCCAAAACTCTTCTATCTTACTTGCCCGTCTGTCTTTTTGTTAAATTATCTCTACTTTTTTGTCTCATTTTGTCTTCCTTTCTTCCTGCCATGAATATTTTATCTGTTTATATGTTTGCTATATTTTTATTCTGCCATCATAATTTTCTCTCCCACCGATGATATCTAGATTTTAAAAAATCAAACAAAAACGAACAACACAAAAAGCGTTATCGGTGGAACAATTCACAGTTTTATTTCATTTCTTTTCGGCCCCAGCTAGCTTCAACTCAACCATCAACCTCCTATTGTTTGACCAAACGTTTTTTTTTTTTAAATTGACATAATACATTGAGGTCCAGAAACGTTTGCTTGAAAAAAGTTACAAATACCCCAAGTTTCTTAAAACTATGGAAATAAATGTAAGGGGAAAAAAGGGAGCCATATAATAATTATAAAAACCGTATCTTTGATAGCTTGCTCTAGTCGACTGTCAGTGCCACCCGTGTAGAGCAGGGAGAAACAACACGGCCCGACATCTTTCTCGATCGAGAAGTTTTGGAAAAAACGGAGTAAACATTTCAATTTAAAGCTATAGAGATCTCAGCTAGCGAATCAGTGTGTCTACTCAAATATATCCATTTTTCTAGAAGCTAAAAAATTAATTAATAATTATACTGTACATAGCCTTAGCTCAGCTCTTCGAGAAGGGAAGTGTCAATAAACAAATTCCTATTATTTCCGATTTTAAGACATTTTCAACCAGACCCATTGAATCGCCCGTACAAAGTAAAAAATTCCAATGTTACGGTATTAGGACCTCTTTGCGCGTGCCCCACCTCTTTGCATAGCATAGACAGAATAGTTTTGGAAATTGTTTTCTCGAAATGATGAATATATTCATAGGTGAAACTAAACATGAAAAGAAAGAGGTAGACCTGAAGCAGCGTATGTGAATAGAAGTTAATTTGTATCATATTTTTTTAGGTTCGAAAGATACATAACCTTACTGTTCGTTTGATCGAATTCTCCAAGAGAAAGCAAGTAAAGAGTTCAAGACCGTCATAGTGTTTACGACTGTGTGGCACTCAAGGCCTGAAAGCCGTATAAACCTCAGATAATGTTTGTTCTAGTGAAGCGATGGATGGAGAGAAGGACCGGCGCAGACGCCAAAGCTGTCCTGTAAGTGTCTTATAGTCCTATGATAAGGAGAATCTACTGAGCATAATATTTTACAGCCATCGGTAATAAGAGGAATTTTCTGTGAAACGATTAAATCGTTTGAGATGTTTGGACGTGATCCTGTAATGCTTTGGGTAGAATAGATTAACTTGGGGTAAGAAAGAAGAGTATGGCACAAGTAGGAAGTCTTTTAAAAGCTTTATATATATATATATATATATATATATAAAGTATAACCTGGTTTTAACTAGCCGGAAAAATCATAACACAAGCACATTTTTGTTAAGAGATATTTCTTTTAAAATTATTATTTGAAAAAAAGCGGTATAATAATAAAGATCCATGTCTAGTTCGTTGGGGTCTGTGAAAAAAATATTTGACAAAGTGACTTCATTCTTTATTGCCAATAATAGCTTGCAAGTGTTATCCTTATAGCTGTGGCAGGGGACTAGGCACAATGACACATAGCTGTATTTAATTTCACAGTAAAATTAAGCCTGATTTCCATACCTTTGGTGAACGCGAGCATGAGCTCCAGATCAGGGGGCTGTGACAAGAGGCCGCACAAGTTTCGATAACGCATTAAAATCATGAGTGAAACCGGTTCATTGGATAAGTTTTGATACGAACAGTAAAATATAAGTGAAACCGGTTCATTGGACTGGTTAATTAGGCAACAGCTTTGGTATGAACAGTAAAACCATGAGGATGAACAGCTCATTGGGCAACAGATTTGGTATGACAAATAAAACCATGGATAGAGATAAGCTTTAAAAGACTGCAACACTCTGATATAGATCTAGCGAGTTGAACCGCGGACAAAGACCGGTTTAGGACTGCCGCAGTCCGGTATAACTCTATCGAATAAAACCCTGGCTGCATGAGTTTTAGTAAAACGATAAAAGTTTTAAAGATAACCGACTGATCGGGGAATCGATTCGATGTTGCGAGAAAATCCCCCTGAGCTTCCAATGAAACATAGAAAGAGAAGCGCTCTAGATCATAAAAAATGGACAACGGATCAAATTGATGAGACAGTTTAATATGGTTTCTTCGCTACTAGCTGATTCAAGGCTTTCTCTGTCATACAGTTAAAGAGAAATTCAAAACTTAATTTTCGGTGATCGCGTAGATCGAAGCTTGAATCCATCAAGCAAGACCTAAAGACAGTTGAGGTATTTGAAAAGGTAATTCATACAGAATCATAACATGTTCTAGACCTGTTTGCAGAAACAAACGTTTAATTATGACAGTTCACATCCACATTTTTTTCTTTGCCGAAGCTTAGACAATTATAGTAGACAGAACGAAAGATTAAAGGATTAGTTGGCTGCGTTCGGGAAAGCCCAATCTGTTGATGAAGCCCATCCAGCTAGAGTCAGGACGCATAACGTTATGCATGTGAGGAAACTATGTCTCGGATCTAATTCTGTAAGTCGATTATTAAACTTTGTATGAATTCTGTAGTGCATCTGGATACAGGCGAGATAACCGCTTGCAGTTCACATTGCCATCGGTCTAGGTCTAGATCTCTTTACCTCTACATCGCAGTCTAGATATATAACTAAATACCTTGAGCATAGAGAAGTGTGCTTCCACAAGTTTTGTTTACATTCAACTGAGAAGTGTAAATAACTGGGGAAAAGACAGCATTAAGTGCTTTCTGGTTCACTTGTCTGAAAACATCCAGGCTTGAATATTTTTAGAACCAAAGATTAAAGCTTGAGATAACAATCATCAACAAAGACTGCTTGTAGATCAGTACCACAAAATCCAGTCTTGATCTGTGCATCAATAGCAGAAGTACAATGTCTATAAATAATCTGTTATGACATTCAAAGACCAAGGTCGCTAAAATTAATCTTTTGTCCTCATCATGCAGACAAAAAAACAATGACCTTACTTTTACCCTTAAGCTTGCTTGTGAACCGGGACAATTAACGTGTGAAGTTGTGAGATAACTGTAGGCGGAGGTGTTATCTCTGCTCCATGGTGTCTAGAGGCTCTCTGTAACAGAGAGAGAGAGAGAGAGAGAGAGAGAGAGAGAGAGAGAGAGAGAGAGAGAGAGAGAGAGAGAGAGAGAGAGAGAGAGAGAGAGAGAGAGAGAGAGAGAGAGAGAGAGAGAGAGAGAGAGAGAGAGAGAGAATTTGGCAAGTTGAAATCTCGCTTGAACCATTACCTCAGCAGCTCGGTACAGATCATTGAGACTGAATACGTGACAGGTTTGTAGCAATTTCCAAAGATCAAGCTTTTTTATATTCCTCTTGTTTATGGACTTAGATCTGGACTGGGACAACGCGATACCTACTTCCCTCACCTCTTTTGAACACCCATTCGCTTCTGGTGAAACGACACGTCTTTAAACGACGTGACTAAACATGTCTAGATTAAGCTTTTAAGATTACAGCTGTGTTATATTATATATGACGAAGTTTTTAACTTAAGAGCTGTTCTGTTAATCTTTATTTATGTTTTCAATGCAGCAGAAAAAATGGCAGCGATTATAATAATTAAAAAAAAAACCCGTTACTGTTTCTCGTGTTCATAGATTTTTTTTTTTCAATTGGCCTGCAGCTACAAAAAAAGAGAAACCTAATAAACTTTACAGAGTTAAAAAAAAAAAAACCCTCACAAGTTGTTAAATTGTGACGGATCGCTTTGATCAAGTTCAGCTCAACGATTCGTAGATTTCCTTCAAGTGTTTGGTTAATCAGTTGAACAAGTTGAACAGCTGCTCCGCACTAGATTTAAATCAAGACTTCTTGAAGTTCAGTGATCTGTGAAGTTTATTACCTCTTCAGGAAGCTCCTGAAGTACAAATCAAATCATTTGTTTTTCACTGACATTATGATAAATGGGTGGAGCAGTCTCTCGCCCGATTTAGCTGGCGCGAGATCTTTTCAGTTTGTCGCGAGGAGAAAGGAAGCTTGTGATTTACAAGACAGTAATTGCTGTGTAAAGTTCATAGGCACGATACAACATTGATAGTTCAATGACTTATATTCGCCGCTGCTATATTGCGTCCACCCAAATAGTTCTGAAACGTTGTCTTTTAAATACAACGACGAATAAAATGAAAGTGGCTCAGAAATTTGAGCCCCATCGAAGAAAAAAGTTGAAATCTTGTGCACGGTTATATATACATATAATTATATGACCCGTGAAGATGATTATGTTTGTGGTTATCAGGAGATGTTTATGGTAGTAATAAATATTTCAAGTACTTTCGTTTTAGCACTGTAACCATGGCTACATAGCGTCTAAACTTTCATGTTTTGCTTTGATTTGTGTGACCTACTTTTTAACTCCTAAGCGATTCTAACGCATGTGCAGTTTGTTCATTCGGATCAGATTCTTTCCTGATTGGTTGAAACACAATCCGACGTAAATGATTGCAACTCATCTGTAAATCTATGTGGTGGGTTATGTTTTCTCTTATCAAGAAAATAAAGCAAGGTCCATATCCTTTTTCGCGAATCAACCACTGAAGAATTTTTAAAATCTATTTTTAAAGCAAAGATTCAGGTTCAAAATAATAATTCTAATTGAGAAATGAAAGAAATCATAAATCACTTACACAATGCTTTAGAAAAATCTTATCAATTAGACCCTTTGTAAGTTATTATTGAAAATAATGAATTAACATATCTGTAAAGGGTTTTCCAACAAAGGACCAAAACTGCTTGCTATCACTTAAAAAGATACTTTTTTTTTTTAAATACACTGCAAAGCAATAGTGAGAAAAGCGCTGCCACTCTGTAGCGTCCTGATAAGATTGTTCACTTGTACCGAGCCTCGGCTAGTGTTTGTCTTGTCGTAAGCGTTTGGTTTTGTTTTTTTTTAAATGGTCACTAAGATCATGCAGATGTTCTCATAGGATTGATGATTTAATATTCCAAAAATCTGTCTATTATAAGGTTGGGTTTATCTCTGTTGGTCAGTGGACCTAATTATAGAAAGAGGACAGGGCAATCGTGTTCATGTTCTACATGTAAAAAAAATAAATAAATAAACAATGTCAGTTGACATAGAAAGTTAAAAAAAAATCATTACCGGGAATATATGCTATCTTAGTTTTAAAGAGATAAACGTGGAATGTGACATTAACAAACATTGATAGGTAGAATGTCAGACGCAGACTAAAAACCCTCGTGTTAAACCATTCTGAACCAGAACAGCTGGTGCTGATGACTGGCCATACAAGCCGAGACTAAAAAAAGGGCACAGACTATTGAACTCGAATAAGTTCGGTATCGCTAAATATAGAGCATTAGAGTTAATCGGTTACCTGATACTCACGTTTGGGATTTTGTAAAAGAATTTCTTTTCGATTCAAGCAATCTTTTCGTTTGCATATTTTAAATTTTCATTTTTCTTTCTTAGCACACACTGAGAATTTTATTAAGGCTGTACGATTATAAGCTTACTACACGATGGAATGAATGGTGTTTTTCCATTTTACCTAGACAATTAGTTCCTACAATGTGTAGCGTGTACCGTGAGTGTTTGGTTTCGGTGATGGAGTGAGGTAGAGACTTAAAATACAGTCATGTCCCTCCAATTTTAGGTGAAACATGTAGATACCATCACTGAATCACCAAAGCTAACTACTAAGTAATTTTCTAATTTTAACTGAGGAGTTCCCTGATATGTCAAGCTGCTACACAGAGTGAGCTGACCTGACCACAGGGCAGGGGATGTCTGCCCGCATCTCGCCCTACCGCCCGCCGCGGCTCGACTCTGTGGCTGTAGCCCGCAGTGCTCGCACCACCAGCCGCAACAGCAACATCAGCAATAACAACAACGTCGGCACCATCAACACAAGCAGGAGCAGCAGCGGCAGCTATGCCAGTAACAATAACAACAACCTGCAGTATCAGCAAAGACTCCATACGAGCCAATCCGAGAGACGAGGAACATCGACCTTGACCCGAGAACCTTTCACCCCGCCAGAGGTCATCCTCCAAAGACACTATAGCGAACCGTGTCCTTCACCCCTGCCATTGCGCTATTCCCATCACAATCAGTATGGGAGGGGATACGCCTCAGCCAGCTCCACCAGGGAGTCCACCAGTCGAGGCGGAAGTGACGATGGAAGCGGTGGAGGAGGTGGAGGCGGTTCAAGCAAACCCTTCATGCAGCTCTTCAGTTCGCGCATGCTCCGCCTGAAACTGATGCAGAACCAGCGACGGCAGACGATGCCCTTCATGTCTGGACTCGGGTGAGTCATGGGGACCGGGGAATGGTAATGCTAGTAGCTGGGCTTTGGACGGTATAAACTGGCACTGGTGATAGAAATCTACAACAAGCCCATCGCTTAAATCATAAGTATAGAAATCTTGTTAGGTATAGCACTGAATCAAAATCGTGCTCGTTTATAAAGTAAAAGGAGCTCAAATAAATAAACAAAAATTCAAATTTAAATACTGCAGTGTTTCGAGTCTCCACTCATGAGGCGAATCTACATCGATATCGGTAATCGACATTTTCAAGCAGATGTTTATACAATGTCTACATTGAGGAAACTTTCCATTTCTTATCTTCAAGCTTGGCTTTTTTTAAAGAAACTTTTAATAGTTTACAACTTTGCACCGTTCGCGTTTGTTGTTGTTGTTTTTGTTATTATTATTGTTGTTATTGTTGTTATTGTTGTTGTTGTTGTTGTTGTTGTTGTTGTTGTTGTTGTTGTTGTTGCTGCTGCTGCTATTGAATATGGCCCGGCTATGTTTATAATTTCCCAGGAGGTGGTGTATGCTTTCTTGGCCACTTTGAAACTGCATTTAACATATTTCACGACAATCGCAAGCGGAGCACTTAGAAAAACTTGTGCAACTTTAGGCTGGTTGTGACGCTATTGATTAACAACAAAATTTTATTGTTGCTCCAAAGAAGACTATAAAATATAGACATAAATAGTTAAAACGCATGTAGTTTGTTGAACGGGGTTTTTAAATATTTTTTTAATATAATATTACGTTCATCTATGATGAAAACAAAGAGAAAAAAAAAGAGAGAAAAACAGTAAAATATATTATTGTACCAAAGGATCCTCGTGCTCTTTTAAAAGTTCTCCGTGAGATCAGGTGATCATTACATCATAATGTGTCAACACATGGCTGTGACTTCATAGACTTCAGTCACCTTTAAAAGAGGTACACGGTGACTGTACATGACACATACAACCATAATCTTCCGACTCCTTTGATATGTAGCTTTCCGAAAATGATGAATTTCTAGCATTTACAGCCTGTAAAATCTGGTTTTTTTCTATGCTACTAAAATCTGGTTAACATCGATAGATCAAAAGCTTGACACTGACAAAAAAGCTCACTAAAATGCTTTATCAGTTTTTGCCATTAACTTGCCTTCTTCTCTTTTCTTTTTAACTTTTTTTTGTGGGTCGGGGGCTCATAAATCATAAGAGGTGTACCAGGTGTAGGATTTCTGCGTTGCTTTAGTTGGATCATGCAACGAATCTGCCAGAAGACCACTCAGAGCTTTAATGGGGGCTGAGGGCGTTAGGCCTAGGGCAATCTACACATTTAAAAGACTTAATTTTGTTACAGGGAAATTATTCTACTGCACATACGAGAGAGAGAGAGAGAGAGAGAGAGAGAGAGAGAGAGAGAGAGAGAGAGAGAGAGAGAGAGAGAGAGAGAGAGAGAGAGAGAGAGAGAGAGAGAGAGAGAGAGAGAGAGAGAGAGAGAGAGAGAGAGAGAGAGAGAGAGAGAGAGAGAGAGAGAGAGAGAGAATCAAGAATAACCTAATTCACAATGCTTCCCGTTAGTAACCCCCCACCCCTCGCCTTTTCTCTCTATTCCTCACTGCCCTACCCACCCACCTTTTTTTTAAACCTCCTCCTCGCCCCCACTCCCACCCCTATCCCCCTGCCCTTTGCCAATTAATTGAGCAGTCCTCAATCGCGGGCCGCCATCAGCCCCAATCAGGTGGGTGTACGAGTTATGAAGATTATCACTACTGAACACGCTCTCTCTACTATCGGGTTTTACCGGTCGATCAGTGACACTGGGAGGTACCGGGACGTGTCGCCTGCCAACAAGCGCCAACTTTCAGTGTGAAACTGATTTTGATAGTCTTGCAGCGAACTAGCAATAACCCATGTTAGCAAGTTACGGTTAGAGAATCATCGGTATAAATATTCATTAATAATAGCGCAACAGTTTGCAGAGTGACGTGAAACAGAAAAGTCTTTCCACGTTTTAAATATCTTCATCGATGGAAACGTTTCTTTTACACGGAACATTTTAATCATGTTGATTTTTTTTTAAATATTTGGAATGATTTGGTATCGTCCACACTCGTGATCTACAATTTATGTTTTATCTAGAAACTTCTGCAAGACAAAGATAGTTTAGAACAATTAATGAAGTGTCGAAAACATGATAACTACTTTGCGTGTACTGTCAAGCAACAGGTGACTTCCACAACACTTCCTGTGAGTCCAGTGATGATAAAGTGAGAAAAATAGTCTTGATGTGACACAGTCAGTGCTGCGTGCTCCGTTGATGTGTAAGTTAAGTGTAATCCGATCACTTTCTCGATATCAAGCCTTGTCATTGCCAGGAATATTTCAGGATAAAGTGTTTGACATGCGGCGGAGCAAATTTCAGCTTTAAAGTTGATGTTTTATTGTTTTCCTGAAGTATTTAGACGCTGTATATCTGCTCTGACAAAAGTAAGAGTATTGCGTGTGATTGAACATAACATTCAACAGTAGAACTCTTAGTGTGTCCTTTAGATATGGGAGAGGAAACTCTGAGGTTAAAGGAGGGAGAAGAGAAAAATAACTGGAAAACGAAAGAGTGGCCTATTAGAAGAGAGAGAAAGAGAGAGAGAGAGAGAGAGAGAGAGAGAGAGAGAGAGAGAGAGAGAGAGAGAGAGAGAGAGAGAGAGAGAGAGAGAGAGTGAAAGAAATGAGGAGCAAAGTTGAAAAAGATAACTTGATATGAGAATGGAAGACCGAGAAAGAAAATGAGAGAGAGAGAGAGAGAGAGAGAGAGAGAGAGAGAGAGTATGTGATAGAGAATGAGAGAGAGACAGAAAGACAGAGAGAGAGAAAGAGACATGAAGATATATGATATGGAAATGCTTTAATATTATTCTTGCTAAACAGAACTGGAGAAAAATTATTCGGAGCTTCACACAACATTAGCTTTTATTTTAATTTTAACTTGATGTCGTATAGCTTCTTTCAAATTTACTGGAGGACTAGATGCACAGTAATCCAAGCCCACTCCCCCAACTGACACACAGTCGTGTTATTGATATATTAATAGCTTGACAAAATGGAACCTATCCTCACAAGTCAAAGGACTGCGCACTTTTGTTCACAAAAAATTTTCTTCAATATTCCTTAGCCATAGGTTTCTCGCTCTCTCATAAAAAGTTTTTCATGAAAATAGATAGATTAGGCCGTGAATAGGTATACTTTTTGCCTTCCCGTGTGGTCCATTCATGAAAGAGTTTATATCGTTTCAGTGTGGATATAGAACGGTTTGTCCTTTTACTTTCCTTACTGACTTTATAGTGCTCTTAAATCATAAATCTGGAAACAGGTCGTTAACTTCTACAGATTGAAGCTCTGTTTTTTTTTAACCTTTAATATTTAGGAAACTTTTCCTACAACCAGAAATGTCAACTATTTTTGGGGGTTGGAAAAAGCAACAAAAAGATTTATAGGAAGTAACAGGTCAGGTCAAGTATAGATTGATCTTTCTCTTTATTTTTCCTTTCCCGAACATTTTAGGTTTAGATTTCAGTTTGCCCTTTGACCATTCATATGTAGATCAACTTGTTTCATGCTGTCGATGATTTGGAAAACAGAGTTTGTCGCTGACAGATAGGGCACTCGTGTTGACCTTTCATGGGGGAATGAAGGCCCCAAAACACCACCAGTTGAGCCATTTTATTGTCCAGTACAAATTATGAATTGAACCATATAACTCGCGTAAAAGTATATTCTCATATTGTCTTTCTTTCTGCGCCTGAAATAGATCTAGAACTCCAGGTGTGTTTTACAGAGTAATTATTTCTGTATAGACTGGGACTGAATGCTTGATGGTCTCACAATCGCTCCACTGGAGAGTGTTGTGTGAGGCCTGACAGATCTGTCTTAAACTGGCATGGATTCTGTTCTAATCAACTCGATCATTGTTTCTACAGGCGGAATACAAAGTAAGATTTTACATAATAGTCAAGGCGTTAAGGGAAGAGAAAGTTTTCAGTTTTGCAGAGCGAACGCTAATATCAATTGGTAGTGAGTAAGACATAGTGTAAGATTTAGCTTTCTCTCGTAAGACATTGCATTTATAATGCTAACATGAAGTATGGCTTGCATGTGAGACGCCGAATTGTAACATCGCAGTGTATTAGGGACAGCATAATAGAACAAACACCTGGCCTGGAGAGAGGTCCATGAAACGTTACAGTTTTTGTAGATGTTGTACTCTCGATTTTTGAAACTTTATAGTAAAGGAGGCAAACTTTACCAACACTCTCTATATCAGTGTTGGCATTGAGTCGTAGATAGTATTTAACACTTGCTCACTAAATTAATTAAAGTGTCCAAACAGTGAGAAATGAAAGACTTCCATACGGTGATGATAAGATGGAGTAAGACAAAAAGGCCGTGGACAAAAGAACGCATGTGCATTAGAAGCGAAAAACAGAAGCAACACTTTGTCATAGAAGTAACAATTTAATTTGACTTTTTGCAGAAGTATTCATAGCCAAATGTAACAAAAGTTTGCTTTAGTAGTTGCAAAATTAAGTTACATTAAACTCTCTTGTTTAACAAAAAGAAAAAAAACAATAACAAAACTGAGTTGTCTATACTTTTCAAGATGAGATAGTTGCTGTTAGGGTATCTATTGTCGTTACTGATGTAGTCAATCTGGAGCCTTTCGGATCACTAGGAGTCATCAAAGATCAACAAAAACAGTGACATATCTAGCTTAGTCAATCTAAAGCTATTACGAGCAGGTTTGGCAGAATATCTCCAACCCCTCTCTCACTTTATTTAAGCTCACAATTTGTTCCTACATGTTAAGGTTTTAGCTGGAGCACGTACTGTCATTTTTAATATTTCAGAGTTTCAGCGAATGTCTGTATCATGTGTTCCGACTATTTTGTTGCCTTAACTTTCTGCTCTGTTCTGTCAAAAGAAATCTTGTTTTGATTATACAAGTAGCGCCTAATCCAGATCAAGCAGAACTAACAGAGAAACAGAACAAGAACATAACAAAGTAGATAGAGCAATAGTGGAGACTGGCGTCACGGTTTTTTTGTTTGTGTTCGACACCCGCCGCCTCGCCGAACTAGAGGTGGACTGGTTAACCACTGAGCCACCTTTCTCTTGTTTGTTGTTTGGTGAAGGTTTGCGATGATATTTTATTTCACGGTCTAAATCTAACTTGCAGCTAAAATATTACTCTCCGCTTGACTCATCTTAGATCTTTACCTCGAGCATGACTATCACCAGCCATGTACCAAGCGTTGTCCATCTCGGGGCCACATTAGTATAAACGTGACGGTCACAGGGAAAAGCACAATAGCATTGATTTCCAGTAAGTATTTTGTTCTAAGCTTTGGGTAAAACAACTCTCATAATTGTCCTTCATTCAGTTAAGAGCGGCAACTCTTTTTTCCCAGTGAACGCTTGGGTTTGTTTTAGTAGCCCTTGTAGCCATTATTCATGGCCTATTGGTTCGATGGACATTGGTCAGCGTTGGTTGAAAAAATAATGGTTGCGATTAGTGGTCATTATAGACTGGTCAGTAGGTCCATAGAGAGATTTGGGCGCAGTGTTTGCTCTCGTGTTGACCCAACAAAAGAAACAAGAAACGGTGCTTACTTCTCTCTAGCCAAACTTGATTCACAATAGTCTTATATATTGTGTTCTGGGTCTGCATGAACGCGGAGAGAGAGAGAGAAAGAGAGAGAGAGAGAGAGAGAGAGAGAGAGAGAGAGAGAGAGAGAGAGAGAGAGAGAGACAGGGACAGAGACAGACAGACAGACAGACAGACAGACAGAGACAGAGAGGCGGAGAGACAGAGAGAGAGAGAGAGAGAGAAGAAGAAGAAGAAGAAGAAGAAGAAGAAGAAGAAGAAGAAGAAGAAGAAGAAGAAGAACAAGAAGAAGAAGAAGAAGAAAAAGAAGAACTTGCGGGATCTTTTTAGAGATTTTTTTTTGTAAATTTAGTCTTCCATCAAATGTCGACTATAAACAATATTCTTAATCTTTCCTTATAACATACCCAGCAGAACACTAACCTTGTCCCAGTCGGTGCCACAACCGCCAAGTCCGGTAACAATCGCCCAGACTTCCTCTATATCGATCTCTTCCCACATCACCTGATGGCGAATCTATTATAGTTTTGATAAGGGGAGGGCAGGGCTGGTCGAGGTGGAGTACAAAGTAATCTCATCACACTGTCCGAACGGTCACCTGCTATTGTCCATTGTTGTTTTTGTGTTTGCCAAACTCTGTGTGTAACGTAAGTGCACATAACTCGTCGGCCGAGACAGACATCTTTGGGTCTCCGGGGACTCGTGGATTGTCGGCCTTGAGCGAGACAGTCACCAGGTTATTGGTTGTGTCCCCTGATAGAGCGATAAAGACAAGGCAAGAGGGAGGCCGGAGGATTACTGTGGGCCGAGACAGCGGTTATTGCCACTGATAGGGGATCTGGTTGAACTTTCTACAGGAGCGCCCGCTACCTTCACTGTCCAGGTGCCGAGAAGCGAGGACGATAACTGATATTGTTGTTCTTAATGTTGCCTACACCATGAACAGAAAAATCAAAAGGCTTTGGCAAAACCGACAAATTATGTGATTATAAAAAAAAAATTCACATGTGATGGATCTACTTCATTTTGTAGGTTTTGTTAATGCCTTTCATATAAACGTGATATCCTCTCTGCATATTATTTAATCTATTGGATTGTTTATTATTCTACCCATGCAGTGTGCACAACTTTAGGATTGTTGTTCCGACCGAGTTTTTTGCAGCCTAACTTTTCTTGGATTCCACAATTTATTATTCCGTTACAGTAATGCCGCGTGGTCTCAAGCCAAACGAAATTTGTTTCATGATTCAATGCTGATTTTTCAAATTTGAGTTTAGGAAAAAAAATGTTTTTATGCCTGCAGAAATTCGTTCTTCAGTGTAAGACTGGAGTTATGGAGACTGATTGAAGTAACTCATAGATCTGGGCTCATGAAAACAGTAAAGAAGGTTTGAACGAATAATTTGTAAGAAAATTATTATGCAAGTCTCTAAATCACATTTTGTTTTCGTTTACTCTCAGGATGATAGCATTTTTAGTTAACATTTTTGTTCCGATTCCCCCTTCATTGGACTCTTGTTGTGTAAAATGAGAGCCAGAAAGTTTTCATTACAAACTAAACTGGAATCTCCATGGCTGTGTATATGAAGCAGATATACGACTTGACTGTGTAGCTTGAAAGCTCTGAAACAAAGAGAGAACAAGGTGGAAGATATGTTTGAGTTTAGCTAGCACGTTTAGTAATTGAAAAACATCTACTTTTGTGTGTGAGTGTGTATTGGGGTGGGGGGTGGGGGGGAGGTAGTTAATGGTAAAGCCATGTCTAGTTACATAATAAGACAGAAAATGAGCAGCCATTGTCGCGATTCTCCTGATGTGATATCTTATCAGCTCAAAGTAATTTTAGTATTGCTAGAAACATTCGCCAGCTAACAAACTATACAGTTAAACTCTTTGCCGGAAGATCTCATTGGAAATAAAAATTGCTTGTTTTTATCCCCCATTAACAGAGAAAAAGATAGCGGCAATCCCTTTCAGCATTTGAGTTTTTATTGAAAATCAATAACCGAAAAATGTTAGACATCCAAGCTTTATAGATCTGCCATGTGGTGTTACAGTTTAAAATCGATGTTTCCATTGAAGGGAGAGAAAACGATTAAAATCGATCTCTTTGCGGCCTCTTTAAATATTCTCTTTAACGTATCCTTCAGTAGATCATTAAAGTGTTGGGGTTTTTAGGGCTGGCCAAGAAAACTGCTCTCTTTATGAAGTGTATTTCTTTTCTTTAGAAGCAATTATAAAATAATTGCAAATTTCAAACTTGCACGCGGTTGTCAATAAAATGTTTCAAGTGCCACTTGATCAAGATGTAAGTCTCCTGTAGTTGCCTGAAGCTAATCAGAACCAGCCCACTGCACGGGTGCACAAGAACAGAGTTGTTTTTAACAGACATGAAGGAGAACAATTCAATGGAACAATGGATGTGAAAGTCTACAGTTGGTGTCTTGTATAACACCCTTACTTGGAAATGCGACTTCATTTCAATCTGATTGAAACGTCTTTTGTGTTTTAGCGTCAACAATGGCTGGACTTTTTGTGAATTATTACTTTAAAAAAGAAAAGAAAACGAAGCCATAATATGATTTCTGAACACGTGCTGTAGAGAAATAATTAATTGCTGAAATAATGGAAAGAAAAGAACACGATTCCCTTTACTACCGACTGAGTAGGTGTGGCATACACTTGGGTCAGACTAGCTAATGACTGAACAATAACAATATCCGCCCGGAGACCTCTGAGGTCTCCAACCACCGGACGATAGCACTAGATCTAGCAGTCGAAAAATTCTGCAAAACAGAACAGGCAGTGCTGGGTCTGTGAGGGCTACACTGAGTAATTGCAGTGTCAATAGAGTGATTGGACTTTGTGTGCCAGGATTCCGGCCTCGAGTCAATAGTATCTACCACTGGAGTAACGAGCTGATTGCTGCTTTAATGCAATCAAGCTAAACTGGTACAGTCTTTTCCTCCTCCCTGTCATTTCTTCTCGCATTCTTTACCCGGATTTTGCTACTCGACTCATACATTCCACGCGATTCTCATTGGTTCAGTTACTTCTAGAGCTTGTATACTCAAGAACTTTTAACTAAATTTGCGACTATCTCTGTGTTTGAACTAGTACAGCGATAGCGACTTTCAGACCAGTTTGTTATCTATCGATGGAGAGATCTCCACAAAAAATCTGATCAATAAATTCGATTTTAAAGTCTTATTATATCAGTTGAAAAAGTGTGCTTTACGGCTGATATAATCTTTAGTGGTGCATGCTTAGCAATAGAAACCGTGTAAAGTTTCCTCACTTAGTATAGGTTTAAAGGTGTGTTAGACTGAATAAAAGATGTGGATAAAACTTCATAGTTAGTGTTAGAAAACAACCAGGAAAGCTATGTGTTTCTTTCGGAAGCTGTTGCGATGATTCTGTGGTTATTCCATAGAGTTGTGAAACTTCTTAGTGTTCGGTTAGCAACATTTCCACACTCTTGAATGTCTCCTAAATCTCTCTAACAGACCTATACAGGGGTATGTTGGCAGGTCCTAAAATACTAAAAGCAAATATATAAATATGTATACATCTCAACTTAATTTTAACTTAAAGGGGTATTAAAAAACATGCAGCTAGTGATACATTTAATAACTTGAAAAAGTTTTCTGAGATATTTTCATAAATCATTTTAAATCATCGTTAAACTTTACTTGGAAAAAATACTCTTTTATGATTCTTTTACTGACATAAAAACTAGGACGTCATTAATTTTGTTCGAAGAACTATCTTTTAAAGATATGAAAGTCTATTTTTAAAGTGACATGAGTTGATGAAAGACACCCAATGACATTAAGTTGTTTTTCCCCCGCAACTTTCAAAGAAAAACAAAACAAAATAAATATAATGTATCAGCATAATTATATTCTGTAACTGGTGTCTACATTGACACGTCAATTTATTTCATGAAGCAGCCAAGGAAATCAACATTACCCCTCATCATTGCTTCTGATCATGTGTTCATATAATTTCTAAGATATCTCAGGATTCCTCTATTACCCAAAAAAAAAAAAAATAGAATTCCTTTTGCAATTGTCAAATCGGCAAAGTGTTTGCTTTCATTTGATTCTAACGCAGCAGTTCAAAAAACTCTATCAAGCGAGATGCATCATGACAGAAACTTCAAGTTCCCCTTTTTTAGAAGTGTCTGTGGCAGTTAGCCAATAACAACCAGTATCATCTGGGTAAACCAACAAAAGTTGTACACTTGACATTTTTTTAACCAAAAGAACTTTTGAGATGGAGCATGAAATGTTAAAAATAACAATTATAGTGTGTTTAAAAGTTAATACCCTCTTCAGCAGCAAGACTGATTTACATTATAATTTATTTATTTATTTAACCTAATTACTTGGAACCACAAAGTTTTTATAAAGCCACTAGGAGACGACAGCAATTTTACCGAGATAAATTAGAGAAAATTACGCTTAGATTCTAATCCATTCCATCCTACATGTAAAGAATAATGTTTAAGCGACTAAATTGTCTAGACCTATAACCGTCCGCTTACTGTGTGTGTTAAAGATAAGGATTTACATCGATCAGTTTTGTTTTTGGTGTTTTTTTTTTTTTTTTTATAAACGTCGATGGCTAAAATAAACTGTTGTGACACAAATCAACAATAATGAACCTTATCTCTAAAGTTGTATAGTATATTTGAAGAGAAACTTTGGGGACGTTAAAGAACTCAAAACCAGCAGCTGAAAACAAGAAGCGGATAGATAACATTACAATAACCTCTTGAGAGCTGGCCCAGGAGTCCCGAGGATCAGTTTCTTCCTGACACTTACTGGCGACTTAAGTGGCCTCAGGGATTTTATACCGTGTGCTTTGGATAAATAAATTGAATTATTCACATTGTTTATCAAGCTAAGCCCTCTTGCTGATCGGCCTTTTTCTTCGTAATGAAATGCGAAATTCTGTCTGAAATAAGGGGTTTAAGAAAGATAGATAAAGAGAGGGAGAGAAGCGGGGAGACAGAGAGGTAAGGAGGGAGAGAGAGACATAGAAGCAGAGAGAGAGGGGAAAGGTAGAGAGAGAGAGAGAGAGACAGAGAGAGAGAGAGAGAGAGAGAGAGAGAGAGAGAGAGAGAGAGAGAGAGAGAGAGAGAGAGAGAGAAAGAGAGAGTCTGTGTTTGGGGGTAAGGATAGCAATAATCCACAGAGAAACAAAAACTTCATATTGATGACATTCTCTGCACTGTGCTGACACAGACCTCAAGCCATAGAACAGTTCTAAACCGAAGATTGACAGAACCAGGAGTTCAGTTATGTAGTTAGTTCCTAGATCTGGTTTGACATTTTGCATCATCTGGATTTTCAATGAATGAAATTAGCAATTGCTTATAACAAGTACATTCTGTAACGTACCTGTTCAATTGTCTTAAATGTTGAATGTTTTAAAATCAATACTTAATATTGTTATTGCGTTAAATTGCGATGGTTAAGAAAAGTGAACCGATAGAAAATACTTTTTTCAAGTATCTGGATGTGAAGGGCGATGTTAGAAGTTAGAGAATCTATGTTGACTCAGTTTTATCAGGTAATAATATGTGTTTTCCTCACGGTAGACATAAAAGATGTTTTTGACTGAAACAAAGCAAAATCTAGAAAACTCTTCAAAGGGCGCTTCTCTATTGACAGATTTGACCAGTTTTTAGTATCGAACAGTCAATGTGCCCAAAATAACGTCACCTTTGGGTAGATGTCAGTCCTAGTATCTGGAGCAGTCTTTAATCTACAGTACAGTTGGCTAATCAAGGAAAATAATATGTGGTTAAATGGCCACAGAATCCTGGTGACTTGAGGCGTTAGTCTGGTTTGAATGGACCTCTACAGCAACAAGACGGTCTACCCTCAGTCGGAGGTTGCTAATATTACAAGAATTCTTTGTTATGTGCCAACCCAGAAATGGTCCTTGATTGCCAGACGATCTTAAAGCTTGCAAACCTGTAACGGTGAATGTTTTTAGGTTTTTATGAACATTCAAACTCTGACTACGGAGACGTGAAACAATTTCGAGACAGGCAACTAATAGCCAAGATTCAGCCAGACCAGCTATCAGTGTTGGGCTGTCCAGGCTTAAGCTCATCCTGCAATACCTGTGTAGAGTCCACTCGCTCACCTGGTGTGATGGCCAGACACAGAGACCACTCCCTGGAGGTGGTCATCGTGCACACCCCACGCCAGGCAGACACGTTTCCCGACTATGTGTCGCGTTTCCGGCAGAAGATGGTGGACATCCGGACCAGGTTTCGCGAGACGGCAAGACTGGGGCTTTACCAGGACTACTGGGTCCCGCCCAAATAGTGAGTGGTTACCTCCCATCTTTAAGTTGTTTCTTCTGTTTATATCTGTTCCGCAAACATGACAGGCAGACGGGGACTTTGGGGCAGTGGGGAGGGCGGGGCTGCAATAATAGAGGAAAACGATATAGAGCATGTCCTGCAAAATATAGATGCAAAGAGTTCAGTCCAGAGGAACTTACTCCTATATTTGTATTCTTCAAGGTTTTGTAAAAATTTGAAATTTTATAACATCACAGATAATAGGCAGTTTTATTGATTTGTTTTGTTTTTTTTAATTTGCACTCTATAGCGAGAGTGTTATTTAAATATCCATCTCCATCTCCCTCGATTGCCTATTTTAATTGTCTTCTGCATGGCATTCATGTGATGTTTGTAAGCAACATGCACACTATTGATCAAGCCGCACTGAGCAGATCAATATCGCACCATGTCTGAGTGAGTGCTTGACTCAATCGCTGGCTGACCAGCGAAGTTCGTCTTGGATTAGCGTGCATAGGTTTTTCATTTGAAAATCTTTAAGGGGGGAAGAGAGAGAGAGAGAGAAAGAGAGGGAGAGAGAGAGAGAGAGAGGGGGGGGGGGGGGCTTCAAAAGACTATGTGAACTTGAGTAATGGTATATTAAATATTTAAATATGTATTTTCCATAGATGGCCATATCTATGCGATTAGTATCTCTATCTACCTATCTATCTATTTATCCAGCTAGATATATATAAATTGGATTATATTTAATTTCGAAATGTTTCCGGTATTCTTGAAAATAATGGTTTGTTGCCAGATGACTGCACTAATATACATTGTGTTTGGGTTTCTAAAATTATTGTAACTTAAGTTATTTTTTCTTGGTAAGCAGAAGATTTGACTTTTTCGCCAACGACTAAATCCATCCTTCTTGCACGAACTAATGCTCGGTTGCCGGAGAGGCTGGGCTGTTTCCCCCAACACTGTGACTATCCGCAGTCACGGCTCTTCAATGTTGCAATATTGGCTCCCAGGTAACTGAAATATCCTGCATAAACATAACTCGTTATCAGGAAAGCTCAAAGTTACCGTAAAGATCTATTCCACTTCTGATTCTTTATGCTGATCCGACTGTATCTCGACACATAATGCCGAAAGTAAGCAGAGGGGAATTGAGAGAAAAAGGATTTGAATGTTGTATTCATGAAAAAAAAATTAATTACTCAATTTTCGTTGTCTCTCAAAACTCTTTAAGTAACATTCTTATCATGAGCGTTTGCATGATGTAGAATAAAAGAATGGACCCTTCCAACTTCATCCGCCTGTATTGTTTACATTATGTAGCACACCCTGATTCATGTTTTGTGTTGTTGCACCTGGCTCAATGCTAGGAGGGTAGTTGAAAGGTTAAATTTTATTTTGGTCTGTGTTTCATGGAAATCGAGTCAGAGGTCAATAAATCATGCAGATATTGAGATATTATACTCAGTGTGAACAAGGCTGAATTTTGCAGACAAGAGCACACAGCCTCAGTAAGGTCGAGAACAACGAATTGAAGACCTAGAATCATTGATTTCGACTAATTCATGATTTTTTCCTAAAATGCTCCGTATTGCTGGTTTAGAGGGAATGTTTAGTTCTGTTATCATCGAGATCAACTATAGGTCGATATGGTTAAGGCGTTGATTTTTGTTGTTGTTGTTGTTGTTGTTTGTTTGTTTGTTTGTTTGTTGTTTTTTTTTTGTCTCTAGGCCTACTTGTATATCTGCTTGGTTGTAAATCTTTTGTTCCTTTTACATCCCTTCGCTTCTTAGTTTTTCCATTTGTCAATTTGAATTCCTCCCTTTTCAACTATCCACCCCTAACTCCCTTTTTCTAATTATATTCTTAAAGCCCGCCTCTATCATTCAGACTCTCTGTCTCCAAGTTGAAGCAAATTAGACCTCAAATTGTTGGCAAAAGCAGTTCAATGAATACAACGGATAGAGAAGCGAAAAGCTCGCACAAAGACAAGATGATCCCTTTGGTTATAGCCCACAACAGCAGACTTTGTTAAACAAAAGACAGCCTGAAACAATGAAGCAATAATTATACTCGCCATCAATTCGATATTCCCAGCCAAAACAGACGGTTCAAAGGAATCGATAAAACGTTCGGTAAATATTAAAAGGTTATCGAAAACAGATCTGCGGTTCGAATGAAACAGTTCCAAACTAGTTATGCAACCGAATCTCTGGCATTGTCAGAAACCCTTCACGAGTAATCGGGAATTACAAATGGATATCGATTATCTTTTGAGACTCGGTTCGCTGATGTTGCCGCAGGGGGTGTAACTCTTTAGAACTCTTTCCTCTTGTTTTCCCGCGCTGCATATTAGTTCACTAAGTCTAGAGCCTGTTGATTCCGTCTCGCCAGTGAATTGATTCCTCTGTTTAGATTAGGAAATGTAGTCGATATAATCCATCGGGCTAGAGTGGGCAGACAGGCAGACACACCCGTATCTCACAAACTCTTTCTCTGTGTATTCTGCCCCAAATTGCTTTTGACTCTACTTTTGAAACTACAATTTCATATAAAAAGGTATTAATATCTGAAAAAAGAAAATATGGGAGAGCTTAGTGAGTTTAAAGAAAGGGATTAGGATATGGGAGACAATTAGATGAATGAGGATGAAAGAAAAACGAGGCTTGAAAGAGAAGGAAGATAAACATGTTAATGGAGGGAGAGGAGTGATAGAGAAAAGAGTAGAGCTAGAGAGTGATGGACAAAGAGTAATGATTGATATCAGATTGGGAGAGAAATAGGAAGAGGAGTATGGTGATGTTGAAAAATAACCTACTTTGAAGGTAAGGGAAACAAAGGAGTAAGAAGTCAACCTTCAGAAAGAAGGAGACAAAAGTAGAGAGAGGAGGAGCGAGAGGAAAAAAATGGTTCTTTTAAAAAGATTTTCTTTTCATGCTTTTAAAATGTCCGAATCAATGTAAACTAGTAGCTGTTTTTTCGGGTTCGAACATATTGACACTTTTGATTTTAAAAGAAGAAGAAGATAATGGCCCTCAGAATTTTTACTAACGTGTACAGGAAAAAGGCAAGTTCTGGCACACAAAAAAGAACACACCAAAGACCCCAAAAATAAACTTAGCCAACCTAACTAGCAGTAAAGTGTGTCTAGACCAATATAAAACAGGTCTCAATGAGCGGCTGACAACAATTGAGCAAGACAACAACAACAGCACAGTGAGCGATTCATGGACAAACGTACAGCAGGCGATTAAAGAGTCAGCCAAAGCAAGTGCTGGAGTAAATACGTGTAACAAACAAAAACGCACCGCGAATGATACTATTTCTGAGCTATCGAACAGACAAAAAGACCTTAGGCTACAAATTCAAAACACCGATAACGAAGAAAGAAAGATAAAATTAAGAAATGAAAGAAATAGGGTACTACACACGATTCGGAAAACGATCCTTGAACAAAGAAATGAAGAACTGGAGAAAAAAGTACAGAAGATAAATGAGGCAAACTCAGATAATGCTATGTTCAAAGCAGTCAAGCTGCTTAATCAAAAACATTATGAAAATCCGTCAGTGGAAGACTCGTCAGGAAAGCTCGTCATCAATCCTAACCAAACTTTAGAAATAGTAGCGGACTTTTTTAAAGAAAAATTTCAAAACAAAGACCTAGCAAGTATAGCATCGTTTCAAGGCATACCTAGGAAACTGAATAAACCATTCACATCGGAGGAAGTGAGAAAAAGCTTAGAAAGTTTAAAAAACAACAGAGCTCCAGGAGGAGACGAAATAAGTGGAGAGCTCCTCAAATACGGAACACCACTACTACATAAAAGTATCGCAAACATATTAAACAGGGTGTTTGAAGAACACGAAACAATCAACATCAACTCAGGAGAATTAATTGCAATACCCAAACCAGGCAAGCCGAAAGATCCACCTAAAAACTTAAGGCCTATTACTTTACTTTACACCATCAGAAAGGCTCTTTCAATCATAACTCTTCACAGAATAAGACCGCACATTGAAGAATATCTATCTCACAGCCAAAGTGGCTTTCGGCCTGAAAGAAGCACGTCCGACGTCGCATGGACGCATAAATGGCTGGCAGCCAAGGCTAAGAAAGAGGATGTCGAGATCAAAATCACAGGGATTGACATGTCAGCAGCCTTCGACACAATAGATAGACAAATTTTGCTTGATATAATAGAACGCATAGTTGAAGAAGATGAGCTGAGAATAATACGTTTTCTCTTAAGCGATACAGTCATTAACACTAGGATCAATGGTGCAACAAAGGAAAGACCTTTTGTGAGCAACATAGGCACCCCGCAAGGAGACAGTCTTAGCCCCGTATTGTTTTCAGTATATTTAGAGAATGCCCTGAAAGAAGTAAGAACCATCTTGCCACGACCGACCAATGAACTGGAAAAGACTCTACCTACAGAGATTGCATACGCTGACGACGTAGATTTTGTTGGTCTGAATTTCGTCGATACGGAAGAAGTACAAAACACCTTACATAAATACAATCTACTGGTCAATATAGATAAGACAGAGTTTACAACGTTGTCAAGAGCTGGAACAGAGTATAAAAATACAAAAAAAGTTGGAACTCTCATAGGCGACGAAGAAGACGTTGAGAGGAGGAAACGACTATCCAATGCAGCACTGACAAAGCTTCTAAATGTCTGGATCAAAGGAGATAAGATTAAAAGAAAGACCAAGCTGAAATTATACAGGTCGCTCGTAAAATCAATACTTGTCTACAACTGCGGCACCTGGACACTGACAAAATCTGAAGAAGAAAAATTAAATGCATTTCATCGTAAACAGCTAAGGAAAGTTCTCAACATCAAATACCCCCTTAAAATCACAAATTCATCTCTTTACAACAAGTGCGAGGAACACCCCCTTTCTATTTATATAATTGAGAACAGGTGGCGCCTTTTCGGGCACATACTTAGAAGAAATATTGAAATACCTGCTAATAAATCAATGAACAGCTATTTCGCCACACACGGAAAAAAGTTTCGGGGCCGCCCTTTAACAACACTACCAGTCGTCCTCAACAAAGACCTATCAAGACTACAAGAAAACACATTACAACTCACAACTAGGGAAGACCTCGAACACCTAAGATGCATCGCCCAGAACAGACAGCAATGGAGAGAACTGTCGACGAGAATCCGAAAAGCTGCCGAAGCGCCCCCGTCGGACGACTGAGACGCGGAAGGCCCTAAAGCAAAAAAAAAAAAAAGCAGTACAGGAAAATTCTCTCTCTCTCTCTCTCTCTCTCTCTCTCTCTCTCTCTCTCTCTCTCTCTCTCTCTCTCTCTCTCTCTCTCTCTCTCTCTCTCTCTCTCTCTCTCTCTCTCTCTCTCTCTCTCTCTCTCTCTCTCTCTCTCTTTGCCCACTTATGTAACTAGGATTAACTCTCTTGAACCATTCGGTTATTAGTATATTAGAATTCTAAAACTTGTCTTTTTTTCTCTAAAGAGAAGCCCAATAAATGCTTTCAGAATGGCCAATGAATTAATTTTTAATAGGTGGAAATAAAACACTAATCCCCACTCTGCGTTCTTTTTTTTTTCCCAAGGGAGTGAACCAGGAAAAATCCTGAAAGTGTACTTCATGAAATGACCTCCCTTTATAGAAAGCTATGAATATATAAAGCCTAGTCGCTTGCACAGTAAAATGGGCTTTTTTAATCCATTATTCAGTGTTTAAAAAAAAAACAGATGTCGTTCTTGTATGTCTACGAATTTCTTTACTTTGCTTCGTTCTTTATGCCCTATTGGAGCTGGTGAACAGCAAATAATCCAAACAATAATAGAAGTGCGAGCTGAGTCAAATTACACAGAAAGGCTAAGTAAAATCTCCTCATGTTGCTAGCAAGAAATAATATGTTTGTGCTTTTTATATACGAGATATTTAGGGGAATTTATGGGGAGTGGGTTGGTGGGGTGGGGAGGGAGGGGGGGGGAAGAAAGCGGGGTAGAGGGGAGAGAGGGGTTTTCTATTTAATTCATAGTTTAAAGATGAATCAACACGAGCGCACTGTGATTTGAAGAAAATCCAGGAGATTTGCACGGCTATGATGTGGTTTTCCATCTATTGAAACATAGCTGCTGAATAAACTTTTTTTCCTGCATAAATCTTTATTTTTGGAAACACCTTTATCCCTAGTTACACCTTTATTCCTGGATAAACTTTTCTAGAGAAGTACGTATCGTGACTCAAATAAGAGTCAACTGAAGAATTTTTAATGAAAATGCTAGGGCCAGCTAGCTGAGGAAGTAAACCAAGTCAGATTAGAAATCAACCCCAGGTCTCTCAGAGTAACCGACGAATGTTGTACGCACTGAGTTTTCTGTCGCCTTGAGAAAAACGAGAAAAAACGGTCATTAGCTGCTGTCGGTTACACTCATAAACAGGAATTTTGCTTGATGTCTCATCGATTGGTTGGTTGGTTCAATGATAGATAGATAGATTCATTTAATCTACGATGAGATTTTCTTTCGCTGAAATAGTTACAATCGCAAGCTTTTCCTGGAACGTCAAAATATTCCCGTCAAGGCAGAGTAAAGCTTTTAAGATAAGACCTCAACGTCATTCTCTTGTAATGGAGTGAATCAAAACCGACACAAATAGTCTATCATCCAAGAAGGGGAATACCCAAGCCTTCGGTCACCCACTCTCAGGAAATACTGAGAGCTTTTAAAATGATTTTTCTGGGAAAAGAATAAGGAAATTAACGTCTAGAAAATTTATCTCGGTTCAGTTTGTTAGTCACGTGCCATATTTAGAGTCTTTCTTAAACCTCTCCAGGTTCCCTTTTTTGGGATAAGAACAAGAAAGAATAAAAATGATAAAGTTCTCCTTACTAAGCTTGTCTAATATTACTGAAATTGTTACAAGCCTCTGTCTATCCCTGCGCCATATTGATTTTGTCGAAGCTCAAAGCAAATTTCTTCTCGCCACTTGTGGCGCAACTCAACTGAGTTAATATTTTTCATTATGTTCCTGAGAGTTATTCATACACCATCACGAGCCTCAATGTAGCCCACACAAAGAACTAGGGACGATAACTCTTCCCTCCTTCAACAGACGTAATGAAGGTTCAATAGCAGATCAGATCAGCTCAAGTGCAGCGATCCAGGCCTCCAGTGACAAGCGTAGGAGGAGGGTGGTGCAACAAAGTTCATTTCCATAAGTTTTAGTGTCGGCTGTTATTTGAGATTAACCTTTGGACTAAAATTAACAAATTCATGAAAAACAGAGGGAAAAGCAAATGATCTTAGTTTCTTTCCTGTTTTAAAATAAACCCAGCGGTAAATGTTTGAAACCATCATAAGAAATAAGATATGAATGTATTTCTTTCATCGAGGCAGATAGGCTTAGTTTATGATGATAACAATGTGCCGATAGTGGGCGCTGCACTATAAATCTTAAGATGGCTAAAAACTGCAGAGAAGCATCCTTCGCACTGGTCCCACCTCAGCCAATCACTTGTGTCCGTCCATACAGCGTCAATAACCTGTCCTGTGACAAGTCACTTTCTTGTCTCTATTTCTGATATAGCCACACAAAAAAAAGGGCGAAACGTCTACAGTTATGTCAAATTATTAATTGTTTTGTTTCTTGTCATGTTCCATAGAATTAAAGTTGTGTGCCTGTTCGTATTTGCCTTTTTATACTAATTCTACATTCAACGCGCAACTTTTTTTAGATCCTTTGTCACTGCGAAGATGTGCTCCAAGTGTTGTATTATAAAGAAAAAGGGGGGGGGGGAGAGAGAGAGAGAGAGAGAGAGAGAGAGAGAGAGAGAGAGAGAGAGAGAGAGAGAGAGAGAGAGAGACTGACAGACACAGAGAGAGCGAGAAAGAGAAAGAAAGTATGACAATCGAGAGGGGTTCTATTTCAGGAGAGTAAGGTCTTGAACCTTGTTTTGTTAAATCATATAGTTTGAAAATTTACGATCAAAGTCAGAAAGAGTTATGTTTCTGCCCTATAGCACACCATGCTATTGCTTGCACATATAATTTAGTTGTGTTGTCTTAATTTTTAGATATATCTGCAAAGCCACAATGTTAGGTATATATTTTAATGAAAAGTTTGGCCTTGCGCAGAAGTACGCAGAGAAATAATAATAATTTTTTTTTCACAATGAAAAGAATGGACGAGCTTTTGTTTGATTCGGCTTTTAAGTTCTCTGAACTTTCCTATCATAATCCTGGTTAATGCACGACCTGTTGAAACGAACTCAATCAACTTAATCAATATTTTAAAAAAATTCCTTCTTTCAACATTTCATGAGGCCTGTAAGTTTGGACAACCGAGAAAATCAAATAGATCTATAATCTCGAAGCTTCGGAACTAGAGTGCAATAGCGGGTCGCTTTCATTGTCCTCATGCCCTCAATTCAAAATAAAAGTTAAAAATGTTTCAATAAGAACATGACTCTTAAAATAATGTGAGTCAAAGTTCCCAGGATCTCTCTGCCCAGACATGATTCAAAACCATGTTCTCTCCGATAATTGTCGGTGCTCTCGACTGTTAGCGCAGGTGCTGCTTCAAACTGGAGCGATTTCTTAATTGGTCGATTCCCTCCAACGCGCATGCGCTGATGTTGGACGTCCGGATGAAAAGCTCGATTTTTGTCTTAACCATTTTAACAGTTGGGAAGTGAAACTTCCGGTTGGTATGAGCCTCAGCATTTTGGTGGTCGCTAAGTGCTTGCAACGGTTCTAGCGATTTCACTTCGAGGTCTGTGATTTCCTACGCAGGTCAGCGGGAATAGTACAAGTTTGCTTAAACAGATGAATTATACCGTAACTTTGTTTAGTCTGGCAGGAAGTCGATAAAATCGAACTAAAGCTAATGAGTGTTCTATGTTTGCATCAAAGCTAAAATCAGTAGCCGAGGAGTTTTGCATCACTGGTGTTATGCAGCCTGGTGTTATACAGCCCGGTGTTATGCAGCCCGGTGTTATACAGCCCCGTGTTATGCAGCCCGGTGTTATACAGCTCGGTGTTGTACAGCTCGGTGTTGTACAGCCCGGTGTTTCACAGCCCGGTGTTATACAGCCCGGTGTTATACAGCGCGGTGTTATACAGCCCGGTGTTATGCAGCCCGGTGTTGTACAGCGCGGTGTTATACAGCCGGGTGCTGTACAGCCCGGTGTTACAGTTCCAGCAAATCACCGTTGACAACATCGTATTTTTTTCTTGGAAATAGGTTCAATAGGTCAAATGTTACCTTCCTTATCAATTCTATAGGCTAAATATAAACTCTATTTTGATAGCAAATCTTTTACTTCTAAACGTATCTAATGAGATGCCATACTTAACAATTGTATTGCTTTCAGCAGCCTGGTAGAATTATAGAATTCACGATTAAATCAGCTAATATCAATTTTTCATCTAAAGAGCTCATCTCAGCTAGAGACATTATCTGCATTATAAAACCTATTTTCAGATTAGTAAAAACTCGGTTACCATAGAACTGATCTTTAGATTAGCTAGTAACAGTTCTGCACCGAGGAAAACCATATATAAATCAGCTAGCAAAGGTCAGTATAACTCATCTCTTGATCATCTAGGAAAGGTTCTGTGTCAACAGAACTCAGCATTAGACCAGTTGCCGACATATAGAGTCCTGGAAGCGCTATAAGCATTTTATTAGCTAGACACTTTTCCAAGTCAGTGTTATGCCAGTTTTACTGACAATTATTTCACTCCAAGGGCTCAGCTGTAGACTGAGTAGGACAATTGCTTGTATAGAATTATAAAATTGAGATTAAGACCAGCTAGCATCAGTTTTCTAACACTAGAATTCAACGTGTAGATCAGGCGGCAACAATTAATTTCTGGAAAAAAAAGGTTCAGCATTATACCAGCTGAAAACTGTTCTATGCTGATACATCTCAGCATTGGATCAGCTGGCATCAGCACGGAATTCAGCGTAAGTTCAATCAGCAGCTTTGATCTATCGATAGACTATGGAGGTTCACAAACTATTTCGATATCGTTCGAATTCAGCTCTGGATTAGTGCGAAACACGTTAAATATTATCGAATATGAGTCTATTGTTGCGATGTGTAATATGTCATCAGTAGTTTTCATACGCCATTGGATTTTTTTTTTAGGACTAGATGCTTCATGCAATAAATAAGCGCTTCTTCTTTTGTCATTAGTCAATGGAAAAATATAGTATACATGTATATCTGATTGCTAAGCTTCAGAAGATTGCTATGAGTTTTCTTCGGTGATCTTATCTAGATTTTTGCCCGATATTGTTTCAGATTTAAATGTAAATCTATCTCTGAATATCTAGATAAGAACAAAACGGGTGGCATAAATAAATCAGTTTAGTCCCCATTTGGAACCCATGATCTAAACTTATAAGGCGTTTCAGGCGTTTTGTCGTATCCTAAGATGAGTGTCATGTTGGTAGATTGTATAAATCTGAAGAGATAGTGGAACGTTTTTAACAAATCTATTTACTGCATCTGTGAGAAAAAAAATAAAATCATACTAAATCCTTTGTTGTTCTCCAATCGACCTAATTTGATGCTTTCTTTGAAGATATAACATGATTGAGATATTATAGTGGTATTGAAATAGGACAAGCAAGGGAAAGAAAATGGCAATACCTGCACATGATTTTTCTCGATTATTAACTTATATCTAGTAGCTCAGAGGATAAGCCTCTATCTAAATTGAAAGGGGTGCCTTTCTCTTTCCCAATAATGTTTAATAAATAAAGAGAAAATTGATACGGATACTAAGCAAGTCTTCCTCCCAGTGGCCTAATAAAAGGAAGAGGTTTTTACTGTGCCCGTGCAAAATATAAAATGAAAATTAATGTTTATCCATAGTTCTTGGAATTTTCTCTTACGAAAGCTCAAACATATTCATTAAACTTCCGTGAGGATTGATGGCACAATTTAGACCAGGTGGCAGCACTTGTGTGGAGGTAGGATCCGACAATGTCAAAACTACCCATGTAGGACAGCAACTAGGGACACCACTGTAGAGATAGGAGATAGGATCCGACAATGTCAAAACTACCCATGTAGGAAAGCAACTGGGGACACCCCTGTAGAGATAGGAGATAGGACCCGACAATGTCAAAACTACCCATGTAGGACAGCAACTAGGAACACCCCTGTAGAGATAGGAGATAGGACCCGACAATGTCAAAACTACCCATGTAGGACAGCAACTAGGAACACCCCTGTAGAGATAGGAGATAGTACCCGACAATGTCAAAACTACCCATGTAGGAAAGCAACTGGGGACACCCCTGTAGAGATGGGAGATAGTACCCGACAATGTCAAAACTACCCATGTAGGACAGCAACTAGGGACACCACTGTAGAGATAGGAGATAGGATCCGACAATGTCAAAACTACCCATGTAGGAAAGCAACTGGGGACACCCCTGTAGAGATAGGACTCAGTATTACACCATCCAGTATAACACTTCAGTGCAGAGAGAATCCGATTAAGTTGCCGTCACACTGCAGATCGGTCCAGGTTCTCTGCGTTATGAGAAGGAATTTCTGTATCGCGTAATGTAGACCTTTAATCCACTTGACAGAGCCGACTTCGATCTTCACGGTACTACGAGGATCTGAGACGGACAAAGTTGACCCCCACCCCGCCCTTTTCTCCTCCCACTATCCGTCAACAGCTCAAGCGGATGAAAGGTGAAACCTACATCTAGTTAGGAAGAAAGAAGCGACTTTTCTGGGTGATTGTGCGATCATGTTTTATCTGTTACTCAGAAAGAAACTGTGCGATATGTGGTGTTTGTAGCTAATAGAGTGTCGTCATCAAGTGTTTCTCAATTGTTCATATTTTTCTTGTCTAATATAAGAGGCTTGTCGGTGTGCAGGTAAACCCGAGCTTATTATTAAGTGGAAAAGCGAAGATTGTAATTTGTCCATCGAGAGGGACACATAAACTAACCTTTCTGTTTGTCAAAGTATTAACTGTTGTTATAAACAGACATCCATATCGTAGGTATTTCTCCAGTTTCAGAGCTGAGACGGTGAATCTATGATTATTATAAAGAGCAAATCAGAAGCTGCAATTACAGTAACTGTTCTGAAATTTGTATTATGTGTTTTCAAGAAAACCTACAGAACAGAAAAAAAAATTAAAAAACTTGGAGAGCTTTCACCAACAAAGCGACTTTGATTCTTCATTTCCTTTATCTAAAGGCCAGTAAATGTCGATCTTTGGGGTTCGAGGTAAGACAATGGCCAGTCGTGCTGTTATAGAAAGATATTAAACCTTTTATTGGAAATGGCTGTTTATTTTTCCTTTGCATTTACACCGACTTGGATTATTCATGGTGATTTTTAAAAAAATGAATCGACGTATTGATTATGATTATAATCGATATTCTTGTAATCGCTAATCGTCGCAGGCAGTATTGAAGATCATCTTGTAATCGGAAATAAACAAATAAAAGCAAAACTCGACTATTTTGCACAGAAAATCGAGAATGCCATGGATATTCCAGCAGTGTGGACTTTGTTGCATGCTGGGACACAGCTGTGACGTCAGGCGCGCTGTTTGATATGCAATATTCGATCAGTCGCAATACCAACATTTATTTCATGGTGCGGAATTTAAGGATGCCTACAATGCTGCAGTCCACATTATATCGAAAATAACAAAATGATCCCAACACTGGTCTCGCTTGGATTCCATCCCGTGATAATAGAGCTCGAGGTCCCGCGATTGTCTCACAACGATGCCTGTGAATCAAGAGATAGAAATTTGAAATATACCCTTGCTTTACCTGACTGGATTTTGGAGATTATAAATGCTGTTATTTACTCTACTGCTTCCGTGAAATCATAAAATGTAAAAGAGGCCGTGAATCTTTACCAACTTGTCTTTGTTTCAATGCGTTCCTTTTCTATGGGCAAGTTGGTATTTGTATTTTAGACTTCTAAAGGATTTTTACTTTTAAATCTTGGATGAACAGTGCAAGGGGCTTGTAATTCTTATCTATGTAATTATATTTATAAATTTATAGTCCTAGATTCCCTAAGGAAGTATTCCGTATTAAAAAATTAAATGCAACAACAATTGGACCGTAGTTTTGATGAGATTATAGATTTTGATTTTACTGTTATTTAGGAGTGATTCAATATTGTTACACTATCGGATTTCCGGATTGTTATTAAACTGGATGGAAAGTTCCAGAGTGGCTGTGATATAATGAAGTCTCGAATATTCTGTGAGCGTTCCTCTCTAGCACGATTATCATATTATTCTCTACCCGCAAACCTTGTGGCGGCAGCCTGCCTTTGTCTCACTGATAAAGATAATTGCTACAAGATGAATGGCTGCCCAGTGTGTTGATAAACCCAACCCACTCTAAGTTTATATCAGCTCTATTTTGTTACAATAAAACGCAACACGTGAGATCCTAAACCAATGCAACCTTTCGGGTCTGGCAGGTTTTTAAAAAGTTGGGATCGAAATTTTAATGTTTGTCGTGTTGTTAACAATACTATGTTTGAGAAAGTGTGCACACAGCATTTGGCGGATTGAATAGGGAAAACAGCATTCCTGTTCTCTGAAAATTTGTTCCAAGCATGAGATTCAAGAGATATTCGAGTAAAGTTCAGAGAACAAAATTAAAGAATTTAAAGGATTATTGAGGGAGAGATGGAGTGAATGCTTTTACCTTTGAAGCTCTGAAGTTGTTCCTTAAACTCTTACAATTGTGACATTTGTTCTTAAACGGAAATCCCATTTGGCATGTTCAAGAAATACTATTGCCTCTTCAAAGAGGCTTCAGAAGGCTTGGGACGCAAGGTCGACGTCATTTCAGTTTGTCTCAAGGGCACAGAGGTATCGATTAAGCAACTCTAACCTGCCAGAAAATTAATATCCCAGTAGGGAGGGCGAATGGTGCCAATTCTGACATGTATTGTGTACTCTATCTTCGCTCTCCGACACTTGTTAGTTGTCGGGCTGGAACAAATGAGCATGATTGAACTTTATCATATTTGGCCTGGTTGGCAAGAACCACTTGATGTTAATGTTATCAAATGATTGGCCAGGACCTAGGGGGGCCAGGGAAGCCAAATCAGAGTATAATGTTACCCGCAGCGTTGGTGGCCGTGTCACAAGTGCGCACTCGCACTCACTGGATCCAGGCAGTAAAGACGGTGAATTGTGTTGGACCATTGAACTTTATTTATCAAAGAGGTCGAGCATGTTCTACGTTTGATATAATATGGGTTTATGCGACCTTGCTTAATGACGCCAAAAAGAATATAAAACAGCTTTCAAATATCTACATGATCTTACCCGGAATCAACATGAGGGCTGTATCTGTAAGTTTATCTCACGGTCAGTGATCCCTAGCTCTCAACTCCAGCCTAGAGCAGTGCCACGCCAGGCGTAGAGGAGGAAACACGTCATTGTGGAGATCAGAAAAGATCAGTTGACCGGCTACAAGACCCGTTCTCTAGAGAACCAGGCAAATACGAGACACGACTGAATTATAGAAGAAGGCAATGATCGTGCTTGTCTCTAGAAGCCGGTAACGTTATGCAATAACTTTTTAGTCGATTTCTGTTTAATGAAACATAAAGCTAAAGCCATGCAGCTTTGTGTTAAAGTTTTTTGTGATATTCTTAGGTGTTGATGGCAAACCATGGAAACTTTTTTGTGTTTTTTTTAATCTTCATTTCCCGGCGCTGATGCCCCGTGGTACAAGTCAGAAATCACGTAGATTCTTCTCAAAGATGGTGAAAATATAACATTTGTGCCCTTAGTAAGTTCATTTTTATTATGGAAAGTGTTAATTTTTATTTCTGTATAGTCAAAGTTTAAAAAAATTCCTGGAGTGTAAGGCCGTTTGCATCTGTTAAACAATCAGTCCGATGACAATGTTTCAATCGATTTAGACTTTTAGAATAGAAAAGAATTTACTCTTTATTTCACGGTTTTCTCTGAAGATTATCAGGGTTTTTGACTTATTATTACAATCTGTCTTATTCATTAACCATTTGACGCAACACGACAAAGAGCGAATACTTAATCTGAGCTGAGTGAGCACATAGATCTGCAGCAGAAAGTTCTCCAGCGGCCGTAAGGAGCACTGATCGCAGCCACTAAGGTATGACCAGTTGCCCGCTCAATTGTCTTTTATTGATTAAAGGATTCATTGCGCTTTTTAATTGCTCTTTACCTCAACTTGCGATCCTATGGCGTCAGCAGCACAGAGACTTTCTTGTGTCACTGAAGACGCATCTAACTTAAGTCTAAAAAGAGGCAAGGTAGCTTGTATGACACGAGACAATTAAAGACGCGAACTGTTCAGATGGTGACGATGAAGATGAATAATTGAGGCCTTGATCGTGGTGGTGATCTCCGAGTCTCACGCACCTAGGCCCGCCCCCGCCCGACCCCGCCTCTCACTGCTGGACTCAACCAACTCTCTTACTCGTATGTCTATCAAGTTCGTATAAAGCTCTCAGGACATTTGCAACCAGGAAAACTGTATAGAGTAAATATTTGTTTTGATCTTCGCGTGGAGCTTACCTTATCATCACAAGAGTCTTGGATGAAACCAAACCGTGCATTTCAAATCGAATATAATTCTGTTTCGAGCACAGTTAAATCGACAGAAAAACTCACCGTATATCGCCGCAGAACACTATTGGTAGTTTGATTTTTATTTTAAGTTATATTTGTAAGAAATTGTGATATTAAGGTCTATGAACAGACAACTAAGCTTGCCAGCAGATTTTTGTGCAGGTTCTGAGGTCCAGATAATTATTGCCATGGCATTTCTTAATTAATGGAATATCTTTAGAAACCTTAGAAAATTTCACCGATTTTTATGCTCCTTATCATACTTTGTAATGCATTGGTTAAATCTAACAATCACCATTCAATTCCAGCAATAGTATTTTTTGAACAATAAGAAATACTTTCCTCTGCTAGTCCACTCCAATTGCGAAACTAAAAATCATGTGTTTCTATCAAGTTTAGGATCGGTGAGTTGTGGTTATAGCTGTCAGTAGTGATCTTGATGTAACTGCTTTTAACTACTTTCATTAGAGCAAAAATAGTTTTTCATTGCACTAACAAATCAGATTCAAACCTAATGGTTATTTTGAAAGTAAATCACAGTTGGCGAAATAGCGAAGTGCTGTATTTAAAATAGCCTTTGAGAGACTTAAGATTGTAACCATTTTGTAACTGTTAAAAATATCTAGTCAAACATTTTATTGAAATAAATATAAGGTCATAGTCAACACTATGTTCTTATATTATTCCACCAGTTATGTAACAGTCTTTCAATTTTGTCCCTCTTCGCTTGTGCTCTAGGAGAACAGAGTTGAGGAGGGTAATTGACTTGAGTAAAATAGCTACTTCCTTTTGTGAGTATCTTTATATTCTCAGATTGTTTGAGATAGTTTGTCTACCACAGAGCGATCCCAGGCCTAACAAAATTCCTTTAGCAAGGATAAGGTATAACGCTGGGGCCCCAAATCCATCAAGATATGGCGTGTTTCGAACCCAACAATAAGAATCTCCACCTGTCTCAGGGCGGGTGCTCTATCTTGTATCCGCCGGTGCTGCCCATTCAGAGCTGTTGTCGTGCTGTCAACGGTCTCTTGCCTGGAGCCTGTTACAGCTGATCTAGGTGATGACTGTGTGGTCAAGCCCACTTCAGAGATCCCATGCAGTCCCGATCAATTCTGAACCCTCTATTCACTAGAAGCAGTAGAGATCTATAGCTGTGCTGTATTGTTGACCTATAGGCATTCCATGCGGGAACCTCAGACAGAGAGCGACTTGCGGACTCAAAAACCTCACATGATATTGGAGAGCATCGATTGATTGGCGAATTGATTGGTTAACTTCTTGATTAGAGTCCCTTCCTTTACAAAGTGATACACGGTCTTATACAGCTCATTTAAAAAATTAGATTACCCAGGCAGAAATAGGATTTTATTCTACCTTTTGGTCACATTATTTGTATGTGATACAATCTTCACATTGGCAGACAACTATATGGGTGAAAAGTAAACGATTTACAATTCTAAGAGATCATGTTTTGTCAGAAACTCAGGCTTTTTTTCATCCCGGAGGAATTTGTGCACTTTTACCTTTAACCAGTCGAATAAAAGAAATGGTCAAAAAAATAAATGAGCTTGCAATTAAGAAAAATAGTTTGACTTTTATATAAAACAAACTCCGCTAATTACCAAACCATGGACCATAGGATTGTTTCACGTTGTGGTGGATTTTTTGGATTGTTCCAAGTTGTGGCAAGGGTTATTCCACGTTGTGGTGGATTTTCTAGCTAGGATTGGTCCAAATTGTGGCGAATTTTCTAAGATTTTTCCAATTTGTAGCAGACTTTCTAGGATTGTTCCAAGTTGTGGCAGATTTTCTAGGATTGCACCACGTTGTGGTGGATTTTCTAGGATTGCACCACGTTGTGGTGGATTTTCTAGGATTGGTCCACGTTGTGGTGGATTTTCTAGGATTGGTCTACGTTGTGGTGGATTTTCTAGGATAGTTCCAAATTGTGGCAGATTTTTTAAGATTGTTCCAAGTTCTGTCAGATTTTCTAGGATTGCTCCAAGTTTTGGTAGATTTTGTAGAATTGCTCCAAGCTGCAATAGGTTATTTTAGAATTTTTTCATGTTGTTGTGGACTTTCCAGGGTTGTTGCAAGTTGTGGCAATATTCCTAAGCTTGTTCCATGGTGTGGCATATTTGCTAAAATTGTTCCGAGTTGTGGAATATTTTCTCAGGTAGCGAAGTAGAGCTTTCTCTGTACCTGTGGATGAAGTCGCCGAAGAAGCGCAGGCAGGGTGTCGATTCTATTGATAGTAAAGTGCACCAGTGGAAGGTACAAGCCTGTAGATCTAATCAGACTAAGTCGCTCTCACCTGCCATAACTCTTATCACCTGGATTCTAGACAATCAGGGGAAGTCTAGACCTGAAGATATAGACCCATTGTTCATTACACTTTATTGTGACCTTAACCAGTGGCATTAGGGATACAGTTATACAGTTGATAATTTCTCTCTCTCTCTCTCTCTCTCTCTCTCTCTCTCTCTCTCTCTCTCTCTCTCTCTCTCTCTCTCTCTCTCTCTCTCTCTCTCTCTCTCTCTCTCTCTCTCTCTCTCTCTCTCTCTCTCTCTCTCTCTCTCTCCCCCTCCCTCTCTCTCTCTTCTTAGTTCTTTGATTGAACTTTAAACGATAATAGTAGTTACATAGGGAAGGCTTTTACTATCAACTTTTTCAAAATCTAGAAACGTCATTTTATACTTAGCCGCTACTAATAGGACCTCGTTTTGCGCCTCAATTATGATTGCACATGTTTCTTGAATTTGACCTCACAAAATATAAGAAATATAGAAGAGAATC
The DNA here is from genome assembly GCA_033675545.1 of Elysia crispata. Lineage (NCBI taxonomy): Eukaryota > Metazoa > Mollusca > Gastropoda > Plakobranchidae > Elysia > Elysia crispata. The sequence goes on along the minus strand of JAWDGP010002436.1, from coordinate 1,867 downwards.
TTACGATGTAAAACAAATAGAGATATTTGTGCCGTTCTCTCGAGATACAAATCTTGTACGTGTAACTGGCAACATAAACATAGAAAGTCTTTCATTTTTAGTTCAAGAAAGTAGAAGTAGAGCAAAAATAGTTTAGCTCCAGTAATGATTTGATTTAACTTATTTCTTTACATGTTTATAACTACTAAGATTTGCCAGTTTTAAAGCAATTTTGCAGCAGAAAAATCTATTCTGTGATATCCGTTAGTGTCGAAATTTTTGAAGCTTTGTTTGTGAAATTTTATTATTTGGAAAACTGTTTTGAAACGTAAACAAAACACGACAACGACATTTTGGCAGTTCATTAATTACAGTTGCGTGAATCCACTGGACTTTAAAACTTGTCTGGTGCGTGAGTAGAGTTCCTAGCAGAATTATCCTATCTTGTCTTACACTTAACGGTTTCCACTCTTGTGACAGATTGACTCAGGATTGTGAGACCAGAGTTTGACATAACCGCAGCCATGCATAAAATAAGAAATGTTTGAAAAATCTTCACATGGTTATGTGAAACTGTTTGGGATTGCTTATCAATACTTTTCAAAATGTGATACAAGTATACTGAAACCAGAGGAATTAGCTGATGCGTAACCCAGTGTATCAGAGGAATCCATTAGGTTGAGAGCCATGTTTCCAGGGCTGTCAGAGAGTCTGACATCTAGGAGCACGCCTTACGACAGCCGTATCTTGCGGTTCAGATCCACCCCATCGCCTGATGCCATAAGGCAGAGGATCCTAGCATGTGTTCAGTCGCTCAGGTAAGAATAGAGGATGAGATGTAATATACCATGTTGAGGATGAGATAAAATATTTCATGTTGAGGATGAGATGTAATATACCATGTTAAGGATGAGATAAAATATGTCGTTTTGAGGATGAGATGTAATATGCCAAGTTGAGAATGAGATAGAATATGTCATGTGAGGATGAGATTTAATATGCCATGTTGAGGATGAAATAAAATATGTCATGTTGAGGATGAGATGTAATATACCAGGTTGAGGATGAGATAAAATATGTCATGTTGAGGATGAGATAAAATAAGCCATGCGATTGCTTACATTTCATATGTACATGGCACACGTTTTATATGTCATTACCTCTACTAAGCCGTTCTTCAGTAAGATGATCTTGACCTGTGTTTTGCCTCCGCCGCTCTGATGATAACACGATGAACTCAGGACCTCCGTAATTCTGGTGCGCCAATGATCACGGAAATTTTTATGACAGGCTTTCCGACTTTTTCAACCATCTAAAAACAAATTTTTGTATCTCGCGGCTCTCACTCGTTCTCTTTTTCCCTCCTTCCCTTCCCCTCCTCTATCTTTTTCTATCTCTCTTTCCCTTTTTATCTTTCTCTCTCTCTCTCTCTCTCTCTCTCTGCCTCTCTTTCACTCTTTCTCCTCCCCTTTTCAACTTTTTTCTCATTTTACTTCCTTCCTCTCTTACCATTTTGTTTTTCTTTTGTCTTATTTTCTCTTTTATTTTCCTACCCCCCCCCCCCAAAACCACCCCAAAAAAAAGAAGAAAAGAAAAAAAATCTCTCTCTCTATCTATTTATCTATCTATCTATCTATCTATCTATCTATCTATCTATCTCCTTCTCTCTCTTTCTCTCTCTTTCACTCTCTCTCTCTGTTTATGTCTCCCTCAGTCTTTCTCCCTCTCTCTCTCTCTCTCTCTCTCTCTCTCTTTCTCTCTTTTGCTCCTCCCCCCAAAAAAAAAATTGACTGAATTCAGAGGAACATGTAACACAAAAACACAAAACAAAGCAGGCAAGGAAGAGCAATGTGAAATTTCTTCTAACTGACATGGCCTTTACCTTAGA
>JAWDGP010002435.1:20000-76989 GCA_033675545.1 Elysia crispata | reverse complement strand
AGAAAGATAGAGAAAGAGAGAGAGAAAGAGAGAGAGAGAGAGAGAGAAAGAGAGAGAGAGAGAGAGAGAGAGAGAAAGAGAGTGAGAGAGAGAGATAGAGAGAGAGAGGAGGAGGAGGAGGAGGAAAATCCTAACTGGTATAGTTTACTCTCGACTCTAGTATACTTAAGCCACGACTGAGTAGGGCAAGAGTAGTATATTGATAAACAAAAGACTCACTGTAAACGAAGCTCATTCCCTTGTCTTTTAGGAATCTCTAGTAACCATCGCTAGCGCCTATGTTTACATCGCTAGAGTGGAATATCGAAAACAGGGAGTCAAGTTCAACATGGTCCTCTCCCGCACCTTCCTTTGCCTCTGTATGTCATTTTCCTCTTGATTCCTTCATTTTTGCCTCTCTTTAGTTTTTTTCATCTCTTCTTCTTTATCTCTGTCTGTTTATCTGTCTGTCTCTCTCTGTCTCTCTCTGTCTCTCTCTCTGTCTGTCTGTCTGTCTGTCTGTCTGTTGTCTGTCTGTCTCTCTCTCTCTCTTACTTTTCTCAATCGCGTAATCAATTCTTAAATGAATTAATGCCATATGTGGCTGCAAATGTTGTATTTTTCATGCGTTTGTACTGTTGAAAGGCTAGTTAAGCCTATACTCATAGCCTCATTATCACCACTGACACCAGCACTATCTTTGTCGTCGTCGTCGTCCTCCTCCTCCTCATCATCATCATCATATTTATTTGAACATTATGATCATTATCGTCATTGCCATTATCATTATTATTATCATCATCATCATCATAGTTATTTCAACATTATGATCATTATCGTCATTATCATTATTATCATCATTATCATCATATTTATTTCAACATTATGATCATTATCGCCACAACCGTTATTATCATCATCATCATCATTATATTTATTTCAACATTATGATGACTATCGTCATTACCATTATCATTATGATGATGATAATCATCATCATATTTATTCCAACATTATGTTCATTATTGTCAATATCATTTTTCTCATCATCATCATTATATTTATTTTAACATTATGATGACTATCGTCATTACCATTATCATTATGATGATGATAATCATCATCATATTCATTTCAACATTATGATCATTATCGTCATCATCATTATCATCATCATCATATTTATTTCAACATTATGATCATTATCGTCATTATCATTATGATCATTATCAACATCAATGTCGATGTATCACTCACTAGAGCCAACATCTGGGTCTCAAGCCAATTGTTTCTCTCCTTCCCTCCTTTTTCCCATTTTTTGTCTTTCTCTATGGTCATTAATCTTCTCCTGTTATCACTTCTACAGCCGACCTCGTCACTCTTATCAAATACAGGTCAAGCAGAAATTACCTTTGTTGTAAACGAATTGCACTAGAATTCAATTAATAAGGAGAAAAAAATCATGATATCAGTTTTTCTTTACAGCTTCAAGTTGTTGGTTAAAGAAATAGAGCATATTGTTAATTATAGTCAAGACATAAGGCAGTCGAGAAACTCAGATATATTAATATAGCATTAACGATTTAAGTTGTGCTCGTATTTGGGCTCTTGGTGTAAAATCCACCATCAAATACTTTAACAGAGTTGTGAGATGGTAAAATCTGGTTTCGATTGATTTTAGATTATGTAGCGCAGTGCTGACATCATTTTTTTTCTCCTTTACAAAGCAGAAGCAACGTCGCGAGAGACTGATGAAGTAGGCCTAAAGTAAAAAATAAGATAATGTCAATAAAACAAAAATAACGAAGAAAAAGAGGAAAATATCATACAAAAGTTGAAATACTCATTAAGTACATATCATTTTTAATACTAAGAAGATTATTTATTCAAATTAAATATATCCTACCCATTCTCTTTCATCGGAGTGAAGGTGGCTGGTACAAAATCTTCAACACAGAAAGACATTTTTACCTAACTTTTTAACCGATATTGCTTGAGAAAGAAAGAAAAAGTTGGTCTAACTGCACATCCAGTGGTTAGCAGACCTCAACTAAAGACAATCTAATCGTGTTAGTCCAAGAACAGTCTTGAACATGTTAGAGGTTCACAGATTCGGACATAGGTGGGCAGAACTTACTCGTGATATCGCTGACCGTCACAATAAGTTATCAACATGTCTATACAAAGATTATGCAGAACCCGCCCATTATTGCGTGTTCCATATTGGTAGCAGCAAGGCCTTCTATAAACTAACAATAGAGATGACTTTGGTAGCAGTCAAGAAGAGTAGAGCTCTAAAGCCACTGAATGGAGGCTACGGGAGAACACCAAACATGGAGCGAGAGAGGAAAGCTGGCTGCCTGCGCGGTGACGGATTGAGAAAATTAATACCACATTATTTAGCCTGCATGGTTGTCTGTTAACCTGGAGTCTTCAAAAAGATTTGGGATATTATTCAAGACTTTCAACAAATCTCTAACAGGCTGGGTCTACAAAAATTTTAAAACTTTGAGGACATGCTTGACTTATCCAGTTATAGGGCGCGACTCGAAATCTAAAGAGAAGCCCTTTCCACTTTCAGCGTGGTTAAGTTGGCCATAATCCAGCCAACTGCACTTAATGCTTACCAGTATCCAATAGTGTTAGTGCACAAAACTTTAATTGACAGTAAACTAACAACAAACTAGGTGAATAAGAATAGTCAGCTTATTTTATAAAGCCTTTTAAATATCCATCGTTATTTAAGTTAAAATAAAAAAAAGCAATAGATTCCAGCCATGCAGGGCCTCTTTAGACACTTTTTTTGCATGAATTCATAGACATCCAATAAGTGTTTGAAACGATTGTTTAGAAAGATTAGAATATACAGAATAAGCTGAGTGCCTGGATTACAACCAATTTGGAGAGTTCTTGACGTCATAATCCTCTACTCTTCATTCTGAGAAATCGAAAATTAGTAATTATGTTTCGGAGTTTTTACGCTCTGCCTAGTCTCTGTTGCTGTTTAAATGCTCCTTGCTAAAATAATGTAGGATTGGATTCTACACTAACAAACCTATCGCTTCGATGTGAATGGAGAGGAAAGAATAATGATCAATGAAACGGTATCACACGCTTGCTCTGACGCAACAAACTTATCAAAGCTATCGGTGAAATAAGGGCTTCATTGAATCTGTAACATTCCAAAAGGCTAAAAGAATACCGCTATACGCAAAGACAGACCGGTTAACCGAAAATTAGTTCTTCATCAAAATCTTTTTTAATTAAAGAAAAAATCGCATGCAGACCTGCATTTTGCCAACTTGCCTGTGTTTGCATTTTGATTAAGACTATGTAAACAGAGACGCCATTTAACCGCTGGGAATTTGATGAGGAAAGAAAGAGTAGGGATAGTAAAGGGTGAGGCTGGGGATAGGAGGTGGCAACTATACCCGACTGACATCCCGTTTTATATACATACAAACATACATATATATATATATATATATATATATATATATATATATATATATATATATATATATATTTATATAATTGCACCCTCCCCCCCCCCCCCCCTCTCTCTCTCTCTCTCCCTCCCTCCTCCCACCCCCTCTCTCCCTCTCTCAGCCCCGTCTCAATCCCTCCCTCCTCCTACCCCCACCTTCTCTCTCTCTCTCTCTCTCTCTCTCTCTCTCTCTCTCTCTCTCTGCCTCCCTCCTTCCCACCCTTCTCTCTCTTTCACAATGGAAACGTGTGTCAGCTCTACTATACAGGCCTACCTATGAAGACCACAGCCGTCTGAACTAGGTCATAGACCGTAAAGCAGCTGAACTTGAGACACACAGCAACATTGTGTTTGTTCACTGGGGTAAAACCACCGACTAGTCTTACAATCATCAGTGGTTTGTTGCAGTATAAACCTCGGTATTAGATACCAGGATAGTCCATGGGAAGCCGCTGAGATTCTCCACTAAACCATATACATGTATGTATAAGTATTATGTGATTTGAACTACATGTTACTCACAATTGGAATACAGTGAAAAATTATATCAGCAGTCAAGAGATCATACCTTTGACGAATTGGTTCTCGTTTTATTAGTGCATTAACCCTTCATATAATTATGCCATCGTGTTTTCTTCGGTATAAGATTGTAAAAAGAGATCTAAGTAAACCAGTAGGTGACAACATGATGTAGGTCAAACGTATATCAGATCTAGATCTAGATAGGTACTACAGCCAGTCGGCACGTCATTGTTACGAGGGTCTTGTTTCATGTACAATTAACATATGCAGACCGTCCCCACAAGCCTGTTACGGATATATGGGCTATTTTTAGAACCAGTCCCTGCGTTATGCCCTGTTTGTAGTGTATATGCCCTGTTTGTAGTGTATATATAGTGGCCGACCAGGTCAACGATAATGAACCCAAAGCAAACATTTTTAATGGCTAAGGTACCTCTATCGCTAAAAAAGGCTTCGTTTGAACTGGAGGACTAATGAGCTGAGAACACTCTTTATTCATATTTCCCACACACCGATATTTGTCATGAAGAACTTGTTAATGCCTCAAGCAAGTGCAAATCATTTTCTAACAATGAACTACAATTAAAAAAAAAAACACCCTAAGACATATCATACCTTAAATACTAAACCAAAGTACTCAATCGGAAGTCCTACCATTTACCCTCTCTAATCTAAAATACTCCCGAGGTGATGTTTGGTTTCATCCGCAAAATAAGGTTCAGTGAAATAAATGAGGAGTATGTGCAGAAATAAGATAAGGTAAGATAAGATGCACTTTATTTTCATTTCTTTAGGGACTTTTTTCCCACACATGTCAGCAGATTAAAATAAAGTTACATGCGCAAAAATCATACACAATAATTGTAGACTCATTACGTTATATTCGAGTCTCACAACTTAATATAAAAAATTCAATATGAAGAAAGAGTATGCACATGATTATATTTCATAAAGTTTCTTGTCATTCGATGTAACTAGCTAAGAAAACTAGGGGAAAACCTAGTATGACTCCGCATGGAGTTTGAACTATAGAGCTTAATACGGTGTGGTATAAGTGAGTTTAAATCTCTGTTACTTTCAGTAGGAATGGACACCAAACGTTTACTTCTAGATGATTTAGCGACGAAAGAGTTCAAGGGATTACCTGTGTCCTGAAGTATGTTATTTATCTTCCACAGTGACGGCCACAGGTTAATGAGGACACGCAGATGTCCAGACTCAGCAAAAAACTTCCAACTTTTTTGTCCTTTCGTTTCAGTGGTTGCTAAGGTCGTACGACATATTAGTTTTGGTCGCAACAAACTTCCTTTCCATGACAACAAGCATAAAAAAGAGCACCGTACCAGCATTTTTCCTGGCCTATGTATAAAAATTTATAACTAACGTGGTTAATCTTCTACTGAGATTTAAGCCAACAAATTTTTCAAGTTTCTCAATACATAAAAATAGCGAAACTAAGACAGTTTTAACTAAATTCCGGCCTGCAATCGGCGCCTCCCCGCTATGGACTTAGACCGTGAGAGATCACTCAAACTGCCATCTTTCATTATCATAATTTAAAAATAAATCACTAGAATAATATGAGACATCCATAAACTTACTCTGTAAGTGTATTTAAGTACATGACTCCAAAATATAAAGATGCACCATACACATCTAGATTTAGATCAAGCTAGATCTAGATCTAGACCTAGTTCGAGTACGTCTGATTAAAACGCCCGAAGCAGTGACTATTGCGCCATTTACTAAAGACTACTAGATCTATTGCTAAATTTAGATTTAGAGATTTACAAAGTATATTCTTAATGCAATACATATAATTATTTAGCGAAGCCAGGGTAATCAAGGCCTAGTCTATCCGATGCATTAGAGGCACGATATCGTATATAGATCTACATACAGCTTTGTCAGTTCAATCACCTAATTTTTTTAATATAGATCTACATGTATTGAAATTTTAAAGCCATTGGTAGTAGAGTATGATTCACTAAAGGGAAGACAAACCTTCACGTTTTTTCAAGCACAGAATATTCTGCCAATTGAATAATGTTTATATATATATATATATATATATATATATATATATATATATATATATATATATATATATATATATTATTATTATTATTTTTTTTTTTTACTCCAAACCTTTTCTAACTTTTAAAAAATAAGCAGAAAAATAATAATACAACATTTACTGTAAGAAATTCAGTACTTGATTAGAACACTATTGTTTATAAAATAGGATAAGTTAAGTTTCCACCATCGTTGACTAAAACAGTTATGGCGGCTCCGGAAAATTACGAAAATACCCGGGACATCCCGAAGGGCCTATTTGTGTATATGTCCGTTTTTCCTTAATTTGTGGTGACGGTTCTCGAAAAATATCATAGAATGAATCAATACGTCTAGTAAATTTACTGGCTCTATTTACTGTCGCACCTTGACACAAACTTGTCAACCTCTCGTCTATAAAATAATTCATTTTATTGCATCATTATGGATTTTGAACCTACTTGATATAGACGTACAGGACCATAAACAAACACTTTTTTATGCTCAGGCAGAGTAAAACATTCTTCAGACTTCTATTTTACGGTAACCGGCACAAAACGGCAATTACAATGTTCTCTGATAATGACTAAATGTCAGAAAAAAAAATTCAATTTTCCCCATTACTCTTTACTTACAGATTTTTCAACAGGAAAAGTATCAAATGTTAGCAATGTCTAGTATTACTACTTTATGAAATTAATAAGATCTTAGTCATAGTGTCGGCTTTCTTTGATGAAAATATTTTTTAAATTCAAAATCAATGTAGCTGGTTTCTGTTCTAGAACATGAGCAACTGATTATTTTTAACTGCTTTGGAATCTTGTTAAATTTGATTCTTATCTGTCTCTTCACATTCAAAGTAAATGTAGGGATCTATTAAAACGAATCTCTCTCTCTCCCTCTCTGTCTCTCTTTCTCTCTCTCTCTCTCTCTCTCTCTCTCTCTCTCTCTCTCTCTCTCTCTCTCTCTCTCAAACTCAATCACTTTTAATTGTCTCTATTTCTAAAAATACTCTCTTGTCCTACCTTTCTCTCTCTCCCTCCCTCCTTCTCTCTCTCTCTCTCTCTCTCTCTCTCTCTCTCTCTCTCTCTCTCTCTCTCTCTCCCTCCCTCTCATTCTCCACTTCTCCTTGTGTTAATCTTTTCTCTCACCTCTATTCAATTTGATTTTAATATATACGAGAGTCTATGGTAAGTACGTGATTTCTCCATAACCATAAGGCGCTCTACATGAAATAATAATAATAATAATAATAATAATAATAATAATAATAATAATAATAATAATAATAATAATAATAATAATAATAATAATATACAATAATATACACAATGTCTTACTTTTTCAAAGGTGGCACATTTTATGAGTTTAAAAAAACAACAACCAAAAACAAATACGCCTCATTTCTTATCATGCAGACTATAATGTCTCAAGTGTGTTAAGAATTTTAATGGAGAGAAGACAGACTTGCTCTCAATGGCCGTCATGCATTGCGTGAGAAACCATGACATTCTCGCCGGGTCTGAGGCGATTATAACCTGTGGCTTTTGTTATCACATTGGTTAGAACCAAGAACCAGATCACACTTTTGACCCTTTTTTGTCTTTTTCCTTTGTGGAAGTCTTTTACACGTGAACTATTTTTTTTCTTCCCAAACTGGGTTGACCACTGAAGTAATATTAGATTAACACCTAATTCTTATTTGATTGTCAAACCAACTACGCGAATGGTTACATAGATATATAAAAAAAAAAAAAAACTTTTCAAATATCGTAATCTCATGTTTTTCTCATGGGTTGCGATGCATCACGAAGTTACTCCCCATGATTGTATCAACAGTACCGACCAATATCTGAACAGCTTGCCTTCTTCAATAAAGAAGATTTAAAAAAAATCCACACCCGACCTTATCAAGAAAATTAAAAAAAACAAAGCAAAACCAAACTAAAAACAAACCCTCAGAAAATATCAGTAGAAATAATAAAGTTCCCTCTGAAAAGATTTCAAATCCATTGACAACTTATCTTCGCACATCAATACAAACTGAACACCAGTTTTTTTTTGTTTCAGTACTGCTGTTGTGCTGAGGCTGCTAAGATTAGTCAAAATGAACCACCAGCTTATCAAACCAAGGACATAGCCTATAATTTACGGTACAAAGGTGTGTGTGGGGAGGGTTAATGTTATCATACTGCTATAATCACATAAAATAATGTGTGAATTGAAGTGAAACTTCATCTCCGTTTGTTCTTAGATCGAATTTGTGTGGGTGCTGTCAACCGCCCAGAGACTAGCCAGTGGTCAGTCACTGTTTCAGAGATCCAGGAAGTGACCGGCAGCCGACATGTCTGTGGTTGACCAGTTCGCCTTGCCAGGACTTCTGTCTGTGGCGAGCATGCACCAGATACGTGAGTTCTTTTTCTGTTTGGTTCGTTTGTGGCACGTGATTCAAGGCATTCTAACTGTGCGGGGCTATTCTTTAAGAAGTTTAATGTCCTCTAAGTTTCTGGGCGAAGATTATATAAAAAATAAAGTAGATATTACAAGGTGAGAGCACACCTTAGTTAAGGTTGACATTGTGAAGAAAAACCAACTGATCAAAGCGCATATGTTAAGGGCACTCACAAGATTGGAAACCTTTCAGGTCAGTGAAGATTCAGCACAGTAGACATTACAAAGTGAGAGCACACTTTAGTTAAGGTTGACATTGTGAAGAAAAACCAACTGATCAAAGCGCATATGTTAAGGGCACTCACAAGATTGGAAACCTTTCAAGTCAGTGAAGATTCAGCACAGTAGACATTACAAAGTGAGAGCACACTTTAGTTAAGGTTGACATTGTGAAGAAAAACCAACTGATCAAAGCGCATGTTTAAGGGCACACATATGAGGTGAAATCCTTCAGATCAGTGAAGATTCAGCACAGTAGATATTACAAGGTGAGAGCACACTTAAGGTCAGGACTGACAGGTTTAGGAAAACTCAATTGATCAAAGTGCACATGGCGAGGGCACACATTAGAGTGGATTTGTCTCAAGCTGTTTACGCTGTGCCCTCCTTCTTTAATTCCTGGGTATCTTAGGTTTCGCATAATCATTTCACTGTACAGAGAGAAACGGTCTGTGGAAATCATGCATGCTTGTCTGACATCACGCTTTATTTTTAGAAATGAGCTGGTTTGATTGGTTTCTCCATCAACTCGCATTGCTGCTCTCTGTTCCCAGTAGATGTTTTTGATAACTTGTAGATCTCTTCCATCTATCTTCAAGTGTGTTAGTTTTATGATTATCTCACGATGTCGTTCATAGTCAAATATTTTGGTGTAGTCATTGAAGCACAGATATACCTCGTTCAATTAGAGTTCGAGAAAATAATTAATGTCGATTCTATTTGTTGTATCTTTTACCTTCGCAAAGTCACACTGTTCCACCGTTATTTCTGGTTTGAATTTGTTTCTGACTCCCATCATGATGATCCTTGAAAGTATTTTGGTGATAAGCCTAAGACTAATCGTTTTAAATAATTCAATCTGTTGCCCCTGGTTTCTTTGTCAGGGCTATAGATTTGGGCATATCTGGCGAAATCTGACCGGTGTCATAGACTTCGTTGAGAAATGTTGTGATCTTATCAATTAAATAGTGTTCAAGTGCTTCTAAAATTTCCACTGAAATAGTGTCTGGGCCTGTTGCTTTGCCTGGTTTCATCTTTCTTCTTGCTGCCCGGATCTCATCTTTCATGTTAGGTGGACTAGCAAAAATTGCGCTTCATTACATTGTAATCCTTTCTGTGGACTTCAAAGAGTTAATTTATAATTACACTCTGTCCATCTGCCTGTGATTTTTCTTTTTCTATAATGATGTTACTGTTTTTTTTACTTAAGACATCCTGCAGATGAGCAGGTTTTCTTTCCAGACTTTTCTTCAATGTACATTTTCTGCCAAGAACTTCTGCGGTATAGTTCGATTTTTCTGTACTTATCCTTGATCCACTTCTCTTTGGCCTCATCACATTTTTTTTTACTGATTTCGTTATGCAATGTTCTGTATTTTTCTATTGTACATTTTACTTGCCTCCTTTTTCCATGAGGTCCAAACTATCCTCAGCCATCCATTTCCTCATCTCAGCTTTTCCTTAAACTTAAAGCTTATTTTGATCAACCATACGGGATTTTGCTCGAAGGGTCTGATTGGATTTTTATAGAACCAAGTCAAGGTTGATGCTTTTAGGTTTACTTCGGGTTTTCTTAAGTTTCTGTTTAAATTTAATAGTTACGGGCACAAAATGAGAACCACAACAGTCTACCTCAGCGTAAGTCTCTGCTGAGAGAAGAGCTTTTCTAAATGCTTTACTGATCAGGATAGAATTGGTCTGGTTTCTGTTTCCATCTCTTGACCTTTTCCATGTCCATTTCTTTCTTGTTGGTTGCTTCCACATATCACTTGATTAACCGCCACCATAAAACCTGCTTCATCCCTCAGTACGGTTTGCCATCCAAGTGGGCAGCGCCAGGAAAAAGCACAACGTCCCTGTTCCAGCCACCACGGGACCAGATGGCTTTGTCCGCACTTTTAGAGCACAGTGAGTCTTGCCTCTTGCTGATTTCTTGCTTCAGAAGAGGACACTTTAACAAGCTGTCTGTGGCATGATAGAGCTCCGGTAGAGATTGTGGAAGCGTTACTTAGAATGGCTCCGTAGTGTCATTGGTTGAGAATTCAACTCCTACACCGTCGCTGAACAAGTTTGACGCCTCGTCTTTTCAGTTCCACTTTGCCCGACGGGGGCTTGTTTAATAGAGAAAGGTTTAAGATCAACTTGTGGATGAGCTTAAAAAAAAAGCAAACAAAACTAGTGTTTGACACTCAGTATCGAACCAGATCATCTGAGGTTCATATCCCGGCTTGATAGATATGGTGTGGATTTCCTAGGAAAGATTTTCTCTTCTATATTTTTAAACCCAGGTGTTGAACGGAACAGCTCACCCCATTGACAAGAAAGCAATCTTTTCAAATACTGTTGTTACACTCTGTGAAACAAGAATCACTTAGTAATTGCTTTGACTTGTTTGAGAACTCTGTAGAGTAGTTATAATGTTTAGTTGGTTAGATTTTGTTTTTCAAAAGCTTTTTTTAATTATTATTTTCAATTATTTATTTTGAATTTGAATTCAATGATAAAGAAATACGCCATATAGAGTAGTGAGATTAAAGATGATGATAAAACCTTAACTAAATCGAAAGTTTTTTCTACTTGAGATTAAATGACAAATTATGAACATGGAAGCAGATCTCATAAATCCTAGTTATTCCTAACTATGTAGCTATGTTTGTTTTTCTTGCTCAGCCAAAATGCTCTGGAGTCCTTTACTGGGTCTCTGTCTGCCCTGTGGCTAGGCTCTGTGTTCACCCACCCAGGTAAGACTTGATTGATGTTGTTTCATTTAGAATGTTTCCACGAAATATAAACTCGATCCGGAATACGGAAAAAAGTCGTTATGTCACTTCCTTTATGAAGTTTCTAGGTCTAAACAATTCCAATGCATTAACGACTGAAGGAGAGTTTTGCACGTTTTGAACTTATCACACTGTAAGTAAATCCATACTTTTCAATGTAACATCTGAAGGGAGTTGTTGTTGTCCTTGTCATCCCGGCTGTTGAGGGCCTTTCTGGGGTCGACTTGCCACGCTTCTCCAAGTCACACGATCCTGAACTTGCTTGATGTTCGTGTAGAGCTGGTTGCCAGTCCATTCTTTGATGTCGTCGTGCAACTCACATCTGGGTCTGCTCCTTCCTCTTCTACCATCTATTCTACCTATGAGGAATGTTTTCTGCAGACTGTCATGTCTTGCAATGTGGCCAAACCATGACAACTTGTGTGTTGTTATTTGAGATAGCAGTCCTCTCTCAACACCAAGTCTACTCAAAACTTCCTCATTTGTCACTCTATCTTTGTAGCTAACTCTTGCCAAGCGTTTGAATATTCACATCCTTAGGACTTCAAGTTTCTTGGTTGATTCTACATAGAGAGTGCATGTTTCGTCACCGTAGAGGAGTATTGAGTATACAAAGAGGTTGCTGACTCTAAGTCTGAGATCTTGTGAAATATCTCTTAATTTAAAAATATCATTTAATTTGATGAACATTGATTTGGCTTGTGCAATGTGAATGTTACTTTTGCCTTCGTTGGTAATTGTTTGGCTTAGATATTTAAATTGTCGTACTTGTTCAAGTTGTTTTTCGTCAACTTTGAATTTTGCTTACATGTCTTCATTTTACTGATAACCATTGTTTTCGTTTTCTTCACATTCATGTCAAGCCATTGTTGTTCACTTGTACTCTTCACTACATCAAAGATTTTATGAAGGTCCTCAATGCTGTTGGCCAGCAGGGTGGTGTCATCTACGTAGCGTATATTTGTCACAAAGCGCTACTGTATATTCACTTGTATAGAATCACGCGCAGATTCCTTGTGAGTATAACAAGATGCGCCTCTCAAGTGTTTGGTCGGGAATCATAGACCATAGTATCCTAGCCACTAAACTAATCTGGTAGACGGATCAAAATTAAGGTATAACGTTACATGAAGTAGATGTGGAGGCGCTGCATGATACCACTGTGGGGTAAAGTCTCAAGTGGTGATATGTCTGGAGCTTCTCGGGCATGTCGATGTTTGGCGGCTAACTAGTAGTTTAGTTTGCGATAGAATCTATAAAGGCGTCAAGAATCCTCACATGGGTGTCATATAGGGAAGATTCCCATCTCCCAGGGTAAGCTGATATAGACAATTCATCTAACTTTTGTCTGACACCGACAGTGTGGGAAAATGGTCAACATGCGTTTGGGAAAAGTACGCGTCTTATACTAGCGTTCTAGTACAATTCTTCAGTCCGAGTTGAAGCAGTGAAGGAGACAAGTCGCACTATGCTTGTGCTCTCTTCCCTTCATCATTAATTTCGTTTCGAATCTGTGAAGTTCCCCATTGCGGACTCTGGGTGAAGTCCGACTCCTATTTGTGGCTCTGAATTATTTGAATAGAGCCGGTCGGCGCAGGGCCTAAGTCCTGAAAGGCAAAACAAAAAGTTTAACAAAGTGACCTTGACTGGTACGGGGACCTGGTTCCTGGTCTTCATTGCCGTTGAAGCAAAGTTTCAAGCAGATTGCTGTTTTAATATGAGAGAAAGCCTGTTCTCAGAACATTAAAATAAAGTTTAAAGCTATCGCAAGAGCGTAATTTATGAAACAGGTTTTATAAACCACACTGCAGTGGTGTTTCTATTTCTATGCTAATAAACAATAAAGTATAAAAACCGCACTGGACACTCTGACCTGTGCATTTTCTGAAACTCAACTTTCTGGATTATACTGTAGCTGATGCTGAAGCCTGAGTCTCAAGTCTCATCCTAGGAACAAGAACATTACAACTAAAGTCAATCAAGAACACTTTAATTAAGAATTGTTCAAGAGGACATTAATGATATATGTTCAAGACTGTACAGAACCATATGGATTTTCATCTCGCTTTCTGTCCTTCTCTCTAAGTAGTAAGGTAAGGGCGCCCATCTTTTAGAACTATCCTGTCTGATTTCTGTCTTCTTTATTATCTTTATTATTTTAGTTAAGTAATCAGTTATTGTCAAATGATTGTAACAACTTCCACAGATTAGTTGTAACTTCTTTTAATGTTAAAATCATCACATCTTACTTTATATATGATTATTGTAAAGATTAACGAGCATCAGACTTGAAGCTTTATTGTATTCTTCCTATATTGTCGTTGTAACTTACTTTCCAAAGCAAGCATTACACGCCTCGCTCTGGCACACAAACACCTACCAATATCAATAATCAATAAATATTCTTATATTCCATTATTCATCTAACAAAACTTGTCGTCGAGTGCATCCTAGTGCGTGTTGTCAGATGTCCTTTTAATATCTCAAACTTCAATTTGTAGTACCTGGCCTACTCTTGAACTTTGGGAAGTCACATTGTCACATGTGGTTTACACGTATGGGCTGCAACGGTGTGGCAATTTGTGACAATATTGTTGATGTTTGTGCTGTTGATGTTGAGGCCATTTATGTGATTTGATTCCCGGAAGATATACTCTGTGTATATATTAAACTGGTACGGGGATAAAACACATCCCTGCCTCACTCCTCGTTGGATTGCAGCCGGTTCAGACAGTTTCTGGTCAACTCTAATAGCAGCCTTCTGATTTCAATATAGCTCTGTGGTGATTCCAATATCTTTCCCATCTATGCCTATCCTTGCAAGAGCCTCTACCATTTCAGAATGCTTCACACGATCAAACGCTTTGGCATAGTCTACAAAGCATGCATATAGATCTTTTTGCACTTCCATTTGTTTTTGGGCCAAAATATTGAAACAAAAAGTTGCGTTCCTTGTTCATTTTTTTTGTTGTTGCTTGGAATCCAAATTGCTCTTTTCCATTCTCTTAGTTCGGCTTGTTTTTCATTCTGCCAAGGATGATGATAAGGAAGATTTTTAAGTGGTGGGACATCAAATTTGTTGTCCTCAAGTCGAAACATTTTTTAGCTTTTGGTTTTTTGGGGAGCGAGATAAAGACGGAGTCCAAGTGGCCCCATTCATAGATTTCGTTGTACAGTTCAATCAACTTGTCTGTGCTAAACTTATCTAGCGCTTTGATCATTTCTGAGGTGAGACCATCAGGGCCCGGTGCTTTACCATTTTTTGAAAATGCTTCCGCAACCTCTGACTCAAGGATCCTAGGACCATCTAGGTTTGGTGGTTCTTGCTTTGTTGGTCTGTTGTCCTCAAATAGTTCAGCAGTATACTTGATTCAATATTTGATACGTGTCTAGGGTGATAAAGTTCGAATATTTGTTTAGAACCAGCTGTGGCATCAAGCTTTTCTCCATATTGTTGAGCAGGGAAGATTTACTCTTTGATTCTATTGATCTGCAGTGTTTACAAACTTTTTCATTCCCACTTATGAAATGTTAATCCCTGTGGACTTCCCACCTTTTTCAACCATCTCACTCTCTCTGGTCTAGTGCCAGCCTCGCTGCTATACGGTGGTTACCTCTTAGGGCGCGAGACAAGCTTTTGGGGTTACTGCGAGAGTTCGGAGAAAAGGTGAGCAAATAAGGAAACCATAAATGTGTATTAGTTCTCCTCGGAGAAAAGGTGAGCAAGTAAGGAAATCATAAATGTGTATTAGTTCTCCTCGGAGAAAAGGTGAGCAAGTAAGGAAATCATAAATGTGTATTAGTTCTCCTCGGAGAAAAGGTGAGCAAGTAAGGAAATCATAAATGTGTATTAGTTCTCCTCGGAGAAAAGGTGAGCAAGTAAGGAAATCATAAATGTGTATTAGTTCTCCTCGGAGAAAAGGTGAGCAAGTAAGGAAATCATAAATGTGTATTAGTTCTCCTCGGAGAAAAGGTGAACAAGTAAGGAAATCATAAATGTGTATTAGTTCTCCTCGGAGAAAAGGTGAACAAGTAAGGAAATCATAAATGTGTATTAGTTCTCCTCGGAGAAAAGGTGAGCAAGTAAGGAAATCATAAATGTGTATTAGTTCTCCTCGGAGAAAAGGTGAACAAGTAAGGAAATCATAAATGTGTATTAGTTCTCCTCGGAGAAAAGGTGAACAAGTAAGGAAATCATAAATGTGTATTAGTTCTCCTCGGAGAAAAGGTGAACAAGTAAGGAAATCATAAATGTGTATTAGTTCTCCTCGGAGAAAAGGTGAGCAAGTAAGGAAATCATAAATGTGTATTAGTTCTCCTCGGAGAAAGGGTGAGCAAGTAAGGAAACCATAAATGTGTATTAGTTCTCCTCGGAGAAAGGGTGAGCAAGTAAGGAAACCATAAATGTGTATTAGTTCTCCTCGGAGAAAAGGTGAGCAAGTAAGGAAATCATAAATGTGTATTAGTTCTCCTCGGAGAAAAGGTGAACAAGTAAGGAAATCATAAATGTGTATTAGTTCTCCTCGGCTTGAATGTTGAACCGAACGTACGATTTTGTAATAATACGGACAAAACTTTCAAAGTTAAAAGTTTATATGTTGAATTTATAATAGTTTTGTTATTTCTTTTTGTCAGTAATTATAAAGTTGTGTGCCTATTTCCTTTAAGACCTTGTATTATACTATGTGTAGACACACGCGCTTCCTTTTGGATCCTTTATAATTACCGAGTTATCCTCCAAGTGTAATGTTTTTGCTTTCTATTGAGAGAGAGAGAGAGAGAGAGAGAGAGAGAGAGAGAGAGAGAGAGAGAGAGAGAGAGAGAGAGAGAGAGAGAGAGAGAGAGAGAGAGAGAGAGAGAGAGAGAATTTGGATAGATCCCGAGCGGTACAATAATATCGAACTTTTTATTAACTGAAATCATAATTAAGAAGGTTAAATAATTGAGGCATATGATTATAAAGATATTGTAAGTATAATGAATGTTCACACACCCTATGCTTGATAATATGAAAATACTTACACTTGAAAACCTGCAAGGCAAAGGCTCTGTATTAATCGTGTATAAGTCAAGAACAGTTGTTTGATTTTCTTCACATGTCGTATGGAGAACTTGTTTATTTCAGATCACTGTAGATTCAATATCTCCGAAAGAAACTCAATCTCGATCTCTAATCTCACTCCATCGCCTTCCCCTCCACCCTGTCCCTGTGTGTCGGGACTGTGTCGGGCACTCCACCCTCTCCACCGGTACTCTGTGTCGGGCACTCCACCCTCTCCACCGGTACTCTGTGTCGGGCAGACTGCCAGGCCTATTCTTCAGTTACCGCTGCATCACGGGACTGATCATCCTGACGACAGTTGGTGCCGGCAACAGCCTCATCAGGTACTACCTGGATATCGATCCGATTCGCATGCTGGCCGAGAAACTCACCTTCCTCAGAGTTTGAACTCCAATCCATGCCTCTTTTTCTCCTCCCCGTGGATGGATTTTGTATTATACCACCAGCATGTATTGTCCTTCTCTGGCGTGATAGATGATTACTAGTGTGCGAGACTGTGTTAATTTATCATTAAAATTGTTCGAACATACAATGTTAATGTATCATTAAAATTGTTTGGACATCTTGTTTTGCTATCGGAAGCATTATTTGTTGAAAATCAAAAAGCTCATAAAAAGATTTTGTGCGCCCAAAGGAGTAGCAAGGAGCCTGTTTCTTAAGGGCAAACAAATGTTTATAACTGTACTTTTTGTTGTTGTTGTTTCGTGAATTTCAACAAACTCTATGGGCCAAAGTTATATTTTACTCAACATAAAGGAAATGAAATTTTCACGCGGTGAAACATATGTGAACAAAAAGCATAAATAAACAAATAGCATGAGTTTGAATTGTGGTAGAAGTATTTCTTATCCTGCAAGCTTGTCGCATTCTGGTCATCAGAGGAAGACGCTCCAGCAAGCTCTGTAGAACCTCGGAACCTTCGACGTCATATCATTGCCCTGTTAGGGTCACCATATAAGGATGGAGCTCAGTCGGTAGAGAGACTTTTCATAATTTATTTTGAAATTGGATGGAAAAAAATGCCAGTGGGGAGGGGGGGGGGGGTTGTAGATAAATGAATTTGATCCATTCTTTATTTCATAGAAAGTGTGAGAGAGAGGGACATGAATGGGCTGTACAGGGGAGCGAGGCGAAGCTATAAAGTAAAATGACATACTCATTGTCATGGCGAAGCTATAAAGTAAAATGACATACTCATTGTCATGGCGAAGCTATAAAGTAAAATAACATACTCATTGTCATGGCGAAGCTATAAAGTAAAATAACATACTCATTGTCATGGCGAAGCTATAAAGTAAAATGACATACTCATTGTCATGGCGAAGCTATAAAGTAAAATAACATACTCATTGTCATGGCGAAGCTATAAAGTAAAATGACATACTCATTGTCATGGCGAAGCTATAAAGTAAAATAACATACTCATTGTCATGGCGAAGCTATAAAGTAAAATAACATACTCATTGTCATGGCGAAGCTATAAAGTAAAATAACATACTCATTGTCATGGCGAAGCTATAAAGTAAAATAACATACTCATTGTCATGGCGAAGCTATAAAGTAAAATAACATACTCATTGTCATGGCGAAGCTATAAAGTAAAATGACATACTCATTGTCATGGCGAAGCTATAAAGTAAAATAACATACTCATTGTCATGGCGAAAATATAAAGTAAAATAACATACTCATTGTCATGGCGAAGCTATAAAGTAAAATGGCATACTCATTGTCATGGCGAAGCTATAAAGTAAAATAAAAGAAATAATTGTCATGGCGAAGCTATACAGTAAAAAGACATACTCATTGTCATGGCGAAGCTATAAAGTAAAATAACATACTCATTGTCATGGCGAAGCTATAAAGTAAAATAACATACTCATTGTCATGGCGAAGCTATAAAGTAAAATAACATACTCATTGTCATGGCGAAGCTATACAGTAAAATGACATACTCATTGTCATGGCGAAGCTATACAGTAAAATAACATACTCATTGTCATGGCGAAGCTATACAGTAAAATAACATACTCATTGTCATGGCGAAGCTATAAAGTAAAATAACATACTCATTGTCATGGCGAAGCTATAAAGTAAAATAACATACTCATTGTCATGGCGAAGCTATAAAGTAAAATAACATACTCATTGTCATGGCGAAGCTATAAAGTAAAATAACATACTCATTGTCATGGCGAAGCTATAAAGTAAAATAACATACTCATTGTCATGGCGAAGCTATAAAGTAAAATGACATACTCATTGTCATGGCGAAGCTATAAAGTAAAATAACATACTCATTGTCATGGCGAAGCTATAAAGTAAAATAACATACTCATTGTCATGGCGAAGCTATAAAGTAAAATAACATACTCATTGTCATGGCGAAGCTATAAAGTAAAATAACATACTCATTGTCATGGCGAAGCTATAAAGTAAAATAACATACTCATTGTCATGGCGAAGCTATAAAGTAAAACAACATACTCATTGTCATGGCGAAGCTATAAAGTAAAACAACATACTCATTGTCATGGCGAAGCTATAAAGTAAAATGACATACTCATTGTCATGGCGAAGCTATAAAGTAAAATAACATACTCATTGTCATGGCGAAGCTATAAAGTAAAATAACATACTCATTGTCATGTCCCTCCCTTCCATCGCTCTCAAAACTATGTCAGAGCTACTATCAGTCTCTTTTCTCCCACATTGCAAAGTTCGTTATTAATATTAAGATCTTTTTAGGACAATTCTTTATGATGTGCAGTCCGGAAAGTGAGATTAGAGAGAGAGAGAGAGAGAGAGAGAGAGAGAGAGAGAGAGAGAGAGAGAGAGAGAGAGAGAGAGAGAGAGAGAGAGAGAGAGAGAGAGAGAGAGAGAGAGAGAGAGAGAGAGAGAGAGAGAGAGAGAGAGAGAGAGGCAGAGACAGACAGACAGACAGACAGAACTTGTATCCTATATTGTTTGATATTGGGTATTCCCTAAAACATAAAACTCTTTTGAATTGTGAAAGACGCAGCAAAGTCAATTCATTTGACCTTCGAGCATTATATTGCATAGAGACAGCAGCGCTACATTGTATAGAGACAGCAGCGCTACATTGTATAGAGACAGCAGAGCCATATTGTATAGAGACAGCAGCGCTACATTGTATAGAGACAGCAGAGCCATATTGTATAGAGACAGCAGCGCTACATTGTATAGAGACAGCAGCGCTACATTGTATAGAGACAGCAGAGCCATATTGTATAGAGACAGCAGAGCCATATTGTATAGAGACAGCAGAGCCATATTGTATAGAGACAGCAGAGCCATATTGTATAGAGACAGCAGCGCTACATTGTACAGAGACAGCAGCGCTACATTGTACAGAGACAGCAGCGCTACATTGTATAGAGACAGCAGCGCTACATTGTACAGAGACAGCAGAGCCATATTGTATAGAGACAGCAGCGCTACATTGTACAGAGACAGCAGCGCTACATTGTACAGAGACAGCAGCGCTACATTGTACAGAGACAGCAGCGCTACATTGTATAGAGACAGCAGCGCTACATTGTACAGAGACAGCAGAGCCATATTGTATAGAGACAGCAGCGCTACATTGTACAGAGACAGCAGCGCTACATTGTATAGAGACAGCAGCGCTACATTGTACAGAGACAGCAGAGCCATATTGTATAGAGACAGCAGAGCTACATTGTACAGAGACAGCAGAGCCATATTGTATAGAGACAGCAGCGCTACATTGTACAGAGACAGCAGAGCCATATTGTATAGAGACAGCAGCGCTACATTGTACAGAGACAGCAGAGCCATATTGTATAGAGACAGCAGAGCTACATTGTACAGAGACAGCAGAGCCATATTGTATAGAGACAGCAGCGCTACATTGTACAGAGACAGCAGAGCCATATTGTATAGAGACAGCAGCGCTACATTGTACAGAGACAGCAGAGCCATATTGTATAGAGACAGCAGAGCTACATTGTACAGAGACAGCAGAGCCATATTGTACAGAGACAGCAGAGCCATATTGTATAGAGACAGCAGCGCTACATTGTACAGAGACAGCAGAGCCATATTGTATAGAGACAGCAGCGCTACATTGTACAGAGACAGCAGAGCCATATTGTATAGAGACAGCAGCGCTACATTGTACAGAGAAAGCAGAGCCATATTGTATAGAGACAGCAGAGCTACATTGTACAGAGACAGCAGAGCCATATTGTATAGAGACAGCAGCGCTACATTGTACAGAGACAGCAGAGCCATATTGTATAGAGACAGCAGCGCTACATTGTACAGAGACAGCAGAGCCATATTGTATAGAGACAGCAGCGCTACATTGTACAGAGACAGCAGAGCCATATTGTATAGAGACAGCAGCGCTACATTGTACAGAGACAGCAGAGCCATATTGTATAGAGACAGCAGCGCTACATTGTACAGAGACAGCAGAGCCATATTGTATAGAGACAGCAGCGCTATATTGTACAGAGACAGCAGAGCCATATTGTATAGAGACAGCAGCGCTATATTGTACAGAGACAGCAGAGCCATATTGTATAGAGACAGCAGAGCTATATTGTACAGAGACAGCAGGGCCATATTGTATAGAGACAGCAGCGCTACATTGTACAGAGACAGCAGGGCCATATTGTATAGAGACAGCAGCGCTACATTGTACAGAGACAGCAGAGCCATATTGTATAGAGACAGCAGCGCTACATTGTACAGAGACAGCAGAGCCATATTGTATAGAGACAGCAGCGCTACATTGTACAGAGACAGCAGAGCCATATTGTATAGAGACAGCAGCGCTACATTGTACAGAGACAGCAGAGCCATATTGTATAGAGACAGCAGCGCTACATTGTATAGAGACAGCAGAGCCATATTGTATAGAGACAGCAGCGCTACATTGTATAGAGACAGCAGAGCCATATTGTATAGAGACAGCAGCGCTACATTGTACAGAGACAGCAGAGCCATATTGTATAGAGACAGCAGCGCTACATTGTACAGAGACAGCAGAGCCATATTGTATAGAGACAGCAGCGCTACATTGTACAGAGACAGCAGAGCCATATTGTATAGAGACAGCAGCGCTATATTGTACAGAGACAGCAGAGCCATATTGTATAGAGACAGCAGCGCTACATTGTACAGAGACAGCAGAGCCATATTGTATAGAGACAGCAGCGCTACATTGTACAGAGACAGCAGAGCCATATTGTATAGAGACAGCAGCGCTACATTGTACAGAGACAGCAGAGCCATATTGTATAGAGACAGCAGCGCTACATTGTACAGAGACAGCAGAGCCATATTGTATAGAGACAGCAGCGCTACATTGTACAGAGACAGCAGAGCCATATTGTATAGAGACAGCAGCGCTACATTGTACAGAGACAGCAGAGCCATATTGTATAGAGACAGCAGCGCTACATTGTACAGAGACAGCAGAGCCATATTGTATAGAGACAGCAGCGCTATATTGTACAGAGACAGCAGAGCCATATTGTATAGAGACAGCAGCGCTACATTGTACAGAGACAGCAGAGCCATATTGTATAGAGACAGCAGCGCTATATTGTACAGAGACAGCAGAGCCATATTGTATAGAGACAGCAGCGCTACATTGTACAGAGACAGCAGAGCCATATTGTATAGAGACAGCAGCGCTATATTGTACAGAGACAGCAGAGCCATATTGTATAGAGACAGCAGCGCTACATTGTACAGAGACAGCAGAGCCATATTGTATAGAGACAGCAGCGCTACATTGTACAGAGACAGCAGAGCCATATTGTATAGAGACAGCAGCGCTATATTGTACAGAGACAGCAGAGCCATATTGTATAGAGACAGCAGCGCTACATTGTATAGAGACAGCAGAGCCATATTGTATAGAGACAGCAGCGCTATATTGTGTAGAGACAGCAGAGCTACATTGTACAGAGACAGCAGAGCTACATTGTATAGAGACAGCAGCGCTACATTGTACAGAGACAGAAGAGCCATATTCTGTAGAGACAGCAGAGCTATATTGTACAGAGACAGCAGAGCCATATTGTATAGAGACAGCAGCGCTATATTGTACAGAGACAGCAGAGCCATATTCTGTAGAGACAGCAGAGCTATATTGTACAGAGACAGCAGAGCCATATTGTATAGAGACAGCAGCGCTATATTGTACAGAGACAGCAGAGCCATATTGTATAGAGACAGCAGCGCTATATTGTACAGAGACAGCAGAGCCATATTGTATAGAGACAGCAGCGCTATATTGTACAGAGACAGCAGAGCCATATTGTATAGAGACAGCAGCGCTATATTGTACAGAGACAGCAGAGCCATATTGTATAGAGACAGCAGCGCTATATTGTACAGAGACAGCAGAGCCATATTGTATAGAGACAGCAGCGCTATATTGTACAGAGACAGCAGCGCTATATTGTACAGAGACAGCAGAGCCATATTGTATAGAGACAGCAGCGCTATATTGTACAGAGACAGCAGAGCCATATTGTATAGAGACAGCAGCGCTACATTGTACAGAGACAGCAGAGCCATATTGTATAGAGACAGCAGCGCTACATTGTACAGAGACAGCAGAGCCATATTGTATAGAGACAGCAGCGCTACATTGTACAGAGACAGCAGAGCCATATTGTATAGAGACAGCAGAGCCATATTGTATAGAGACAGCAGAGCCATATTGTATAGAGACAGCAGAGCTACATTGTACAGAGACAGCAGAGCCATATTGTATAGAGACAGCAGCGCTATATTGTATAGAGACAGCAGAGCCATATTGTACAGAGACAGCAGAGCCATATTGTATAGAGACAGCAGCGCTATATTGTACAGAGACAGCAGAGCCATATTGTATAGAGACAGCAGCGCTATATTGTACAGAGACAGCA
Source organism: Elysia crispata (assembly GCA_033675545.1). Lineage (NCBI taxonomy): Eukaryota > Metazoa > Mollusca > Gastropoda > Plakobranchidae > Elysia > Elysia crispata. The sequence goes on along the minus strand of JAWDGP010002435.1, from coordinate 53,499 downwards.
GAGCCATATTGTATAGAGACAGCAGCGCTATATTGTACAGAGACAGCAGAGCCATATTGTACAGAGACAGCAGGGCCATAATGTATAGAGACAGCAGAGATATATTGTATAGAGACAGCAGAGCTATATTGTACAGAGACAGCAGAGCCATATTGTATAGAGACAGCAGCGCTACATTGTACAGAGACAGCAGAGCCATATTGTATAGAGACAGCAGAGCCATATTGTATAGAGACAGCAGCGCTATATTGTATAGAGACAGCAGAGCCATATTGTATAGAGACAGCAGCGCTATATTGTATAGAGACAGCAGCGCTATATTGTACAGAGACAGCAGAGCCATATTGTATAGAGACAGCAGCGCTATATTGTACAGAGACAGCAGAGCCATATTGTATAGAGACAGCAGCGCTACATTGTACAGAGACAGCAGAGCCATATTGTATAGAGACAGCAGCGCTATATTGTACAGAGACAGCAGAGCCATATTGTATAGAGACAGCAGCGCTATATTGTACAGAGACAGCAGAGCCATATTGTATAGAGACAGCAGCACTAGATTGTACAGAGACAGCAGCGCTATAAAGTAAAGAGACAGCAGAGCCATATTGTATAGAGACAGCAGCGCTATATTGTACAGAGACAGCAGAGCCATATTGTATAGAGTCAGCAGCGCTATATTGTACAGAGACAGCAGAGCCATATTCTGTAGAGACAGCAGCGCTATATTGTACAGAGACAGCAGAGCCATATTGTATAGAGACAGCAGCGCTATATTGTACAGAGACAGCAGAGCCATATTCTGTAGAGACAGCAGAGCTATATTGTACAGAGACAGCAGAGCCATATTGTATAGAGACAGCAGCGCTATATTGTACAGAGACAGCAGAGCTATATTGTACAGAGACAGCAGAGCCATATTGTATAGAGACAGCAGCGCTATATTGTACAGAGACAGCAGAGCCATATTGTATAGAGACAGCAGCGCTATATTGTACAGAGACAGCAGAGCCATATTGTATAGAGACAGCAGCGCTATATTGTACAGAGACAGCAGAGCCATATTGTATAGAGACAGCAGAGCTATATTGTACAGAGACAGCAGAGCCATATTGTATAGAGACAGCAGCGCTATATTGTACAGAGACAGCAGAGCCATATTGTACAGAGACAGCAGCGCTATATTGTATAGAGACAGCAGCGCTATATTGTACAGAGACAGCAGAGCCATATTGTATAGAGACAACAGTGCTATATTGTACAGAGACAGCAGCGCTATATTGTATAGAGACAACAGTGCTATATTGTACAGAGACAACAGTGCTATATTGTACAGAGACAGCAGCGCTATATTGTACAGAGACAGCAGAGCTATATTTTACAGAGAAAGCAGAGCCATATTGTACAGAGACAACAGTGCTATATTGTACAGAGACAGCAGCGCTATATTGTACACAGACAGCAGAGCCATATTGTACAGAGACAGCAGAGCAATATTCTGTAGAGACAGCAGAGCTATATTGTACAGAGATAGCAGAGCCATATTGTATAGGGACCGCAGCGCTATCTTGTACAAAGACAGAAGAGCCATATTCTGTAGAGACAGCAGCTGTATATTGTACAGAGACAGCAGAGCTATATTGTATAGAGTCAGCAGCGTTATATTGTACAGAGACAGCAGAGCCATATTGTATAGAAACAGCAGCGCTATATTGTACAGAGACACCAGAGCCATATTGTATAGAGTCAGCAGCGGTATATTGTACAGAGACAGCAGCGCTATATTGTACAGAGACAGCAGAGCCATATTCTGTAGAGACAGCAGAGCCATATTGTACAGAGACAGCAGAGCCATATTGTACAGAGACAGCAGCGCTATATTGTACAGAGACAGCAGAGCCATATTGTACAGAGATAGAAGAGTCATATTGTATAGAGTCAGCAGCGCTATATTCTGCAGAGACAGCAGAGCCATATTATACAGAGACAGCAGAGCCATATTGTATAGAGTCAGCAGCGCTATATTGTACAGAGACAACAGTGCTATATTGTACAGAGTCAGCAGAGCCATATTGTACAGAGACAGCAGAGCCATATTGTACAGAGACAACAGCGCTATATTGTACAGAGACAACAGAGCCATATTGTACAGAGACAGCAGAGCCATATTGTACAGAGACAACAGCGCTATATTGTATAGAGACAGCAGAGCCATATTGTACAGAGACAGCAGCGCTATATTGTACAGAGACAGCAGAGCCATATTGTACAGAGACAGCAGCGCTATATTGTACAGAGACAACAGCGCTATATTGTACAGAGACAACAGTGCTATATTGTATAGAGACAGCAGTGCCATATTGTACAGAGATAGCAGAGCCATATTGTACAGCGACAGAAGCGCTATATTGTACAGCGACAACAGCGCTATATTGTACAGAGACAGCAGAGCCATATTGTATAGAGATAGCAGAGCCATATTGTACAGAGATAACAGTGCTATATTGTACAGAGACAACAGTGCTCTATTGTACAGAGACAGCAGAGCCATATTGTATAGAGACAGCAGCGCTCTATTGTACAGAGACAGCAGCGCTATATTGTACAGAGACAGCAGAGCCATATTCTGTAGAGACATTAACGCTATATTGTATAGAGACAGCAGAGCCATATTGTATAGAGACAGCAGCGCTATATTGTACAGAGACAGCAGCGCTATATTGTACAGAGACAGCAGAGCCATATTGTATAGAGACAGCAGCGCTATATCGTACAGAGACAGCAGAGCCATATTGTATAGAGTCAGCAGCGCTATATTGTACAGAGACAGCAGCGCTATATTGTACAGAGACAGCAGAGCCATATTCTGTAGAGACAGCAGAGCTATATTGTACAGAGATAGCAGAGCCATATTGTATAGAGTCAGCAGCGCTATATTGTACAGAGACAGCAGAGCCATATTGTATAGAGTCAGCAGCGTTATATTGTACAGAGACAGCAGAGACATATTGTATAGAAACAGCAGCGCTATATTGTACAGAGACAGCAGAGCCATATTGTACAGAGATAGAAGAGTCATATTGTATAGAGTCAGCAGCGCTATATTGTGCAGAGACAGCAGAGCCATATTGTACAGAGACAGCAAAGCCATACTGTATAGAGTCAGCAGCGCTATATTGTACAGAGACAATAGTGCTATATTGTATAGAGACAGCAGAGCCATATTGTATAGACACAAAAGTGCTATATTGTACAGAGACAGCAGAGCCATATTATATAGAGACAACAGTGCTATATTGTACAGAGACAGCAGAGCCATATTGTATAGAGACAACAGTGCTATATTGTACAGAGACAGCAGCGCTATATTGTATAGAGACAACAGTGCTATATTGTACAGAGACAACAGTGCTATATTGTACAGAGACAGCAGCGCTATATTGTACAGAGACAGCAGAGCTATATTTTACAGAGAAAGCAAAGCCATATTGTACAGAGACAACAGTGCTATATTGTACAGAGACAGCAGCGCTATATTGTACAGAGACAGCAGAGCCATATTCTGTAGAGACAGCAGAGCCATATTGTACAGAGATAGCAGAGCCTTATTGTACAGAGACAGCAGCGCTATATTGTACAGAGACAGCAGCGCTATATTGTACAGATACAGCAGAGCCATATTGTATAGAGACAGCAGCGCTATATCGTACAGAGACAGCAGAGCCATATTGTATAGAGTCAGCAGCGCTATATTGTACAGAGACAGCAGCGCTATATTGTACAGAGACAGCAGAGCCATATTCTGTAGAGACAGCAGAGCTATATTGTACAGAGATAGCAGAGCCATATTGTGTAGAGACAGCAGCGCTATATTGTACAGAGACAAAAGAGCCATATTCTGTAGAGACAGCAGCTGTATATTGTACAGAGACAGCAGAACCATATTGTATAGAAACAGCAGCGCTATATTGTATAGAGACAAAAGTGCTATATTGTACAGAGACAGCAGAGCCATATTGTATAGAGACAACAGTGCTATATTGTACAGAGACAGCAGAGCCATATTGTATAGAGACAACAGTGCTATATTGTACAGAGACAGCAGCGCTATATTGTATAGAGACAACAGTGCTATATTGTACAGAGACAACAGTGCTATATTGTACAGAGACAGCAGCGCTATATTGTACAGAGACAGCAGAGCTATATTTTACAGAGAAAGCAGAGCCATATTGTACAGAGACAACAGTGCTATATTGTACAGAGACAGCAGCGCTATATTGTACAGAGACAGCAGAGCCATATTGTACAGAGACAGCAGAGCCATATTCTGTAGAGACAGCAGAGCCATATTGTACAGAGATAGCAGAGCCTTATTGTACAGAGACCGCAGCACTATATTGTACAGAGACAGCAGAGCCATATTCTGTAGAGACAGCAGAGCTATATTTTACAGAGATAGCAGAGCCATATTGTACAGAGACAACAGTGCTATATTGTACAGAGATAGCAGCGCTATATTATACAGAGACAGCAGAGCCATATTCTTTAGAGACAGCAGAGCTATATTTTACAGAGATAGCAGAGCCATATTGTACAGAGACAACAGCGCTATATTGTATAGAGACAGCAGAGCCATATTGTACAGAGACAGCAGCGCTATATTGTATAGAGACAACAGCGCTATATTGTACAGAGACAACAGTGCTATATTGTATAGAGACAGCAGAGCCATATTGTACAGAGACAGAAGCGCTATATTGTGCAGCGACAACAGCGCTATTTTGTACAGAGACAGCAGAGCCATATTGTACAGAGACAGCAGAGCCATATTGTACAGAGATAACAGTGCTATATTGTACAGAGACAACAGTGCTCTATTGTACAGAGACAGCAGAGCCATATTGTATAGAGACAGCAGTGCTCTATTGTACAGAGACAGCAGCGCTATATTGTACAAAGACAGCAGAGCCATATTGTATAGAGACATTAGCGCTATATTGTATAGAGACAGCAGAGCCATATTGTATAGAGACAGCAGCGCTATATTGTACAGAGACAGCAGCGCTATATTGTACAGAGACAGCAGAGCCATATTCTGTAGAGACAGCAGAGCTATATTGTACAGAGATAGCAGAGCCATATTGTGTAGAGACAGCAGCGCTATATTGTACAGAGACAAAAGAGCCATATTCTGTAGAGACAGCAGCTGTATATTGTACAGAGACAGCAGAGCCATATTGTATAGAAACAGCAGCGCTATATTGTATAGAGACAAAAGTGCTATATTGTACAGAGACAGCAGAGGCATATTGTATAGAGACAACAGTGCTATATTGTACAGAGACAGCAGAGCCATATTGTATAGAGACAACAGTGCTATATTGTACAGAGACAGCAGCGCTATATTGTATAGAGACAACAGTGCTATATTGTACAGAGACAACAGTGCTATATTGTACAGAGACAGCAGCGCTATATTGTACAGAGACAGCAGAGCTATATTTTACAGAGAAAGCAGAGCCATATTGTACAGAGACAACAGTGCTATATTGTACAGAGACAGCAGCGCTATATTGTACAGAGACAGCAGAGCCATATTGTACAGAGACAGCAGAGCCATATTCTGTACAGACAGCAGAGCCATATTGTACAGAGATAGCAGAGCCTTATTGTACAGAGACCGCAGCACCATATTGTACAGAGACAGCAGAGCCATATTCTGTAGAGACAGCAGAGCTATATTTTACAGAGATAGCAGAGCCATATTGTACAGAGACAACAGTGCTATATTGTACAGAGATAGCAGCGCTATATTATACAGAGACAGCAGAGCCATATTCTTTAGAGACAGCAGAGCTATATTTTACAGAGATAGCAGAGCCATATTGTACAGAGACAACAGCGCTATATTGTATAGAGACAGCAGAGCCATATTGTACAGAGATAGCAGAGCCATATTGTACAGAGAAAACAGTGCTATATTGTACAGAGACAGCAGCGCTATATTGTACAGAGACAGCAGAGCCATATTCTGAAGAGACAGCAGAGCTATATTTTACAGAGTCAGCAGAGCCATATTGTACAGAGACAGCAGCGCTATATTGTACAGAGTCAGCAGAGCCATATTGTACAGAGACAACAGCGCTATATTGTACAGAGACAACAGCGCTATATTGTACAGAGACAGCAGAGCCATATTGTACAGAGACAGCAGAGCCATATTGTACAGAGATAACAGTGCTATATTGTACAGAGACAACAGTGCTCGATTGTACAGAGACAGCAGAGCCATATTGTATAGAGACAGCAGCGCTCTATTGTACAGAGACAGCAGCGCTATGTTGTACAGAGACAGCAGAGCCATATTGTATAGAGACATTAGCGCTATATTGAATAGAGACAGCAGAGCCATATTGTATAGAGACAGCAGCGCTATATTGTACAGAGACAGCAGCGCTATATTGTACAGATACAGCAGAGCCATATTCTGTAGAGACAGCAGAGCTATATTGTACAGAGATAGCAGAGCCATATTGTGTAGAGACAGCAGCGCTATATTGTACAGAGACAAAAGAGCCATATTCTGTAGAGACAGCAGCTGTATATTGTACAGAGACAGCAGAGCCATATTGTATAGAGTCAGCAGCGCTATATTGTACAGAGACAGCAGAGCCATATTATATAGAGTCAGCAGCGCTATATTGTACAGAGACAACAGTGCTATATTGTACAGAGACAGCAGAGCCATATTCTGTAGAGACAGCAGAGCCATATTGTACAGAGACAGCAGAGCCATATTGTACAGAGACAGCAGCGCTATATCGTACAGAGACAGCAGAGCCATATTGTACAGAGATAGAAGAGTCATATTGTATAGAATCAGCAGCGCTATATTGTGCAGAGACAGCAGAGTCATATTGTACAGAGACAGCAGAGCCATATTGTATAGAGTCAGCAGCGCTATATTGTACAGAGACAATAGTGCTATATTGTACAGAGACAGCAGAGCCATATTGTATAGAGACAAAAGTGCTATATTGTACAGAGACAGTAGAGCCATATTGTAGAGAGACAACGGTGCTATATTGTACAGAGACAGCAGAGCCATATTGTATAGAGACAACAGTGCTATACTGTACAGAGACAGCAGCGCTATATTGTATAGAGACAACAGTGCTATATTGTTCAGAGACAACAGTGCCATATTGTACAGAGACAGCAGCGCTATATTGTACAGAGACAGCAGAGCTATATTTTACAGAGAAAGCAGAGCCATATTGTACAGAGACAACAGTGCTATATTGTACAGAGACAGCAGCGCTATATGGTACAGAGACAGCAGAGCCATATTATGTAGAGACAGCAGAGCCATATTGTACAGAGATAGCAGAGCCTTATTGTACAGAGACAGCAGCGCTATATTGTACAGTGACAGCAGAGCCATATTCTGTAGAGACAGAAGAGCTATATTTCACAGAGATAGCAGAGCCATATTGTACAGAGACAACAGTGCTATATTGTACAGAGATAGCAGCGCTATATTGTACAGAGACAGCAGAGCCATATTCTTTAGAGACAGCAGAGCTATATTTTACAGAGATAGCAGAGCCATATTGTACAGAGACAACAGTGCTATATTGTACAGAGACAGCAGCGCTATATTGTACAGAGACAGCAGAGCCATATTCTGTAGAGACAGCAGAGCCATTTTGTACAGAGATAGTAGAGCCATATTGTATAGAGGTAGCATCGCTATATTGTACAGAGACAGCAGAGCCATATTCTGTAGAGACAGCAGAGCTATATTTTACAGAGATAGCAGAGCCATATTGTACAGAGAAAACAGTGCTATATTGTACAGAGACAGCAGCGCTATATTGTACAGAGTCAGCAGAGCCATATTGTACAGAGATACCAGAGCTATATTGTAGAGAGACAGCACAGCCATATTGTACAGAGACAGCAGCGCTATATTGTACAGAGTCAGCAGAGCCATATTGTACAGAGACAGCAGCGCTATATTGTACAGAGTCAGCAGAGCCATATTGTACAGAGACAACAGCGCTATATTGTACAGAGACAGAAGAGCCATATTGTACAAAGACAGCAGCGCTATATTGTACAGAGACAGCAGAGCCATATTGTACAGAGATAGAAGAGTCATACTGTATAGAGTCAGCAGCGCTATATTGTGCAGAGACAGCAGAGCCATATTGTACAGAGACAGCAGAGGCATATTGTATAGAGTCAGCAGCGCTATATTGTATAGAACAGCAGAGCTATATTCTATAGAGACAGCAAAGCTATATTGTACAGAGACAGTAGCGCTTTAGTGTTTAGAGACAGAAGAGCCATCTTGTATAGAGACAGCAATGCTGCATTAAATAGAGACAGCAGAATTATATTATACAGAGAGAGAGCAGAGGTATATTGTATAGAGACAGCAGTGACATATTGTATGGACATTGCACTGATATATTGTATAGAGACAGCAACACTTTATTTTATAGAAACAGCAATGACATATTGTATAGAGACAGCAGCGCTATATTGCATTGAGGCAGTAGAGATATATTGTATGGAGGCAGCAGAGCTATATTGTATAGAGACAGCAGTGACATATTGTATAAAGCCAGCAGCGCTATATTATATAGAGGCAGTAGTCATATATTGTATGGAGGCAGCAGAGCCATATTGTATAAAGACAGCCGTGACAAATTGTATAAAGCCAGCAGCGCTATATTATATAGAGGCAGTAGTGATATATTGTATGGAGGCAGCAGCGCTATATTGTATAGAGACAGCCGTGATATATTGTATAAAGCCAGCAGCGCTATATTATATAGAGGCAGTAGTGATATATTGTATGGAGGCAGCAGAGCTATATTCTATTGAGGCAGCAGAGCCATATTGTATAGAGACAGCAGTGACATATTGTATAAAGCCAGCAGCGCTATATTATATAGAGGCAGTAGTGCTTTATTGTACAGAGACAGCAGCGCTATATTGTACAGAGACAACAGTGCTATATTGTACAGAGACAGCAGAGCCATATTCTGTAGAGACAGCAGAGCTATATTGTATAGAGACAGCAGAGCCATATTCTGTAGAGACAGCAGAGCTATATTTTACAGAGACAGCAGAGCCATATTGCATAGAGACAGCAGCGCTATATTGTACAGAGACAGCAGAGCCATATTCTGTAGAGACAGCAGAGCTATATCTTACAGAGACAGCAGAGCTATATCTTACAGAGACAGCAGAGCTATATTTTACAGAGATAGCAGAGGCATATTGTACAGAGACAGCAGTGCTATATTGTACAGAGACAGCAGAGCTATATTTTACAGAGACAGCAGTGCTATATTGTACAGAGACAGCAGAGCTATATTTTACAGAGACAGCAGTGCTATATTGTATAGAGACAACAGTGCAATATTGTACAGTGACAGCAGCGCTATATTGTACAGAGACAACAGTGCTATATTGTACAGAGACAGCATAGCCAATTTTTTGTAGAGACAGCAGAGCCATATTGTATAGAGACAACAGTGGTATATTGTACAGAGACAGCAGAGCCATATTGTATAGAGACAACAGCGCTATATTGTACAGAGACAGCAGAGCCATATTGTATAGAGACAACAGTGCTATATTGTACAGAGACAGCAGCGCTATATTGTACAGAGACAACAGTGCTATATTGTATAGAGACAGCAGCGCTATATTGTACAGAGACAGCAGAGCCATATTGTATAGAGACAGCAGCGCTATATTGTACAGAGACAGCAGAGCCATATTGTATAGAGTCAGCAGCGCTATATTGTACAGAGACAGAAGAGCCATATTCTGTAGAGACAGCAGCTCTATATTGTACAGAGACAGCAGAGCCATATTGTATAGAGTCAGCAGCGTTATATTGTACAGAGACAGCAGAGCCATATTGTATAGTCAGCAGCGCTATATTGTACAGAGACAACAGCGCTATATTGTACAGAGTCAGCAGAGCCATATTGTACAGAGACAGCAGAGCCATATTGTACAGAGACAGCAGCGCTATATTGTACAGAGACAGCAGAGCCATATTGTACAGAGATAGAAGAGTCATATTGTATAGAGTCAGCAGCGCTATATTGTGCAGAGACAGCAGAGCCATATTGTACAGAGACAGCAGAGCCATATTGTATAGAGTCAGCAGCGCTATATTGTATAGAACAGCAGAGCTATATTCTATAGAGACAGCAAAGCTATATTGTACAGAGACAGTAGCGCTTTAGTGTTTAGAGACAGAAGAGCCATCTTGTATAGAGACAGCAGTGCTGCATTGAATAGAGACAGCAGGATTATATTATACAGAGAGAGAGCAGAGGTATATTGTATATAGACAGCAGTGACATATTGTATGGAGATTGCACTGATATATTGTATAGAGACAGCAACGCATTATTTTATAGAAACAGCAATGACATATTGTATAGAGACAGCAGCGCTATATTGCATTGAGGCAGTAGTGATATATTGTATGGAGGCAACAGAGCTATATTGTATAGAGACAGCAGTGACATATTGTATAAAGCCAGCAGCGCTATATTATATAGAGGCAGTAGTCTTATATTGTATGGAGGCAGCAGAGCCATATTGTATAAAGACAGCCGTGACAAATTGTATAAAGCCAGCAGCGCTATATTATATAGAGGCAGTAGTGATATATTGTATGGAGGCAGCAGAGCTATATTGTATAGAGACAGCCGTGACATATTGTATAAAGCCAGCAGCGCTATATTATATAGAGGCAGTAGTGATATATTGTATGGAGGCAGCAGAGCTATATTCTATTGAGGCAGCAGAGCCATATTGTATAGAGACAGCAGTGACATATTGTATAAAGCCAGCAGCGCTATATTATATAGAGGCAGTAGTGATATACTGTATGGAGGCAGCATTTATTTGTTTTCCGGTGTGGCGTGAGCCGAGAGTTGTTTCCCGGAGTGGCGTGAGCCGAGCGTTGTTTTCCGGTGTGGCGTGAGCCGAGCGTTGTTTCCCGGTGTGGCGTGAGCCGAGCGTTGTTTCCAGGTGTGGCGTGAGCCGAGCGTTGTTTCCCGGTGTGGCGTGAGCCGAGCGTTGTTTTCCGGTGTGGCGTGAGCCGAGCGTTGTTTCCCGGAGTGGCGTGAGCCGAGCGTTGTTTTCCGGTGTGGCGTGAGCCGAGCGTTGTTTTCCGGAGTGGCGTGAGCCGAGCGTTGTTTTCCGGTGTGGCGTGAGCCGAGCGTTGTTTCCCGGTGTGGCTTGAGCCGAGCGTTTTTTCCCGGAGTGGCGTGAGGCGACCGTTGTTTTCCGGTGTGGCGTGAACCGAGCGTTTTTTCCCGGTGTGGCGTGAGCCGAGCGTTTTTTCCCGGAGTGGCTTGAGCCGAGCGTTGTTTTCCGGTGTGGCTTGAGCCGAGCGTTGTTTCCCGGTGTGGCTTGAGGCGACCGTTGTTTTCCAGTGTGGCGGGATCTGAACATGCAATGGGTAGCCACTGAAGATCTCAAAGTGAGCATTTCGCGCCAGACCACCAACTTCCCCTTGTGGTATTCATACTTAGAAATTACTGCTCAAAAGTATGATGTCACAGCTGGTTCTAAACAAGTTGACAACAATAGAGGCTGATTTTTTACAGTCTCTAATTGCTGCACCATGAAGCGGTTTGTCTATTTTTTTTTTAATGTGAAGCAAACATGTACATTAAAATAGAGATTAGTTTGATGATTAAAAAAAATAACGAAGGGAGTTGACTTCACGGGTGAGCGAGGCGGATTTATATTTTGACTATTGTCCCTTTATAAGAATTCCCATCAATGTGGAGCTTATCCCATTCTGAGTTCATTTCATGCCACTTGATTTCTATGAACCATTGCGGAGAGGGGGAGAAACAGAGAGAGTGAGAGAGAGAGAGAGAGAGAGAGAGAGAGAGAGAAACAGAGAGAGAGAGTAAGAGACAGAGAGACAGAGAGAGGAGTGGGGGGGGGGCAGAGAGACAGAGTAAGAGAGAGAGAGAGAGAAAGAGATAGAGTTAGAGAGATTGAGAGAGAGGGGGAGAAACAAAGAGAGAGTAAGAGATAGAGAGAGAGGGGGGAAACAGAGAGTAAGAGAGAGGGAGAGAGAGAGAGAGAGAGAGAGAGAGAGAGAGAGAGAGAGAGAGAGAGAGAGAGAGAGAGAGAGAGAGAGAGAGAGAGAGAGAGAGAGAGGGAGATTTTATGCAATTTCGTTTATTTCTATTTCCACAGAGCATTCAACTGATCATTTCTTATTGGTACTTGTGAGCATCTAACACCTCACACCTCACACCTCACACCTAACACCCAAGAGGTGTAATTTTCTTTTCTTTGCGTAATGGAATGATTCAAGTTTTAATTTATAAATCTTTAGACAATATATATATATTAAAGTTTCAAGTTTTCTGGTAGCTTACCTCCGAGGATTTAGACTGATTAATGAAATAAGAGCAATGAATACCACACGGAAATGTCCAGTATAAAACAGCGCGGAACTCAAAGGAATATAGCATTTAAAAAAGAACTACCAAAGTACAAGTAAAGAACATAATAAATAAAATTTAAAAAAAAATAGAAAAAAAACCCCGAAAAATTTGAGCTTCGGATTAAAAAAAAACAACACTGAAAAATATATTCTAGAGGTTCCGAAGAAATTTATCATTTTTTTTTCTCACACATCTGATTTTTTTAAAATTTCAAGATCGCAATTTCATTATGGCAATAGGGTATTAATATAATTATTATTGTTCACTGCCTATGATATGATCACGTGATGAGTCTTGTTCTGGACACGCTATCACATTGACTGAGTATGTTTCTGAGTGATCTCTCTGTGGTGTGAGACTTTCTCAACACATTGAGATGGTCATGCACTGAAATACCAGGAGCTGGCGACAATTTTTATGTTTGTTACCATAACCGTTTGACCGCTTAAAGTCCACATTATTCTACATGATCTTACGCGACCATTATCGTCGTTAGACAGGATAGTGCTGCCGGGCGAAGACAATCCTCAAGTATTAGTTATTCATTGGTCTTTAACTAAATCGATGTTAGTCAATGATCAGAGACCGGAAATAAAGAAGGAATGATTTTTAAAAAACCTCTAGACATCAGATATCGATGTAGCGAGTGGCCTTACACCAACAATCCTTGATATATACATATATATATATATATATATATATATATATATATATATATAATTATACGAAATCAATAATCAGCAGCTGTCGATAGAAGACAAAAAGCAGAGGTTGATCGCAAACACCCAAGATATCCTGAATACCCAAAGACGCCAACTGTTTGATTGTAAAATGTGATGGGTCTTACATAGATAATCTGAGATATTCGAAAAAATCCTTGGACGTCAGCTATAAATATTTAACTGTAAAATGTGATGGACATTACATAGATAATCTGAGACATTCGAAAAAATCCTTGCACGTCAGTTATAAATAAAATTATTTAACTGTAAAATGTGATGGACCTAACATAGATAATCTGAGGCATACGAAAAAATCCTTGGGCGTCAGCTATAAATGTTTAACTGTAAAATGTGATGGGCCTTACATATATAATCTGAGACATTCTTAAAAAACATTTTTGGCTTTCATTTGGCCCTGTTGAACTGTTATAAAGAATTAATGTGATCGGCCTTGCCAGCATAATCTGCGCTAGTGCAAACCTCCTGTGCCAGATCGCTATCAACTCTTGATGTTACACGGTGACCAGCGGCCGGGCGAAGATATGGGCTTTGGCCACTTTGGTTTCACAGACATGTTTGAAATCAAAGTCTGGCGGAAGAGGAGACTAGACAGACAGTTGAAAAACAGACAAAGGGAAGGTTAGGTAGGACAAAATGGCGGAAAAGGTTATAAATTATTTAAAAATAAAATATGCAGGCTAATTTCTTGAATGCTAGATGGGTTTATTTTTTAAAGGGAATAATATCAAATAGTGTCTGCTGTCTAACTTATGGTGCTCTAAGCCAGGTCTCTACCTCAGTTCCTGCTTTACCAACGTCTGAAAGATCTATGTATCGGTAAGCATGGATGTAAACTACACATTATCACAATGATATTTTATCTTGGAACACAGTTGGAACCCAGGCTTTCATTTGGCATTGATTTTTTTTCTAATCAATGGAGAGAATTTATAGCTATATCTATATCAATATATATGTATGTATGTATGTATCTACATGTATCTATCTATCTATCTATTTATCTATCTGTATGTATATAAATATAAAAAGTATATACATCGAAAGGGAAGTTTATCTTACCTTAGGCAGCCCCGTCTGTTTACAAGAATCCATTCTTGCAGAGATTTCGTTGTTTTCAGGTTTTGACCTTTCTTTATGAGTTTCACCTCATCACCATCATGATTATTATCATCATTATCATTATATCTCCAGACCTTTACCGCCATCATTATCCTCCTCATCATCACCGTTATCATCATCGTTATTTCCACAGCTACCCCAACCACCACCACCACCACTACCAGGATCCTTCTCCTTATTATCATCCTCTCCACATTCTCATAGTCGTCACCATCAGGGCCATTTTCTAACATCCCACAATACCCAGGGTATCTAAACCCTTTCTTAGAATCCTGGAGAGAAAACTCACAAGTATTTTGGCCACCTGCGGGTTAGTGCACTCGTTAATGGTGGCCAAATCAACCAAATAGTCAGAGTCCGAGCACATAGCTTCAAGCATACTGCAGAACATAGTCCAGATGTGCCAGACAACGCCACAGAGCACAATCAGGAGAGGCATCCCGATCAGCCAAAACAGAGAGATCTGTCCACAGGGGAAATGGTAAGTACGTGGGGGTGAGAGAGAGAGAGAGAGAGAGAGAGAGAGAGAGAGAGAGGGGGGGGGGGGGAGGGAGGGAGGGAGGGAAAGAAAGAGAGAGACCAAGAAAGAAAGAGATATATAAATATATATATATATATATATATATTGCCATATCAAACTTATTCATAAAAAAATTTCTCACCTAAGCCTAAGTCTCAGAAACTTTCGAAAGTTGACGCCAAACTGACATGCCGTGTTCTGATTTCAAACAAACTCATAAATGTCGAGGTTAAAGCTATCCAGTGCCACTAACATCTAAAACGAGGCTTTCAAATAAACAGGCAGAGTAGGACAAATAAACAAATCCGCAATAAACGTAAAAATGATCTATATCATTGAAACATTTGGCGCAGTTAGGGCAGTAAATGATATTAATTTTGTTAAGGGGTCTGTGAGCTGGGCGAAAAGTGTGTTTTGGCCATAATATGATAATTATGTTCTAACTGTGCTAAAAAGTAAAAAGTAAATAGATCACCATCACCCTTAACATGCAAAAGTTTGTCCACTTCGGTGAAATGGAGGTCTCGATCTAAACCAAATTATCTTACTAAGTTCAAGGCCAGGTCAAACAAACACAGCAAGGTCTAGGTCAAACTTACTCACCAAAGTAGTATAAAGATGCTCCTTGAATTGTGTGTCATCCACTAAGGCGTCTTGCGATGGGTCTGAGAGGCACACATGAAAGACAATATTTTATGGTTCATACATTCTTTGGTGAGAATCCAGAAAGGGCTAAATAAAAACTAGATTAAAACACGTAGCCCACTTTAATAAGCGGCAATAGGATCTATTGTAATGATCGTATGTCGACGGCTTTTTTTTCATAAGTGTAAGGTAGCAGAAAAAAAATGCTACGAATTTTATCATGGGAGATTAACTAAAATGGCGACCTGCCCAGTTTTTTTCTCTTCACCAAAACATTTTACTTAGGCCGAAGTGGTTTATTCAACTCTGAGCATGCCTATACTGATGCGCACTTGACTGCTTGATGTGTTAATGGACCCCTGTACGTGTAGTATTTAAAATATTTACGTTAGAGGAGCGCTGTCTACCAGAATCAAGATATAAAGAAAACATGCAAGCCAAACCTTGCTCATCAATGCCTGTTTGAAAATTTGCGGCTGCCACGAATTCCAATGTTAGATTCTCCATGCTGCTGGAGATCTTCATGGAGGTGTTGAGACTTCAGTCACAACTGACGAATTGCTCTCTGACGATGTATCGTTGTAGAATCCGACAAGTCGAGAACACCGATTAACAGCTGCCGTGCATAATATTTGTGTGTGTGTCGTCCGCTTTCAAGTGTTGAACTCTAAAGGCCATACGCTGACTTGTACCATACATGGGATACCTCTGTTTATCGCCCTTCGAGTTAGAGTTGACTTGTCCCGTGCAAGATGTCTAGATACCAGTCTTTCTGCGGGGATTATTCTGATGTTCCTACTCCCTGCTGTAAACCTAAGCAAGAAGCAATAAACGACCGCTCGACGTGTCTAGTATGGATTATAATTTTTTTTATGGTTCTTTTTTTCTATAGAGGATAAGGAAGTTTCAAAGTAAGAAACAATAGCATATAATTATGCATGTAACAAAATATCAATCTACATATTTATCTGTTTAACAGTAAAGTATGAAAAAGATGTACGAATAAATTGGCAGCAAGGCATTCTCATGTAGATTTTTTATTCAAGCTTACATACCCTTTCATTGATTGTTTACCAGCACGTTTTAACTGACAGATAAAGAAATCAAAGAACTTTTCTTTCTGCTCATAAAGGAAATTAAAGGGAGTAATGATTGAAGCCAGTGTTGGCCGACCGGTCTAAGCTCCACAGGGTCATTCCGAGCTTAGGTGAGACGTCCAATGTGTGTGGACAGAACGGAATTAAGAAAAAACAAGACAAGTAATTTAAAGTCTGACATAAGAGTAAGGTAGCCTAGATCTTTAACCCTACTTACCTCATCGTTTTGCAATGCTAGAAATCTTCCACATGGCTGACTTATAGTTTTTAACTGATAAAAGACACACGAAGTTGGATTTTAAAGAGGAAATCTTCATGTATGTTTCATTGATTTTTTTTTAAACTTTAAAGTACGTCTTGAAATTTTTGTAATTCCTTTTTTTTAATTGATGATTTATGATTCTTTATCTTCGCGTATTTACCATATAGATCTAGACCTAAAGATAAACAGATCTGATTGCAATTTTAGCGAGGCGTGTACAAGAATTTGGAGCCAAACCCAAACCTATCCTAGAGCTAATACTAAATTAAAAACAAGCGACTTGTTTGAATCTAAATCTAGCTTGCAAAAACGGGAAGTAATCAACAACTCAGCAAAGGAGGAGGGAGCATCAAAACAAAAATCTGTAGTTTCTAAAACTCCACTTCCTCTCAGACTTTTATCTATATAAAATGGAGCTAGGCAAAAAATGGGGACCGTCCAACCGAGCATTTCCAGAACACCTAGGATCGTCAAATTTAGCATAAAGCTGTAAATTGCCCTAAAAATTGGAGAGGTCATATTATTTTTCAGCAAAATAGTGTTTTTCGAAAATTAAAGGCAAAAGGGTGATTATTATTTTCTTTAAAGGAAAAGGTGAAAGTGCGAACTACTTCCTGTTAAGCACAGCTGGGCAGAGATGGCAGAAATGAAACTGGAAGTTCGCAAACGATGTAGGTGGCGGCAGAAAACTGTGTGAAATAGATCTAAATTTACATGTTATGGTGTGAGATCTAATAAGGGACCTAAAAATGTTGCTTGGACATATGTTCTAAATCTAGGGTCTAGATATTTACAGCAGCTAGACTCAGACCAATAGGTTAAGATCTACATCTAGATAGATCTAGATTTTATTTTTAGGCTTGGAATAATAATTTTGTTTAATCCATATCTAAATACAGATTTTGGAAACATTCAATATCATGTAGGTTTAAATGACTAAGCGGATAAGAATTTCCGCAAGGCAGTGCACTTTTGTGCACTTAATGCGAAAATTCACAGCTTTCACCCTAAATTTACAATAAGCGTTTAAAAGGATTTAAAATCAAAGATTCTAAGTGGGGTGATAATTATATCTGGATCGCATAAGCAAAAGGATAGATATCAAGAACATTTATAAGCCTATTTAAAACATGCACGCACCCCAGGCCTGGTAAGCCTATATGAACACCAATGTCCTGTTCAGAGAACGGGGTTTTCCCCTTCTACACATTTTCAGAGGCAATCTAATTTAGACTGCATGTTAGGTGTTAGGTTTACATTTCATAATCTTTCTCGTTTAATTTCCTCAGATAGAATGCACCCGAAAGGAATCATACTCAAAAGGTGAGGAAGAAGAAGAAAAAGGAAAAAGAAGACATGGAAGTGGATCTTTTTTTTTTTTTGAAAGTGATAAACTTTGGCCCAACTTGATTACGAAAATCGAGGTGAGCTCTGAATATCAACCTGACTCTGATTGCCATGACCGAGACTCTCTTCTTGATACACAAGCATTGTTTGTTATTTGGCTCGATTGACGTTGCCAAAGTTCTACGGGAAGACAACCGTTGGCTCATGTCGTGGGTTGGATGGATATGGGGTGAGATGAGATCCAACCAGCAAATGTCACAATCAGGGATTGAGTCCTGGACTTTCGTGTTGTCAGCCCTTCGCCTACCGACTGGGCCATCTGCCGTCATGTAAATCGATTGTACCACTTCATCTCACACACTCAATTTTTTTCAGAACTATTTGAACTAATCATTTGTGAATCACAATGAAAAAGTGCAGCATGAATGTGCATACATCAATGATAAACATTTTTCTCATACATTTCAAGCTGGAAGGACAAAACCAATTTTTTAAAAGACATGTTCATTCAAAACTCTGTGAGATAGCTTTCTTGAAGAATGTAAATCGAGGAAGAGGGGAGAAAGAGAGAGAGAGAGAGAGAGAGAGAGAGAGAGAGAGAGAGAGAGAGAGAGAGAGAGAGAGAGAGAGAGGGAGGGAGGGAGAGAGAGTATTAGGGCGAAACACAAAAAAAGATAGACGTAGAGAAAGTGAGAGAAAGAGCGAGGAAGGGAAAGGGTGGGAGAAAAAGAGAGTGAGAGAGGCAGCGGGCAACAAAAGGAGAAAGAGGTAGTAAAAGAAATAGAGAAAGTGGGGTAGAGGGAGGAAGAGAGATAGATAGACAGTGATAGAGAAAGAGAGAGAGAGAGAGAGAGAGAGAGAGAGAGAGAGAGAGAGAGAGAGAGAGAGAGAGAGAGAGAGAGAGAGAGAGAGAGAGAGAGAGAGAGAGAGGTGATTATGATCATTATGTTGTTTTCAAGCCAGCTTTTCTTGTGGCCTTGTCACCAGTACTGGTATGCACTCAGAGATTCGTAGCTGTAACAGCCATGTTTTCCAATCAAAGTATTACGAGCTTTACAATCCAAATGATGTGGGCCGATGACATTCTCCTCACAATGAGAACACACTCATGTAGTGCTACTAGCAGCGATTGATCGTTCAAAACTGTAGAGGACAGCAAATAAGACTTGGCGGGTTTACGGCACGAAAACCATTATTGAACTTGATTGTGTTTCAGACAACGGCGTTCAAGAAACCACAACATAAAGCTCTTCAGAAGGATGCTCTACCTTTCTTTGGGAAAAAATAGAAGTTCGTATAAATACTGCTGAAAGAATAGACGTATTCACTTAGTCCACGTAAATCTACTAGGGAAGAGAGTAGAACTGTAGTTCTTTGCAAAAAAGGGTTTGATTCCGATTAGAAAGATGGTTTCGAAACTGTGTCTATTTTTGTTTTATTGCGGTAAGTAATTATGCTTGCTGTCTATCTATATAATGTATGTCAAACCTAAAAAAAATTCAATTATATGTCTATCTTTCTACAATAACATTATCTATTTATTAAAACAATCTATCTATCAAAAATTACTTTCTAACTTTCTATAATTATACCATAATTGTATCTATCTATGTACCTGTCAATTCATCTAACTATAATTCTTTTTTTTTATATTTGTGAAACTTTACTATACCGTCCCCTTTTTGCAGTAAAAATTAACAAAAAATAGGAACGGAAAAAATCCAACTATTTTGACATTTTTTTATGATAGTAATAAGCAATCTGATCTATTCTTCTTCAACGCCTTCCCTTCCCATCACATCCTTCATATCCTCCAACATTCCTCTATCCCTATCTTAAGGCCTAATACTTTCAAGAATCCTTCTTTGAAGAAAATAATTTATCAAAGATTTTCTGAACCATAATCAACAACGAAAAAGCGTCTAGATATAAAACTCTATGTGAACACTTAGGTTTTGCTGGAATCAAAGTTTATCATCTGCCGTCGTCCATAAGCAAAACTTACAAGTTAACACGTTGTCACCCATGAGCAACACTGCCAGTGAAAGCGTTATCACCAAAGGCTAAAACTGCCAGTGAAAGTGTTGTCACCCATGAGCAACACTGCCAGTGAAAGCGTTATCACCAAAGGCCAAAACTGCCAGTTAAAGTGTTGTCACCCATGAGCAACACTGCCAGTGAAAGCGTTATCACTAAAGGCCAAAACTGCCAGTAAAAGTGTTGTCACCCATGAACAAAACTGCCAGTAAAAATGTTGTAACCCATGAGCAAAACTGTCTGTGAAAGTATTGTCACCTATGAGCAAAAACCTCAGTGAAAGTTTTATCATCCATGAACAAAACTATCAGTGAAAGTCTTGTCACCCATTACCAAAACTGCCTGTCAAAGAGTTATCACCCATGAGCAAAACTGCCAGTGAAAGTGTTGTCGCCGAGGAACAAAACTGCCAGTGAAAGTGTTGTCACCGATGAGGAAAACTGCCAGTGAATGTGTTGTCACCCATGACAAAAACTGCCAGTGTAAGTGTTGTCACTCAAGAACAAAACTGCCAGTGTAAGTGTTGTCACCCAAGAACAAAACTGCAGTAAAAGTGTTGTCATATAAGAACGAAACTGCCAGTGAAAGTGTTGTTACCCAAGAAAAAAAGTGCCAGAGAAAGCGTTCTCACCCATGACCAAAACTGCCAGTGAAAGTGTTGTCACCCAAGAACAAAACTGCCAGTGAAAGTGTTGTCACCCAAGAACAAAACTGCCAGTGAAAGTGTTGTCACCCAAGAACAAAACTGCCCGTATATGTGTTGTCACCCATGAGCAAAACTGCCAGTGAAAGAGTTGTCACCCATGAGCAAAACTGCCAGTGAAAGTGTTGTCACCCATGAGCAAAATTGCCAGGGAAAGTGTCATCACCCATGAGCAAAACTGACAGTGAAAATATTGACATCTATGAGCAAAATTGCCATTGAAAGTGTTGTCACCCAAGAACAAAGCTGCCAGTGAAAGTGTTGTCACCCAAGAACAAAACTGTCAGCGAAAGTGTTGTCATCCATGAGCAAAACTGCCGGTCTAAGAGTTATCACCCATGAGCAAAACTGCCAGTGAAAGTATTGTCACCTATGAGCAAAAACCTCAGTGAAAGTTTTATTATCCATGAACAAAACTGTCAATGAAAGTCTTGTTAACCATTACCAAAACTGCCTGTCAAAGAGTTATCACCCATAAGCAAAACTGCCAGTGAAAGTGTTGTCGCCGAGGAACAAAACTGCCAGTGAAAGTGTTGTCGCCGATGAGCAAAACTGCCCGTATAAGTGTTGTCACCCATGAGCAAAACTGCCAGTGAAAGTGTTGTCACCCATGAACAAAACTGCCAGTGAAAGTGTTGTCCCCAAGAACAAAAGTGCCAGAGAAAGCGTTCTCACCCATGACCAAAACTGCCAGTGAAAGTGTTGTCACCCAAGAACAAAACTGTAGTGAAAGAGTTGTCACCCAGGAACAAAACTGTAGTGAAAGTGTTGTCACCCAAGAACAAAACTGTAGTGAAAGAGTTGTCACCCAGGAACAAAACTGCCTGTGAAAGTGCTGTCACCCATGAGCAAAATTGCCAGGGAAAGTGTCATCACCCATGAGCAAAACTGACAGTGAAAATATTGACATCCATGAGCAAAATTGCCATTGAAAGTGTTGTCACCCAAGAACAAAACTGCCAGTGAAAGTGTTGTCACCCAAGAACAAAACTGCCAGCGAAAATGTTGTCATCCATGAGCAAAACTGCCGGTCTAAGAGTTATCACCCATGAGCAAAACTGCCAGTGAAAGTATTGTCACCTATGAGCAAAAACCTCAGTGAAAGTTTTATTATCCATGAACAAAACTATCAATGAAAGTCTTGTTACCCATTACCAAAACTGCCTGTCAAAGAGTTATCACACATGAGCAAAACTGCCAGTGAAAGTGTTGTCACCCATGAACAAAACTGCCAGTGAAAGTGTTGTCACCGATGAGGAAAACTGCCAGTGAAAGTGTTGTCACCCAAGAACAAAACTGCCAGTGAAAGTGTTGTCACCCAAGAACAAAACTGCAGTGAAAGTGTTGTCACTCAAGAACGAAACTGCCAGTGAAAGTGTTAGCTCCCATGACCAAAACTGCCACTGAAAGTGTTGTCATCCATGAGCAAAACTGTCAGTGGAAGTGGTGTCATTCATGAGCAAAACTACCGGTGAAAGTGTTAACACCCATGAGCAAAACTGCCAGTGAAAATGTTGTCACCGATGAGCAAAACTACCGGTTAAACTGTTATCACTCAGGAACAAAACTGCCAGTGAAAGTGTTGCCACCCATGAGCAAAACTGCCAGTGAAAGTGTTGTCATCGATGAGTAAAGCTGCCAGTGAAAGTGTTGTCAACCATGAAGAAAACTGCTGGTAAAAATGTTATCAACCATGACCAAAACTGCCAGACAAAGTTTTTTTTATCCATGAGCAAAGCCGTTGTCACCCAAGAGAACAATTTTCGTTTGAACTGACATTCACTCTTGGTTTTTCTATCAGGTCTTGAATCCATCGGTCATTACATAGTGGACGTCGAGCAAAAAAATGTTGATCTTTTGCTCTAGACTCATCTCATTATGGAGATATAAGAAGAAATCCAAATTTTCTAGGACTATTTATGATGTACCTTTGTCATGGTCCTTGTTGTTCACTCGTCAACTGGATGAAAAAAGTTAACTGGAATCTAGCGGCTTTTGCAAGGCATTTGATAGTTTACAAGAAATTGGCGAAATGAAACATGATTTTAAAAATTCGTATTTTTCAAAGAGAGGTAAGGAAACTAAAATGTAAGTGTTGATTTCGCTAGAGACTTTCAAAGTTACAAATCTTTGCCATCAGGATGTGAATTTCGCCTTTCCTTGTTCTATATCTTTCTTGTGCTACAGAGCAAGCGCTGTCACTGCAACGAAGAAGGTAAAAATTGTAGATTGTTTACTACATGTGAAATGTTGAGGATGTCCGGAGCCGTAGATTGTGGTCAGAATCATTCCAGCGTCGGATTGAAGCAGAGGGGCATGCACTAAGGACATGCAGATCTCTGGTACTTTATAAAGCGAATTGTGGCCACAAAACGGCTTAATAACTAAGGAAGTAAAGACAAAAAAAAACTTTTAAGTATACCATTTTGACAAACATGTTGTATATATTGCGTCAAATGATCACATGAATATTGCAGACAAGTGAGAACGTTTTTCCTTATTGTTTTTGCTATTGGCTGCCTAACACTGAGTTATATTCTTCCCTGTCTCTAAAGCTCCTAACACTGTATTATATTTTCCCTGTCTCTAAAG
Organism: Elysia crispata; assembly: GCA_033675545.1. Taxonomy (NCBI): domain Eukaryota; kingdom Metazoa; phylum Mollusca; class Gastropoda; family Plakobranchidae; genus Elysia; species Elysia crispata. The sequence continues at coordinate 29,916 of JAWDGP010002435.1, read as the reverse complement.
CTCCTAACACTGTATTATATTTTCCCTGTCTCTAAAGCTCCTAACACTGTATTATATTTTCCCTGTCTCTAAAGCTCCTAACACTGTGTAATGTCTTCCCTCTCTCTAGAGCTCGTGGTTGTTGCCAACGGTAAAACAAGAGAAGCGTACCTCACCAAAACTACTGGGAGTGTTTGTCAAACGTCACTGCTGGGTCAAGCCTTTACATCTTCCTCGCCCCTGGTATGTTTCACCACCTGTTTAACTCTTTACCCCTCTAACTGCAGGGGCTTCGTCTTCAACAAGATCAACCAGAACTGTCTCCCCGCCGTTTCTGTTTACAGCCCCGTACCTTCTTTACCCCCCTCCCCCATGTTAGGCAACGATATCGTTTTCTTTCCAAACACTTTTCCCGACTTAAACTGCAACGCGAGCCTCGGTTTCGCTCTGTATGAGGTATGCGGTACTTCCGCTTGCCTCTATCTGTCGACCACTAAGATAACTTTTTATGCCGCTGTCAGGTTCTGCGCCGCGAAAAAAGGGAATGTGTTTGTGGCGAATTCTCTCGAGAAGTTTTCTCTCTTCTGGTCAGTGAGCCTGCACGTGATCCGCGACGATACATACTTGGGTCTCACGGACTCTGGGTCAGAGGGTCAGTTTGAATGGATCAGCGGCGAACCGTTGAGCGTGGAACAGACGGCTTACATCTGGGCTCCCCGCCAGCCGGATGACAAGAGCGGCCACGAGGACTGTGTAGAGGCCAGGCATGGGAGTGCGGCGGGTGCGCGAGGCCTGAATGATATCAGATGTCAATTGAAAAAACGTTTTATTTGTGAACAATAAGTCTTTGATGTCAAGTGAAAAAACGTTTCATTTGTGAACAATAAGTCTTTGATGTCAAGTGAAAAAACGTTTCATTTGTGAACAATAAGTCTTTGATGTCAAGTGAAAAAACGTTTTATTTGTGAACAATAAGTCTTGATGTCAATTGAAAAAACGTTTCATTTGTGAACAATAAGTCTTTGATGTCAAGTGATAAAACGTTTCATTTGTGAACAATAAGTCTTTGATGTCAAGTGAAAAAACGTTTCATTTGTGAACAATAAGTCTTTGATGTCAATTGAAAAAACGTTTCATTTGTGAACAAAAAGTCTTTGATGTCAATTGAAAAAACGTTTCATTTGTGAACAATAAGTTTTTGATGTCAAGTGAAATTTGTGAACAATAAGCCTTTGATGTCAAGTGAAAAAACGTTTTATTTGTGAATAATAAGTCTTTAAACTCGAGAGCAGTTTTAGTTACAAATAATTATCGTGTTACACAGACAGAATATTGTAAAGTTACATAAAGAAAAGTTGTACTTTATCTTATCATGTCGAAAATCATCGGCCCCACTTATTTCACTAAAAGTATTGTAATTTAGAAACTTAATACACAAGGCTTTTAAGATGTCATATTTTAATAAGTTAGGCCTATTCCTTATAAATTCATTATCGTTATTCAGTGGATAATTATATAGTTATACATCTGCGATAATCAAAACTATGACTAACGCAGGGTACATACTAAATTTTGTTTAATATGGTAAAAGAAGCCTTAGATATGAAGTATAGAAACTACATTTGTACACCACACCTTGCCATGGTACCGATACTTACAGTGTGGTTCTAAACATTCAAATTATTAGAATCAATTCATAATGTCGTATGAGTACGAAAGTTGCAAGAAGCGTTCAAACATAAAAGTTGAAAAGGGGAAAAAGGGGAAAGGTTTGGGGAGAGGGTGGTGATATATCAAAGGAGTTCTTTTAGGTAGGGAAAGTCAAGCCTAGCAGAACCAGAAGTCCCAAGAGGGATCTCTTGATGAAGTTCGTGGCGGAGACATTGGAAGAAGGAAAACAACATAAAATGAACTAAAAAGTTATGGAGGATAAGAAATAAAAAGTAGGATGATGCATGATTAAGTATGCTCTTGTCAAAGATAGATAATTAAAAAAAAAATTTGTATGGGGTGAAGGGTTTCAGCTCTGAACCTCCACTAATTAGACACTCTATGGTTAACCAGCCCACTAGACACCTTATGCACGAAGTACCCACGTCGCCAGTTACTGTGAGGATTTTGTGTTGTTTACATAACTTACGACATGACTTTCCCGCGAGCAGCTGAGCACTGCATGACAAGTGTTTTATGGGAGAAACCACATCAGACCCAAGGCATGTAGACCTTGAACTGGACCGTTTTAGGCGTCTTATCACCGTCATACAATGTAGACCTTGAACTGGACCGTTTTAGGCGTCTTATCACCGTCATACAATGTAGACCTTGAACTGGACCGTTTTAGGCGTCTTATCACCGTCATACAATGTAGACCTTGAACTGGACCGTTTTAGGCGCCTTATCACCGTCATACAATGTAGACCTTGAACTGGACCGTTTTAGGCGCCTTATCACCGTCAGATCTTGTGAAGTTACCTTGACAAGCGACATTGAGTTTAGCGTCATTATAAAATTACTATAGTCTCCTTCTTTAAACCAATTTTAACGAACTTAATTGTAAAAAAATGTTTCAGGTTAACCGCATAAATTCATTCTGACGTGGGTTGCGTTTCTAACAAAATTTTAAAGTAAAAATGTCTGCTTTAACTTTGTATTCACATGGCCTTCACCGGGTGAGGGTTTTTTTTTTTTAAGTGGACCCCTTTTACACGTATGCAAGAAGATTGAATTTTCCAGCAATGTTTGAAAACACGACAAATGATGTTCTATCTCATGGTGAGCCTTTACTTTCGTCCTCGATTTTCCTACCTTTTATTTTATTTTATATTTCGTTAGTCCAAGATTGTGCTTTCCTAAAATTATTTAGCGATAGATGAAGATCCATCCATCTAGAAATCTATCTCTTACTCAGAATTATTTTATCATTTATGAATACATAAAAAGATCAAAGTTGGAAACTGTATTGAAGTATTCCGTATAAATATTATAGTACTTCATTTCGTCATTCTTCACTAGTTCATTCCCTAAACATCCCAACCTGCTCCCACCCCTTCTCTTTCTCCAATATCTCCATCCTATCTCCCGCGTATCCTCTTTCACCCCCACTTGCTTTCTCCTTACTTTATCTCAAATCCATCATGAAAGCCAAGTAGGTCAGCTGAGACTCCCCCCTGACGGAATTGAATTCCTAGAATTGCAACATACTTTTTTTTCAAACTCTGACACTTGCATTGTTAGCTTTTCATATTGTGCTTTTTAACGTGTAAAAAATATATTTCTAAACGCTCTCTCTCTCTCTCTCTCTCTCTCTCTCTCTCTCTCTCTCTCTCTCTCTCTCTCTCTCTCTCTCTCTCTCTCTCTGTTCTTGTCTCTTTTTCTCAAACTCTGATTACATAAGATATCATGAATCTTTAAAATAAACTAGACATATTTATATAAAATTTGAATAGAAAATGCATGCCTTCTGGTTCCCATTGATGGCAATAAATTTTTGTTGGTAATAATACATGCTTTTTGGGAACTTGAAGTTTTAGTAAAACACATCAGTTTTTCTAGGCACCATAATAAGGCTTGCGATTGGGTAGAGAAAACCCCTGTGATTGGGTGGCGATTAGATTTGCGAATGGGAAGAGTTAAGTGTGCCTGAACAGAATGGGCATCATTTGGAAGATGGATCACAAGCGGCGAACTCAGAGTATCTCGGAAAAAATATACTGCGAGTAATGTATTACCCATAATATAACAATACATTACTAATAATACAATAATGAACACATAATGATACAATAATGTACTACTACTAATATAATAATAATAATAATAATAATAATAATAATAATAATAATAATAATAATAATAATAATAATAATAATAATAATAATAAGATCATAATAATATAATAATGTACTACTACTAATAATAATATATTAATGTACTGCTAATAATATAAGAATATACTACTACTAATATAAGAATATATTACTACTGACATAAGAGTATACTACTACTAATATAAGAATATACTAGCACCAATGTAAGAATATACTACTACTAATATAAGAATATACTACTAATAATATAACAATGTATTATTAAAAATATAACAATGTACTAATCCGATCAAAATAAACAATGTCTGCTTTTCTACGTGTACGTTGATTCTGAAGCTTTTGTTTCTGAGCTTCTTCCTCTGTGCCTGAAATGTTATCTTATTATGTCATAGGAAGCTTCCTGTGATTCATGGCGCTCACTAGACCGCCTCCCTTTTGATGTAGATATGATACAGAATACCCTAACATCGATAAAACTTCGTGACACTATTTGTATCGACCTGGCCAAGATTACAGAGGTCAACAGAATCACCTCGGACACTGTTAACAAGCTTGCTACACGGCATGAGACGGTCATAAGTTTTATACCTTTAACTTTCTGTCCTAAACACTATTCTGGACAAAATAACCTGAAGGCATAGTTCGCACCGTAAAATGAATCGAATTTCCAGAATTTTTCAGGTAACTGTGGCTTTCTTGGGAAAGATCTTTTATTTCTTGGAAACCAGCGGTAAGATAGAGGAATGAAATATTATCCCCAGTATAGTAAATCACATTAGGAACAACTTTCCATGACTGACAACTAATTCTGTCCTTTCCCATTCTACTTGAATATCTTTTCAATATTCAGTGTAATGTTGAAAATATCCCAAGCATTGTGCAGATATTTACTGCTTTTCGAAAATTTATGATATTTTCATTTACAGGATAATGAACTTTTAAAAAAGGTTTGAAATCAGTAAGTATTTGACAAAACTTTCTGACTGTTCTTTAAGGAAGACGTAATCTTCATCTATGATATCAAACTGGTAAGTCGATATTCAGTTAAACTTTCAAGAGTTCAGGGGTGCTAATTCGATTAGCTTGGCATCTAGAACTTTCTTAGAACAGCTTTGGCGATTAGAGGATGTATCAAGACTGCAGCAATTTCACACCAGTAATGAGTAAGTTTGTCAAAATACTCTTCCCATCTCTATTCACTTTGAGCCAACAAGATGACAAGTTTTGAAATTCCTTGACTCCATAGAAAATGCCTGTGAGTCATTAAAATAAACAAATTCGCTTCACAATAATTTGTTTCCATAACCGATTTCTAAAGATCTCTATTTTCAATGTAAGATTTATTTTAACACAGGTTTAACGAGAAAAAAATAAGGGGAGGGGGGCAGAGGTGGGGGGTGCGATAACGATTATCTGTCTCAGTCGAGTTTTTTTTCTCGAACCATGAACTATTCAATTAACTGAGATGCGTAATTTTAAGTTATCAAATTTTATTCAGAAAAGTGAAGTTAATAGAAGAAAAAAAGGGGAGAGGGGGGGGGGAAGGTGCAGTTTAAACAGCAAGAGAATGCGCACGTACTTCTCATGACTAAACATCGCACACGATGAAGACATCGAGCACTGGCGAATATGAATACCGTGCCACTGGCGAATATGAATACCGTGCCACTGACGAATATGAATACCGTGCCACTGACGAATATGAATACCGTGCCACTGACGAATATGAATACCGTGCCACTGACGAATATGAATACCGTGCCACTGACGAATATGAATACCGTGCCACTGGCGAATAAGAATACCGTGCCACTGGCGAATACGAATACCGTGCCACTGGCGAATATGAATACCGTGCCTCTGGCGAATAAGAATACCGTGCCACTGGCGAATACGAATACCGTGCCACTGACGAATATGAATACCGTGCCACTGACGAATATGAATACCGTGCCACTGACGAATATGAATACCGTGCCACTGGCGAATATGAATACCGTGCCACTGGCGAATACGAATACCGTGCCACTGGCGAATACGAATACCGTGCCACTGGCGAATATGAATACCGTGCCACTGACGAATATGAATACCGTGCCACTGACGAATATGAATACCGTGCCACTGGCGAATACGAATACCGTGCCACTGACGAATATGAATACCGTGCCACTGACGAATATGAATACCGTGCCACTGACGAATATGAATACCGTGCCACTGACGAATATGAATACCGTGCCACTGGCGAATATGAATACCGTGCCACTGGCGAATATGAATACCGTGCCACTGGCGAATATGAATACCGTGCCACTGGCGAATATGAATACCGTGCCACTGGCGAATATGAATACCGTGCCACTGGCGAATATGAATACCGTGCCACTGGCGAATATGAATACCGTGCCACTGGCGAATATGAATACCGTGCCACTGACGAATATGAATACCGTGCCACTGACGAATATGAATACCGTGCCACTGACGAATATGAATACCGTGCCACTGGCGAATATGAATACCGTGCCACTGGCGAATATGAATACCGTGCCACTGGCGAACAGAAGGAGGAGGAGGAACAGGCCAATGGAATATAAAACTTTGAGCTGTGAGTGTGCGCGGATCGCCTTTCACATTCTGGATGTATGAATCCTAATCTCTCTCTATCTCTCTTATATATCCTATAATATATACATAAGCAATAATTTATTGCTTCATATTTTTAATCAATTTGTTTTCAATCTCTGATTTCCTAGCAACAGGGGCGATCACCCCCACCTACACGCATACAAAAGATATTGGCGGATGTGCCAGATCCTGTAGAAAATGTCTGTATTTTGACTACGGTGTAAGATCGATTTTTATGTATCTATATTTTAAAAGGCAACTACGATTTCTTTGTCTCTATCTCCAGCAAACCATTCAATTTACAGTGATGAAGTTTACTGAACATTAATCTATCGAAATCAGTGCCCCATGCGGAACAAAAGAATTAAAGAAAAGTAATGGATTTAGGCTTAAAAATACCATGGAAAGTCCATTACATGTTTATTGTAATTAATTCATCATATTTTTGACAAATTTGTTATGATCAACTTAATAACATTTAAAAAACTGTTCTCAGTTGCTTACAATTTTCAAAGCGGATGACACTTTGAAAACAAGTTATTGTTATTTTGAAAATAAAAAAGCCAAAAGCGTCATGCAAACCATGCCGTCCTCGGTAAGAAAGAAGTGGTTTGATTGCTCAGTACTTCAAGAACAACTGTCATATTCTCCTTTCCTTCTGGAGCGGTGGTTGCGAATGGTAACACCACTTCTGCTTCTTTTGAAAGAGTTTCGAACTTCTATATTGTTTTAAATCCAAGATATCGACAAGACTCAGCAATTGCCAAGAAGGAACCGTAAGAAAGTAAGGCTATTTCGTTAACTTGCCATTCTTAATTTGTCTTGCACGATACGGATAGTGACTAGATCTAGATCGAGAAGAATTATAATCTTTAGCAATCCAGGGTTACCCAATAAACTTTAAAAAATCCGGGGCCTTAAATAGTTTTTCTCCGTAGTATTGTCTGAGCAGTTGCACATTTTTATTTTGTATTAGAGAGTGCTTTTACACCACATCAGGTGAGCACTACATTGTATACGTAATGAGTCATTAGAACCACAACATGGTCTCGGTGGAGAGATAAGTTGAAAAACGGGCTGCTTAAAAGATTGCACCCAAATTTGGTATATATTTTTTGCTTGAGATCTCTCCTTTATTTTAAGAATGTCTACATAACAATCTGAGAAGAATTCGAATGTCTCGAGGTTCTATATATTTACTACCACTATTATAGTGCTCTGGAGGAGATATCTCTTATTGTTGTGAAGTTTGCTTTTCTTAAGTGTAGTTGTATGGCTCTGCAGGATATAAGTCTATTATTTTTGGTGAAGTTTGCCTTTCTTCTATGGAGCTGTCTTCCCCACCTGTTCATTTAAATGGGCAATCTTGATCTGCAAAGATCATTGTCCAACGTGGTGCGAATGAAAATAATAATAAAATAAGGAAAAGTTAACAATTTAGGCTAGAAAATACTCTTCAAAGTATAATTATATTTTGATTTTATTAAATTCATCAAATTTTATCGCCAAATTTGTAAACATAAACCAAATACAATGTAAAAAGGTGTTTTCAGTGATTTCGAATTTTTAAATCAGATTAATCTTTTGAAGTAGATTTTATTATTGTTATTATTATTATTATTATTATTATTATTATTATTATTATTATTATTATTATTATTATTATTATTATTATTATTATTATTACTATTATTATCATTTACATTATTATCATTATTATTGTTATCATTATTATTGTTAACATCATTATTATCATTATTATTATTATTATTATTATTATTATTATTATTATTATTATTATTATTATTATTATTATTATTATTATTATTATTATTATTATTATTATTATTATTATTATTATTATTTAGACATAGATATGCAGAAAAATTGCTGTAAAATAAAACGTGCGCTCTTACACTCGAGCGCTAAGACAAACCATTTCCTTATTCTCTTAATACCGGTACTATGAGTGGCTCTGGAGGAGATAATTATATCAGTGTGTTCTTGTTGTAAAACTTGCTCTCCTTCAGAAAGTTGTGTGGCTCTGGAGGAGATAATTATATCAGTGTGTTCTTGTTGTAAAACTTGCTCTCCTTCAGAAAGTTGTGTGGCTCTGGAGGAGATGACTATACCAGTGTGTTCTTGTTGTAAAACTTGCTCTCCTTCATAGAGTTGTGTGGCTCTGGTGGAGATAATTATATCAGTGTGTTCTTGTTGTAAAACTTGCTCTCCTTCAGAAAGTTGTGTGGCTCTGGAGGAGATAATTATATCAGTGTGTTCTTGTTGTAAAACTTGCTCTCCTTCAGAAAGTTGTGTGGCTCTGGAGGAGATAATTATATCAGTGTGTTCTTGTTGTAAAATTTGCTCTCCTTCATAGAGTTGTGTGGCTCTGGAGGAGATAATTATATCAGTGTGTTCTTGTTGTAAAATTTGCTCTCCTTCATAAAGTTGTGTGGCTCTGGAGGAGATAATTATATCAGTGTGTTCTTGTTGTAAACTTGCCCTCCTTCATAAAGTTGTGTGGCTCTGGAGGAGATAATTATATCAGTGTGTTCTTGTTGTAAAACTTGCCCTCCTTCATAAAGTTGTGTGGCTCTGGAGGAGATAATTATATCAGTGTGTTCTTGTTGTAAAACTTGCCCTCCTTCATAAAGTTATGTGGCTCTGGAGGAGATAATTATATCAGTGTGTTCTTGTTGTAAAACGTTCCCTCCTTCAGAAAGTTGTGTGGCTCTGGAGGAGATAAATCTGTTTATCAGTTCAAAGTTTGCATTTCCTCAATGTGGTTTTCTTCCCTACATCTTCAATTGAGAAGGGAAATCATGCTGATATATACATTTATACTAACCTCGATAATTTGTGGACAAAGACACAATAGTTAAACTTTGAAACTGAACATTCCTACAGAAGAGTTGCATCTTATGTTTTCTCTTTTTCAGTTTTATTACTCAAATCTGCCTTGTGATGGTTCTTCTCCTTAAGTTTTAACTTGAAAAATATTTCTGATCGAAAATTCGATATATTTTAAATCAATTAGTCGCAAGTCTTATGCTTCAACAGTTTACATTTAGATTATACATGAATTTATGTTTGGTGGAAGCTGTCTTCTCTCTCTCTTTCTCTCTCTCTCTCTCTCTCTCTCTCTCTCTCTCTCTCTCTCTCTCTCTCTCTCTCTCTCTCTCTCTCTCTCTCTCTCGAGTAAAGCGGCAGGTGCTAGCAACGTTAAGTCTAGGATTTGAAACTCAATAAGACCAAGTAAATTTTTTTATATCATTTTCACTATAAGTTTCATTCAAACCACAGCTGACCACTATCTAAAACTGAATCTTGTGTATGACTCCTTATTCCAAGCTTTACTATATTGGACTTGATTTTAAGCCCAAAGCACTGTGAATGCAGTTAATAGACTACTTTTCACGACATAAAACGAAAAAGCATTTTAATGGCTTCAAAATTTCTGGTATACAGCCAAATGGAAA
>JAWDGP010002435.1:12500-17500 GCA_033675545.1 Elysia crispata | reverse complement strand
CCACCACCACCACCACCACTACCACCACCACTACCACCACCACCACCACCACCCCACCTACCACCACTCACCACCACCACAACCATTACCACCGCCGCTAGCACCACCACCACTCACCACCACCACCACCACCACCACCACCACCACCACCACCACCACCACTCACCGACACCGCCAGTTGCCACCCGCTGCCACTACTCACTACAACCATTACTACTACCACTGTTGCAACTGTTGCTGTTGCTGCCGCTGTTACTACTACCACTACCACTACCACTACCACTACTCACTACCACTACTACTCACTACTACCACTACCATCACCACCACTACAACTATTACTACTGCCGCTAGTACCACTACTACTACTACTACTACCACTACCACTACTACGACTACTACTGATGCTGCCGCCGCTGCCGCCGCTACTACACTACTACAACCTACCACTACCGCCGTGCTGTTGCCGCCGCTGTTACTACTACTACTACTACTACTACTACCTACTACCACTACCACCACTACCACTACCACTACTACTACTACTACCACTCACTACCACCAACCATTACTACCGCCGCTAGTACTACTACTACTACTACTACTACTACTACTACTACTACTACTACTACTACTACTACTACCACTACTACTACTACTACTACTACTACTACTACTACTACTACTACTGACTGATGCCGCCGCCGCTACTACTACTACTACTACTTCAAATAATACTTCTTCTTCTTTTGTTGTTGCTGCTGCTGTTACTACTACTACTACTACTACTACTACTACTACTACTACTACTACTACGACTACTACGACTACTACCACTACTACCACTACTACTACTATTACCACTACTACAACTATTACTACTGCTGCTAGTACTACTACTACTGCTACTACTACTACTACTACTACTACTACTACTACTACTACTGATGCTGCTGCTGCTGCTACTACTACTACAACTACTACTACTACTACTGTTGTTGTTGCTGCTGCTGTTACTACTACTACTACTACTACTACTACTACTACTACTACTACTACTACTACTACTACTACTACTACTACTACTACTACTGAGCTTACTAAGAATTTGTCCATCAAGACTTATTAATTTAACTTTCATTTTTGTTAATCTTTTTGTTTATGTTTATATTAATTTTTGTGTTTTATTTTATTTGTATTCTTTGTTTCTGTGGTTGTTGTTGTTGTTGTTGTTGTTGTTGTTGTTGTTAACGTACTTGAAGCAGAAATTTAGTTGTAGATATAAAAAGCAGAGGCTGGAGCTGCTTCAAGAACATTTAAATGTGTCTCCTTTAATTCGTTCATCTGATTTGGTCAGATCGGAGTGAAAGTTTTAAAGACATGCAAAGAACTTGTTTGAAGTACATTAAAAAAGACGATATTGATATCTCTCATATATTTTTGTATTGTTGATTGATGATTCAGTAAATCAGCTTGATTCATGTTTATGTGAATTGAGAGCATGAAACAAAGTTGTTCATTTCCTGCCAGGCGACGACAACATTAGTGGCACGAGTGCGTTCTACAGCGGCCAGCAGATCAGGGGAGGTAATAAGTCTTGTAGATGCGGTTTTCTCAACTCCATAGATCTAGCATTTTATTTCTGTATTACTCTAGGCTGCCTAGCTAGACTGTACTGTAATTAATGAGGACACGCAGATGTTCTGACAGAGCAAACACTTCAATTTTTCTGTCTTTTCGTTTGTGCGGTTGCTAGGGTCGTCAGACATATTAGTTTTGATCACAACAAACTTCCTTTCTATGACAACAAGCATAAAACCTTCCAGCATTTTCCTGGCCTTTATATAAAAATTTACAACTTACGTAGTTAATTTTCTACTGAGATTTAAGCCAACAAATTTTTCAAATTTCTCAATACATAAAAAAATGGAGAAACTAACATAGTTTTAACTAAATTTCGGTCTGAAATTGGCGCCTCCCCGCTATGGACTGAGGCCGTAACAGATCACTCAAACTGCCATCTTTCATTATCATAATTCAAAAATAAATCATTAAAATAATATGAGACATCATCTAAAATAAAAAAAAAGATGCACCTGATGCCAAATCTTTCTAGATCTAGATTCTAGACCTAGACTTAGATCTAGATCAAGATCTAGTCTAGTGCGTCTGATTAAAACGCAGTGACTATAGTGCCGTTTACTTAAGAGTACTAGTGCGAGATTGAGATCTAGATCTGCAAATTTACAAAGAATTTTCTTAATACAATAATTATTTAGCGATGCCAGTCTAATCAAGGCCTAGCCTATCCGATGCATTAGAGGCACGATATCGTAGATCTACATCTGTACATCTAGCCTATGACAGATCACCCACCTAAGTTTAAATAATTGTATTGAAATTTGTAGTGGAGTATAGTTAACTGAAGGGTAGATAAACCCACACGTTTTAAAGCAAATAGATCTAGTAGTTTACAAATTGAATTGTATTTATATAGTTTGACTTCAAACCCTTTTTTAACTTATAATTCATGGAAAAGAAGTATAAAGCTTTTACTGTAAGATAGAGGAAAAGAAAATCTGTTCGGCATCTCGAAATATTTCCGAAACAAGAAAAACTGAATAAAATAAAACCAGCAAGCTCCAACATACGTACAAACACACCAACCTACAATTAGCTCAGTTCTTATTTATTTTTCACTTTGTATGTAGCAAAGCTTTAAAAAAGAATTCTGCAAATATTCAAAAATGTGCAATTATTATGAAAATTAATGATTATCAATTTGTAGGAAACTTTTCTGGACAATATTCCATCAGAACACCATTGTTTACAACATGGGATAAATAAAGTTTCCACCTTCTTTGACCAAAACAGTTGTAGCGGCACCGGAAAATTACGAAAACACTCGGGACATATCGAAGTCCCTGTTTGTGTATCTACCCGTTCCTTAATTTGTGGACAGTACGGTGATTTTACTATCTCAGTAGAGTTGTTAATCCATTCCGCAGTCAACAGATTGATGTGATGAAAGAAGAAAAAAGAGTGATAACATATTTGTAATGATACAAAGGACTGAACACATCTGAACATAACCTTATGTAAATAGGTCTGGGCATAAAAGTATAATATTATAGCAACCCAATAAACATCATCACACCCTTTGTAATTATTTACACGATGAACCAAATTTTAATGCAGAGGAAATTTTGTTTTGAATTGAGGAAAAGTGTAAGCAACAGTTATAATTATTCATACAGCAATAATATTTATTGACTAAAATGTTGTTTCTATTTGCTCTAACCAATGTGCGTGAAATAGAGGTTATTTGTAACTGTGGCAGCAATCCTAAAAGCTTTTCCATAAATCTGTTTTCATTTTTCTCAGAGAGTATGATTAAATGCTATTTAACGTTTTGTGTTTCGTTGCATTAAATTCTTACTGCAGGCCACGGATGTCAATCGTTCAGTTACGTGCCTATTGGAAGGTCAAGGCCATTTAATGCGCCAACACCATTTCCTTCTACCAACAGATGCTCTGTCTTCTTCGTTGCTGATAGGAACGCGACGGTATGATGTGTATGTGTTCATTGTCATAAAACCAACTGCACACTTTACAAATGATTTACACAACATGGAAAGCATACAAAGCACACAGCGATAATACATTTTCATAAATATCATATTTGAAAATCGTGCCTAGGGATACTCGAAATTTTCATGAACGTAAAATTTTTGGGAATAAAAAAAATGCTTGTTATTTTTCCTTTGTATTCGATTATGAAATTTAAAATGATATTATTGTGACACTAATACGTAAGTGTTATTAACATCTTTGGCGGAAGTAAATGAAACTTAAAGCTGTGAAACTAAATGTTGTAATTCCAACAACTTTTTTTTACTTCTAAAAACGAGACAAACGTTATGTAAATAATAATCTAAATCAGTTCAAATTATATGTTCTATTTTGTTCAATTAGGACAGACACAGTCATTATATTTCATACTTTTGTGATGATAATAAGTATTGACTGTGAGGCCGTGTATCTCTAACACGCCTCGATACATCCGACTGTTTTGATCTGTTTGCTCAGCTGGTCGTCTGTGCTCGGTTGCAGTGTAATGGAAAATGCGGCTGCGCTGACATTCTGCGCATTTACAACACTCAATATACTGAGAAGAACCAATCAAAAGCAGTCTCCGCCTATCTAGCCTCAGGCGACCACCAAGCGGTGCTGGTAATTTCTTCGGCAAAGGGAGCCCACGTGACCTTGGAACTAACCCGGCGGACTACGTCACAATCGACGTATAATGTCACGGCGTGGAGCTTCAGTAAGTCAGTTGTTTCTTCTAACACCAGTAATCTTTGTGTGAGTCACTCGTTTCTTCTAACACCAGTAATCTTTGTGTGAGTCACTTGTTTATTCTAACACCAGTAATCTTTGTGTGAGTCACTTGTTTCTTCCAACACCAGTAATCTTTGTGTGAGTCACTTGTTTCTTCCAACACCAGTAGTCTTTGTGTTGAATTCTGAAATATCTCTTGACCTCGATATTAAAGTGGCTCTGCGATGCATGAAAGTTTACTAACTAGGCTGGTGGGAGATATCTAGAATATTACATTTGTGTTTTAGTTACTTAAAATAATCACACACAGAGTTCAATTGTTTGAGATAAAAAAAACTTTAAAAATAATGTTAAAAACAACAAAACTTGAGCGATAAAAAATTGATATACGTCGGAAAACCTGTTTTTCAATTACTTTAAGATTGCTTCAGGGAGAGCGAGGTAAGGAAAAAAATATAGAGTAAAATTTTTGAAATAGGAATAATAAAGAGAGAGGGGATTTCGAGAACGCAGGAAAAAGTGAAAACGTGACTAAGTCAATACGGATTGACCCTCCGTACCCAACACCCCCCCCCCCCCCCCCCTCTCCCCCCACACCTTTCCGCAATAACAAAACAAAAGTAACTATCAATGTTCAGTTCTGTGCCATGAAACGCTTA
>JAWDGP010002435.1:0-10000 GCA_033675545.1 Elysia crispata | reverse complement strand
GATCCATATTGCTTGTTAGATAAAGTTATATTATACATTGTTTTTGAAAGAAATCAAAATGTCAAAATTGCATATTTTGGATAACCAGAAATGTTAATATATTCTTTCTTTTCTAACTCAGCATTGTGAATATACCAACTCTTGTAACGCGTTAAAATTTGACTAGACGATCAGCAGACTTTGGAAGTATCTCAAAGAATTGACTGGTTCAAATTTTAACAAAATTGCAGCTGCAGTAGGGCCAACATTGTCATTAGTGGCCAAAGGGTTATAGATCAGGTTCTAACGAATCAAGTGCACAGACTCTTAGAAAAGCATACTAAAAGATTAGTCAAAAAGGATCTTGAGAATAAACTTGTAACTGCCTTTAACTTTTTGTCGTTTTATTTCTACATTCACATGAATTTCCTTCAGTGTCTTTTTTTTGTCTTTGTAAAGCTTTATCTTACATTTCTAGATTCATTTTATTCCACTTTTGATTCCATTAAAATTTCAAACTCTTTTTTTCTCATTAAGAGACCTACTTAAGCTTAATATGAAATGAAAAAAAAGTAATCTTTTTTTATTATTATTAAAAAGTAGTCTAAACACAACTTTATGGATCATAAAGAGAGAATAGATCAAATCCCATGAGTAACGAAACCTAGGATAATTTACCCTCTTGCAGAAATCATCTAAATTTATATGAATAGTGAGACATGTAAAATAAAAAAAATGATTAAAGGAATACTGACTTTTATTGAAATTTTAAAGTTATCAATTTTTCAATTACAAACATAGTTAATCCTTCAACAAAACAAAAAAAAATTTAAAAAAAACATTCATTCATTCATCCAAGAGCCCTTTTGAAAGGTTAGAGATAACTTTTTATTCCTGAACATCTTTAAAAGTATAAATTGCAATAACTGTTAGCAGATTTCGAAATAGTTAAATTTAAAAAGGCATGAATTTAAATTTAATGACTAGCAGACTTGGTTGAAAAGACATTGGCATATCCCCATGAAACTCATCCTTCACAGTTCTCAACTGCCTCTTTTTATGTCATATAAAATCAGTTTTGATCGAGCATTGAAACAGTTTCCTTGACTTATAATTTATGATTGTCGTCTCTCAGTAACAAAGTATCAATCATTTAAGATGAATATTGTAGAGCAACTGAATATTGACCTTACATTCTCCAAAAATGGTGTAGTTGTTTGGATTATTAAGAAAATGGAAGCAAGTGAACATGTATATTATATATAGCTTAGCTAGTAATTATTGAATAGATAGCGCAGTCTGTACTGTAACAAGCTTGACAGCCATGATCAATTACAACAGGATGACCAGTATGGGCCGCTCTATGGAAAGACAGAACCAAATTAATGTTCTCAAATAGGAAGCAGAAAAAAAAAACTTTGACTGTTAAAAAACTAATTAATGATATAAGCTACCAACGTAAAAGAGATGCTTGAAATGAGATAAACGTATAGTCGGCTGAAGAAATAAAATAATATTCTTTCCTAAACACTACCTAAGTGAATATTTCATTTAAATCAGTGCAGAGGGCTACATTATGAGAATGACCTAATTCTTTTAAAACTTCAAAACGTTTTTCTTTTATATAAATATTCTCTTTGGAAAGAGCTAATGAAGGAGATGGGAAACAATAACATGAAACTATGAAAGAACACAAAGAATCAAAGATATCAAAGAGATCACGCTTACCACGAAAAAGCAGCTTGTTACTAGGCTTTTGCAACATCAGTCTCGACCAAAATGTAGCCCTGAAAGTACAAAAATCGCACCAAGTCAGATTCAATAAGAGGAATAGCAAAATGTACACACACACACACGCATATAACTCTCTCTCTGTCTCTCTCTCTCTCTGTCTCTTTCTCTCTGTCTCTCTCTCTCTGTCTCTCTGTCTCTCTGTCTCTCTCTCTCTCTCTCTCTCTCTCTCTCTCTCTCTCTCTCTCTCTCTCTCTCTCTCTCTCTCTCTCTCTGATTCTCTCTCTCTCTCTCTGATTCTCTCGCTTTGTCAGATATGGTCATGTAAAGAGTTGTTTTTCTAAAGAATTTTGGTACATGTGTATCAAACACACCTGTTTGACCTTGACATTTGGGTCTCTCAAGATTACATCACCAGGAATGGGCAGTTCAACTCCCTGGTTTACCAGCCCTGAAACAGTCAAGGAAAATGCAGACACTTTAAGACAAATTTTAATGGAAATTTATCTTTAACAGCAAAAAGTAAACTTTGTTATCTTATGTAATCATCCAAATCACTTATTCAAACATATTAATAGTTCAATGAACCATTGCACTTTTACCATTATAAGCATATTATATGAAACTAAAAACGATATTTCCAACTGTAATCTTTTCTATCATTTTCCTCATCTTTTTTTATTTACTGATTTAACAACTGTTTCTTTATGTAATCCTTTACAAAACTGATTGGGAGCCAGACCCTCTTTATACATGTGTAATTTCAAATTGAGTTCAGAGGCATCCACTGAGAAAATTACAATAAATCATTATTTTTCACTGTATTGGGTGATATACTTGACTCATTCACCGAGGGCTTTAACATAACCAAATCTAAATTACTCATTTTTATAAGTTGTTCCCAAATGCTAAAGAGAAACAAGATTTCCTAACAGCAATGTGAGGTCGAAAAAGAGCACACCGCTTACTTTGATTCCCATATTGCATAATAAGACCATATTATAATAGCTGTATACGTGTACCAGCTCCAGCACAGAATCTAGGAGGTGTACTGGAGCAGAGAGCTTATTGTGGTAAGCTTTAAAAAAAAAAGAAACAATAGATCAAGCCTTCTATTGCCAGAGTTACTTTCTCTAAAGAATCTAATTCAAATTTAAAATTTGCAGTCATTGTGCGAGCAGCCACTAAAATGAGTATCTTGAATTGTTAGAAATTAATTCATCACTTGTTTACTTAGATATTCCATGCTTTATTATTTTAGGGATTAAATATAATTACCATAAACTCTGTCCCCTTTTTATAAAAACAATAAAAATAGGGTACTTAAAAGGCTGTAGGTTTGGCCAATTCTCTACCATTATGATGTGTTATTTTCATAAGTGACCTACAAAAATATTTAAACTTTTACTTTTTTGACACATATTGATTTACATTTATATTATTCTATTCCAATGTTCATGCATTCAAGACCTACCGTTTAGTTTTTGAATGAGAGTCCAGTCCAACAACTGAATCAAAAACATTTCAACCCCACTATCCTATGTATGTGGGAAAAAATGCAAGAAATAATAATCAAACACATTAAAGTTTCCAAATTAGCACGATTGTTAAAGATTTTTTCTATCCTTCATCTCCCATCAGCATGAGACCTTTTCCATTTTAAAATACTTGAATACAAATAATTTTATCTTCAGATATAGATAAGATGCATTTTAATATTTTTTGCAGCTACTCAGCGTCACTGTCTTCATGTGACAGGGAAATCTGTTTTCAACCTCATTGACAATATTAAAACACAACCCAATCATACACATTAAAAACAAGCCCTGATGCTCTGTGCAATACTAATCTTTCATAAAACAGCACCCTACTGGCTGAGCTTTCTGGCAATCCTTGGCAATAAGTCTTTCTAATTTTTTTTTTATAATAAATCATAACACATGATCATCCACAAAGTTTATCTGAATCCAAGTTTCAACAGGTGAAATCTAATTATGTGCACATTTAATCTCATGTTACTGTCTATTTGAGAAACCAGTTCTAGTCATAGTTGGTTTACTCTCCTCCAGCTCTAGACTGGGCTTCATTCATCGCTTCTTATCTCTTTCTTATAGATATGGTTAACTTAAGTTTAACCTGCTATCTAAAGACTTGTGACTTTTAAGATAAAAGGCGTTTTGTGTACTTAACATGTTACTCAATTTTGCTCTTTTGCCTTAAATCAAAGGTTTCTTTGACAAAACATCTTACTCGATTTCCATTGATTCTTCATATTATATCTTTATATCATTTAAAATGCTATAACTTACAATCTCCTTGGCTTGGCCATTTTCTGACCTCATCTCAGACAGTTTGAAGCTGAAAATTTAAATAAAATCCAATGAACTTGAACAGAATAGTGTTAAGCAGAATACAAAAATTACAAGGAAGGATAATTCATAATTGTGGTAACTTTTCCCCATGTTCATTTTAGTTTGGAATAAAAAATATACTTTAATTGTATAGGATTTCTGCAATTTACTGATTCTCTAAATTTTCTAAAATCTTACACATAAGTTGGCAGCCATATTCAGTAATACAACATTCCAAGGGCAAACATATTACTTGGTTTGTTTTGTACAATGGTTTCTGATTGGGTGGTCTACAAACTGACCTTGAATAATCTAGTCATAGGAAGCTTTTCCATTTTACTACAAAATAAAAAATTATTGGATAAGAGATCTTCTGATATTTAGCTCTTGAGACAGAGTTGAGTCTAGAGTAAGGCTTTTCATTTTTTTTTCTTGAGGTTTCGACATAATATTGAGCCCTACTCATCTGAAGCATATTTAATGTCACCTAACAAATTTTTGTTTAAATGCTCAGAATCATAACTTTTCAACGATTAAGACTTTGAGAGACATGATACATTCATTTCAATTAATCGAGCTATGAACAGAGTGACATTTTTCAGAGTTTGATTAGTCCTTTTTGCAGTTTCATTTTGTTTTCAAGTATTTATGAATCTTTTCAAATTAAAGTTTTGTTTATCAAGTTGCATTAAGAATAGATTTACTCTCAAACTTGATCTTTCTCATCTTACACTCAGAGTTTACCTGTGACGGGTGATTTTCCCACTCAGTATCTGGCTCCTGATACTGGGTTCAAATGTCACGGACACATTCTGAGTAGTGAATTAAAATTTCATCATGTTTATTTTATATTGTTACATTGATTCTACTAGTTATTGTCAGTACACCTATGTTACATTGATTCTACTTGTTACTGTTACTGTGAGGAATAGTATTTCAATTTTTTGAGGGATTATAGCAATGAGACTAATTAAGATGTAAAAACATTCTTCTAAAACATTTCATGCTCAAATTAAATAAAATATAGGGCAGTGCTTGTTTTCTTGCTGTCATTCTTTTTTTTTTAAATCAGAAGCACATGAAAGAGAAATTTTGAGTGCAATTTGAGGGTCAACTATAAATTCATTATTTGTTATTCATACAGTGTGTTAATATATTGTGTTGAAAGCTAAGCACAATCAGAAATATGTACACCAGGTTTTTTATTTAGCAAAAGAATTATCTATGTTTGTTTTGAAAGCAAATATTTTTTTAAAGTGAATATTTTTTTTCATAATCCTAGGAAACAATTTTAAAATTGAGATGTTCATATTCTACTTATATTTTTTTCTGGAGCAAATTATGGTAAAAAAATCTATCATTACCATATGCAGAGAGGCAAGATCAAACAGCTTGTTGCTGGCAGACCTGACTTTGATACCCACGACAGTACTTGCGTCAATGGTGAGGCTATTGGTGGTCATAGTGGCCATAGGCATGGCAGGAGACGTCAAGAAGACCTCCACACTGGAGTCTGGGTACATCTCATTGAACTGAGATCGAAAATCATCATAAGCATTCAGAGCTCAGAGGACATACATCAAAACAGTTGGACCAAAAAAAGATGGATGGAATATTTGAGTACGGTAGATAAACCAAGAACTATTACACTGTAGACGCTGAGTATCTAATTATTCTTTATATATAATTTATTTTTCACGTGTTAAAATATGCTGGTAGGAAGAGATTTTCTTAAAAATGTACATCTGATGGTGAATATAATAAAGGTAGACATCCAAAGTGAGCTCAGCTCACCTCACAGAGAGAGAGAGAGAGAGAGAGAGAGAGAGAGAGAGAGAGAGAGAGAGAGAGAGAGAGAGAGAGAGAGAGAGAGAGAGAGAGAGAGAGAGAGAGAGAGAGATTTTAACATAACAAAACACGTTCAATTTAAGGAGCAAAAAAAGTGCACCATTTCTATCCACATATATTAAAAATGAATGTTTGCTTCTGTCTAAATAGAGAACAAGGTATATAAATATATGCCTGCTACCTGAGGGATGAGAGCTCCAATGCAGAAACTTTTGCAAGCAGTATCCCAAAATGGGAACTAAAAAAAAAACAAGGTCAATTTAGGACTTTTTTTTAATGATTTAAGCTCTCGACTTTTATTCTGATTCAGAAAACAACAAGATTTGGTCAAACTTTTTCTTTTGGATTTGTGCCCCTTTATTTCCCCACAATTCATTTTTCTAAAGATCTATGCTGGATGTTACCCATGCTCAATAAGCTGATCTTGGGTTCAATTTTTCTTTGTGTGCATCAAATAATTCTACCATGGGCTGAACGAGTCGGAAGATAATAAAGGGAAGAGTGTGCAAGGAATGAGTAGGAGGAGAGGGAGGAAACGAAGAAGAAGAAGAAAGAGAGAAAAAAGTGAGAGAGAGAAATAAAAAGAACAACTAAAAACAAGAATAGTAAAACAAGCAGAGAAAAAAACAAGAGAGTGAAACAGAAAATTAAGAAAAAGAGGAAGAGGGACAAGAGATCTCAATATTGGATAAGAAAATGAAAATTTCATGCCAATGGCTATTGTTGTGGAATAGTTGAGGACAAAGAACACCGGTTGCATGTGTGTGCCAGATACTTACATTACTCTTTGTACCCTTATATTTCAGGTCACCATTTCTGTGTGCCTGATACAGGAGAGAGTTAAAACTGTATTCGGTCACCCAAAAGTACAACATTTTATTGTAGGATCCCCAGTAAGGGATGGACTGAGGACTGAAGGGAGGCTCACTTTTGCCAGAGCTGGAGGAATACACCGTGCCCTGGGTAACGCAACAAGAAGAAGAAAAGTTCACTAAGTCATAAGCACACGTAGCAGCTTTGTTCATCACATCATTTATAAACTGAGATTTGATAGTCCGTGCTTTACACTTGATACAATGGACAGTTTTGATGATGACCATATACAAATTCTTATAACAATTGGCTTATCACTAAAGATAAAAACATTAACGTTAACAAATGCAAGCTCCATGAGTGATTCACACTTAATGAATATGAATTATATTAACTGAGTCACTGTTGCTGCTACTTATAATTAAATTCTAATAAAACATTTAGTCGACATGTCAACTTTACTGAATAGGTCCCACGAGGTGTGGCCAATAGAATAACCTTTGAGAGCATTTTGATATAAGAAAAAATGAAAAAAAAAACACACAATCTATTTGACTGATATGCACTCTCATTTTCTCATAATCTATAAAAATGTATTTCTTTTCAAAGATTACCGTACCTAGTAATCAGAACTGATGGATTGATAAGTGTATGATGTGCTTTGATCTCTCATACAGTTTTTCCAAAAAATACAAAACTTTTTTGCCCAGAATGAGATTTTATTCAGTCTCAAGTCAAGACACTTGCTATACAGGAAAGGGTTATATGGTTTATTTCTCACGCAGTCCTCATTTTGAACTCATGATTTGACTTTCAGTGCAAAGTTAAGCTATTCACAAATTCGAAATCAATATTCTATTTTGGTCAAAATTCCCTCAGAAGTATTTTGCGAGAATTGAAAACAGCAACGTAAAATTAATGAAAGTGAATGAATTAAATTTTGAGCTTAAAGTGTATAACATGACCTAACCTTGTCCCACAGTTCTATGTAGTTAGATGTAACTTTTGGTGATGCAACAAGCCTCTAGTCCACATATAAATCATTGGCCATGTTTGAAGTAGCTGCAGGGAAATAAAAAAAAGAAAAATTACACAATTACTGTGTAGGATGACGACGGATTATTTTTTAAAAATGAATTTTTATGAAATACATCAAGGAAAGTAACAAGTATTTTAGTTGGATGAATGTTGGATGAATAGTGAGGTAAACCAAAAACTTTGTAAGCTTCTTGAGGTAAGGTCTTTGTAAGGTATTGAGTTGTACCTTCTCAAAACTTACCACTGTCAAGTTAGATGTTCTCATGATCTATCTTCTGTATTTTATTTTTAAAAAGATAAAAGATAATTTGAATTTTCAAAATGATAAAATTCCATATGTATGCTCCTAATGTAAGAAAAATTTCTATTCAGTATTTTTCTTATGTGGTTTCTATCTTTTGTTTTGGTTTTATAGAAGAGGTTTTCTAGGTTCTGTTAGTATTTCCAAGAAAAATTAATTGTTAATTTGGAAGCACAAAGATAAATTATGAAACTTGTTAACTTGCAGAAGGTCTGAGGGAAGATCTACTTCATGAATTTGTTGTGAAAAATCTGATAGATGAAGATTTGTTTGTTGAATTGGTATATGAGCTGCTTGTTGACTATTGAAATTCTAATCTGAATTGCTAACCGCTTTCATTGACTTTATAGACAATTTGGATTTTTACTTTACTTTTTAAAGCATATTCTAAAAAGATTTATAGTTGATAGTTGAAAGCCAGACATCTTTAATCAATTTATTGAAAAAGATAATAAAGGAGCATGTTTCAAATCATATTCGCGTTTTCATGAATAGATATTATCTCTTAAAAACAAGAGGCCAACGTTTAAATAAATTGATTAAAAAAGTACTTACTTTTAAAAGACAAAATTATTAAATACTTCTCAAAGATTGCACATAATTTTTTATGTAAAAAAAAAGTTAGAATCATTTTTTTTATATGAGGCCTATGAATATAATTTGGTGATAACCAGCTCACCTGGCATTTTTTCCAGAGATGGTCCTGCACTGTTTTTGACCATTTTACCAGCCTCTTCACAAACCTAAAAAAAAACAATATTAAAGCTGAAGTTTTTTCTTCTTTTACATTAAGGCCTTCAGGCAAAATATTAATGCTTTGCAGAGTTTGAAATGCTAGGAACAAAAATTCACCATAATGTATTAACAAGTCCTTTTTCAGACATTTTTTAAATCTCTTTAAATCGACCCCTGATGAGTAAAAGACCTTGGGTTTTTTAATGTAAAAACATCATGCATTATAAGTTCTGGTATATCTATTATATTTTCATTACATCTCTTAACGGCCATGTTGAACAAATGGATGCCAATACAATTAATGCCCTATTTTTTCAGCTGTGGAATAAAACACAAATTTTTATGCTTATGTTCTGTACCTTAACTCAAATAATGCTCTTCCCATCATACAAAGAATGCCAACGATGTAATGAAATCCGACGACAAAGTATATGGGACTCAGACCTCTCAATTTTGCTTAGATGTAACTTGTGTGGCTTACTATATTATCTGCAGAATTTATACCCTTCTTCGCAGCCAGTCCTTGTATTTTCTCTCAATTCCACCTTTGAACCAGTTGATGACAAAGCCCCACCTCCCTCGAAATTTTATTTCAAGTTTACCAACGCTGGACGAACAGCTTTTGTGGGAGACAGTTGGGCGGCCATTCGAATCCTTACCTGAAAAAGTGGAAACACATATGAATGCTTTTGTTTTTTTTTTCTTTTAATTTAACACACTGCAGTGAAATTTGCTTTTGTGAAATTGATCCACATTAGCCAACACAAATGAGAAACTATCAAACTAAAATAGAAGATAATATTAAGGAAATATCATGTTTTGAAATTGCTTGCTTGATTCAAATCAAACAAATGTTTGTTTTACGGAGATTTATTTGTTGTTTTCTCACATGAAAACTAAAGGTTTGAAAATTATGACATTAAAGGTTTGAATTATTGGTTTCTCTTTGGAATATAAATGTCAATACAGATCTCTGTGCATTTTTTTTTTAAATAATTCGATGCACCTAAAACTTAACTAAATCAAGCAACACATTTACTGTTGTCCACAATGATTAATATAAAAAAAGGCAATTATTGCGTCACATTTTGTAAAATTGAAAGAAATTATGGAGCACTGCCATTTAATAATAGTGATTCAAAAATATCTTCAGGGGACGGACTAATTTTCTTAAACTTAGGGTATGATAACTAGCACAAGACTA
>JAWDGP010002434.1:87500-88859 GCA_033675545.1 Elysia crispata | reverse complement strand
TGTCATTAATGGCTATCTTGTCACCTGGTATGCTGCTTCAGTCACAGGTTTGATTATCAACTGTGCAGACATCTCAAAAAGCTATCCGCATCTACAAAAATAGATGCTTCAGGAACAGTGACTTTCATGATGGCTTGAATAGACTAAGAAGTTGAATCGCTAAGAACGATCAAGTCCATATTTTTACAGGACATAAACAAACTAGTCTCTAACGGATCTTAGAAAGATGCCATTTGACTGAAAAGCATAAATGAATATAGAAATATAGAAAGCAGTCAAACAGCGTTAGAGGCTGAGAGAGAGAGAGAGAGAGAGAGAGAGAGAGAGAGAGAGAGAGAGAGAGAGAGAGAGAGAGAGAGAGAGAGAGAGAGAGAGAGAGAGAATTATAAAGCCATGTTCTTCGAGTTTCAATGTATAGCTGCGTGGGGAAAAAAAGACTTAACCTATTAAATTTGTGGTTCTGTAGATGATTGCTAGAGAATCTTACGAAATGATTCGTAAAGAGATAGATCTAGGTATCCCAGTGATTCGGACAAACAAATGCAGTCAACTGGCGATTTTCTTCGATCTCCTGATGGGAAGACATGGCCATAAACAGTTCATCATAACAGCAGCAAAGGTAAAGGAAAAGAGAAATGAGACTCGACCAAGCGAAAAAAAAAAATTCGAGGTTGTATAAGAAGATTCCACTGACTCGAGAACAATAGGGCGGTGGACCCAATCGTCAAGTCCAGGGACAGATTAGCGGTAGGGCATGGCATGGCATTGGATGAGACCATTCAACTAATGCAACAGTTGAAAGAGAAAGAAATGGGAATGGGTTTCTCAGACAAAATTATTTTTTTTTCTTTTGAAATTAATATAAGGGCTTTGCAACGATACAAAAATCGTGGCACGCTGAAGATGACCATCATTTTTTTTTTAAGCTTTAAAGCAAGTTATAATTATGTAGAGAATCAAGGGAAATAATCTACTAAACTGCTGCCGTTTACGGTAAATCATAGGTTCTCTTTCTTTGTTGATTTGACGCTAGCCGATAGCCACAGATTACCAGACAATGGCCGTACTTTCTCTTAGATCTACGACCCGAGGCTCCACACGTTTTATTGACAGGTAAATTGCATTTTGAAGTTCTAGGTGTAACATAATAAGCCTCTATGCCTAGCCTGTTTCAGGCACTGTTGAGTCGAAAACAATTATCCCTTGGGGTGACGAGCTCACCCTATTCAGACAAAAATAAAATAGCAAGAAAGAATTTTCTCTCTATCTAAGAATGCAATCTTTCCTCTTTTTATGAAGATTAAGTTTTAAAGGGTCTCCGCCATGAATTTTGATGATCCCAGTGCCAGTCTGATTTGA
>JAWDGP010002434.1:72500-75000 GCA_033675545.1 Elysia crispata | reverse complement strand
GGGTTTTGCAGCAGATTGAAGTTGACTCAGTTTGGCTCTACGGAGATTCACTAGCGATGGCGTAAAGTTATGTTTACACAAAGCAATTTGCAGCTAGCTGCATCATTCTGCAAGGTGCTCTGATGTTACAGCCTGCGCACTGCGATTCGTGTTGCATACGATTTGTGAGAAGCAGTATTTTTTTTTTTTTTTTTTTTTGGATTTTCTACTCCTTTTCACAAACGACAAGTAATAAGAAATTCTTATTGAGGCGTCGGTCGGAGTGATTTGTTGCCCGCTGCAGATTTTCTCGTGGAAACATACCTTTAAGTCTTATGATACCCTGTGCCGTAACAGAAACAGAAAACCAAGACAGTCTAAACTGTTTGGAAGCAAGAGAGTCACAGAAGTACATTATTTTTTTTTTTCTTTTAGGAGAACAAACGTTTCATGGGGTAAGAATTAACTCGAATTTTCACTTCTTCCTGCCTTTGTACCACCGACCAGCTATGATTGGTGTGGAGTGAGTTATGTAATCTGCTAACACACGCCAGACCAATTAGGTAGAAGGTATGATCAGTGGATAAACCTCCCCTAGCCATGTTCCCGTAGTCTTTTATTCGCTCCTTTATCACTCCTTCTTGTCAGCGCTGACTCCTAGTCGCCTGTGAAACAATACATAATAAATAGAGCAGAAGCCGAACAAATTTCACACTCTTGTGTGGTCGCCCAAACTATTGTTTCAATGTAGTGAGGAAAAATCTGAAAATTGCACGAAACCACAGGCCATGCATGCTGTACTCGTTGTTTGTGTCATTATTCTGATACTATTGCTTCGGAAACTGTTTCTTTCTCTTGGCCAAAATTTGGCGACGTGGAAAAAATGAAAATAAAAACAATAAAGAACCCTCCAAACCAGCGTAAGATTGTAGTCGGATAGCTTTAGATCAGGGATGGGACCAGGTGGAAGCCATCAACCAATGAGGGAGAGGTTTACAGATGTGACGTTATGATACGCTTCACCTTGGTGACAGCTCTTTTCTATTGGAGGCGCCAGCACGGAGATCGGCGGAAGGTTGAGGCTCCGCCCACTTTGTCGTGTCGTCAAGTCGTCTTGTCGATCCGCGCAGGACATTTATTGGTCACGAAAGAAAAAAGAGAGGGCAGAGGGTGAATGCGCATGGAACTCTGGGTAGGGGAGAGGCGGAAAGAAATAGGTTTGCTGTGACGCGAAGTGACGTGGAGCTGTCACTTTCATTCAACATAATTGCCGCGCAAGCTATTCTTTCCCACCTCTCCCCTTCCCCACCTCTCCCACTGTTTCACCGCCCACCCCACACCTTTTCCCCCTTGTCCTATGAGAGCTGGGTAAAAAGTCAGTCCGACGAGCTTGTATCTGCCCGCTCCTCCGTAAAGCCAGCTTAGCTCTCTTGAGTCCCCCCGCGACGTTTGTCCTTTTGAAGATTGCTTCTCTCTCAGATCTCTTGTGACATTTAATTTGGGATACCAGAGTCGTAAAAGTGTCCCGTGAGCCTGATGTGGTAGGCCTAGAGTATCTGGAGGCTTCAAGGGTTTACCTAGAGCAAGGAGACATAGCCAGCCAAAGTCCAGCATCTGGAACTCTCATACAGACCACCACAGTTTGATAGAAGTGAACATTTATTTTTTTTTTTTAATTAAGGAATTATCAGTCCAAGTGTGAATCCATGAAAATACCCGTCGACCGTATGTATCTTTTCCTTTCTTAATTAACTGCGTTACTTTAAAATAATTAATGTGATAATGTAATCGGTAGATATTTGTTGAGAGGTAAGGAAAAATCAAAACTAGAACTTTTTAACTAACTCTAAGCGCTGTCACTCTGTCTATCTATCTATCTATCTGTCCATCCGTCTGTATGTATGTATGTATGTATGTATGTATGTATGTATGTATCTATCTATCTATCTATCTATCTATCTATCTATATATATATATATATATATATATATATATATATATATATATATATATATCTATATATATCTGTCTATAATATCAATCTTTCTATCTATTTAGATCTATCTAGCAATGTACCTTACTATCTGACTTTGTAATTATTTATTAAAATCTATTCCAACTTTAATCTAGAATGATATGGGTGTAACATCTCTTTGATTTAGATATGGGACCTAAATTAAATTGTGACAGATACTGGCATAATTCCAGTAAAAGTTATTATTACTTTCACCATTACCGACCATTACTGTTATTATTTCATATTATTTTCTTTTTTAGGAATCTTTTGGTTTTGTGATATAATTAAAATAAAATTAATATTCCTCAAGAAGTGTTCCCTATCATTCGCCTAGACTATCATGCTACTATCTGATAATGGTTTACATAAGACTTAATTACTAAAAAAATAAAAGGTTCATTCCGGAGAGAAAAAATATATGTAAATAATAATAATAATAATAATAATAATAATAAGAAGAAGAAGAAGAAGAAGAAGAAGAAGAAGAAGAAGAAGAAGAAGAAG
>JAWDGP010002434.1:65000-70000 GCA_033675545.1 Elysia crispata | reverse complement strand
ATTTTAATTTTTCTTTAAAATTGACGATGTTACAAATAATAATAATAATAATAATAATAATAATAATAATAATAATAATAATAATAATAATAATAATAATAATAATAATAATAATATCAACAACAGTCGTAAAGTGCCTTTTTATAATTTCATGAATAATAATTTCAAAATCTGACGAGTCATATTATTAATACTGTAAGGGGAAAAAAATTAAAGTCCTATCCCAATATATGGTAGTTCATCATGACCTGGAGTAAGGTTCTTTCTATTATTATCGTTATGTAAGAAAAAAAAAAGTTTTTTGTTTTGTTTTGTTTTGCGCTTTGCGTACGTCAGTCTGTAGTGCTGACCTTTTTCTTTTTAATTTGTTTCATTATGAATTCTTTTTTTTCCCTAATAATCAATGTTAACGTGTCTTTTATGCTTTAAAAGTCAGTATGTCGAGACAATGGAACAAATGAACAACTACTGCAGCTTCTGTTACAAAGCACGCATCATTCACATTTTCGCTGTCCTCTAGGACTCAACAACCTGAACATTTTACAGCGTCCAGCTGAGGCTTTCATTAGTTTTTGAGAATTGATCTTTGTCATAAGTTGTATTGTTATTTTTTATGTCATTATTATTATTATAATAATTCCTATTAATATATTAATAGGTATCGCCAGGTTTTTTTTTTCCTATATCAGATCTGTTATTTGTTTTATAGAACAGCAGCAATAAAATATTATTAATATTGCATTATGATGTGGAAGAGGTCTGAATGGGGAAAAAAGCATTAAGGGTTTATGAGTTTATTTTGTTGTTGTTGTTGCTGCTTTTTCTGTCCTTAAGCGTAACTCGATATAATACCAACATTACAATATTTTCTTCACACACACACGCCAAAAGAGGTGTCGAGTTAATGTATGACAAAAGACTCTTGATCTGTCGGAAACATTTTGAATCATGCTGGAAATACCCTTAGAATAGTATTTTTTTTAAAGAAATCCATTTGAGTAATCAAAACTATAAATGAAATATACACCAAGTAATTATATTCTATGATTTAGGATTTTAAAAAATCTATATGACGAATTAAAAAATAATAGGAGGATACATAATTTTTTATATAATTTAAATATAATGTTTTAAGGTGAGCAGAAAGATTCCAATTCCTCTCTAAAAGGGAACTGGCACAACCATAATTATGGTCTAACTCTTGTGATATTCTTTTGAACAACCAGAACAATAACGAAAAGTTTAGAAATGTATAATAATAATAAGAAGAGCTACATAAATGGGTTTTTTTGCTCTCCAGAAACTGTCAAGAAATGGTCATGAGTGGGCTTGACCGCCTCGCTGTTGAGCCAGTTGATGAGACTGAGAGGGTCAAGGGCCGACCCATCGACCAGCTCGCCTGTGATCGGGGGCAGGACAATTGGA
The DNA here is from genome assembly GCA_033675545.1 of Elysia crispata. Classification (NCBI taxonomy): domain Eukaryota; kingdom Metazoa; phylum Mollusca; class Gastropoda; family Plakobranchidae; genus Elysia; species Elysia crispata. The sequence goes on along the minus strand of JAWDGP010002434.1, from coordinate 68,575 downwards.
TTGTGGGTAGCAAACAAAGCGGTCCTGGTAAGGACACTTCTCTCACGCAAATCTTAGGATCGGAAACTGGTAGACACTTTAAAGATAATTCTACAGCAGACAATATTCAGGTTGCCGTCAAGAATATTGAGATGATTTCTGGGAAAAACTGGAAAGAAATTTCCTCGGAAGTTGGAGACGATCAATCGGAAAGTGATCAGGAAGTAAATGTAACTGACGATGAAAATCTCACAGGCGAGGGCGGGGAGGTTGTTGGTGAGAAATGTCAGACATACAACAGCGAAAGATCAGGACATGCTGAACTCTTGAGTTGTGAGGATCTAAAGGAAAAAGATAAAACAAGTTCGTCCCCCAAAAGACTTGATGTTTCTCCTGGAGAAAGTGTGGTGCCTGACAAAACCGCTTTTAAAAATGGAGTGTCTGAGGATAAAGATATCCTCAGTCCAAATCAAAAGACGGAGTCTCAGTTGAAGTATGAAGACAAACAGCGTCATGAGGAGGTTGGACCAAGCGATCATCCGCGGCAGATCATCTCTGACGAGGTTTTCGCCAGCTTGCCACCACACTACTTTCACCAACAGCAGCTGCTTTTGTCCCCCGAAGAGAGAATTTTAATGAATCGCTGCAGAATGCCGCTATCTGTTCTACAGCTTCATCAGCAGCAGCAATATCACCACCACCAACAACAACAGCCACAATTACACCATCACCAGCAGGAACAGCAACAAAACGGCTACCTAGATTTGTTGTACAGGAGACATCTTGAGAACATGTATCGCGGTATGCGGGGCCGGGCTCTGCAAGCATCTCCCCCACCTGCCTCTTCCTCCTCTCCGGCCAGATCAGATAACCCAGGAGGTGAACCACAGCAAAGCAGCCGTCCCAGCTCGCTCTGGGAGGTCGAGAGACCACAGGCTCCACACACAGGTCTCAAATCAAGGGATGTCTATACCGCGCAGTCTTTAAGAGGAAAGGATTCAGACAGTCTCTCGAGACACGCCTCTCCGCTCGATCCTCTCAGATTATCTCCAACTCCGGAGAAAAGCAAGGAAGATTGTTTTTCTCGAGATCCTAGTAATTGTTCAGATTCCCCGTCGAGCAGAAAAAGACAAATAACATCACCGGAAGTATCTGTAGACGATGGGAAATGTCAAAAACTTCACTCTATGGAGTCAAGAAGCAGGGCAGTTTCTCCGGAAACACCACCCTCGACCCAGCCTTTACTAGCATCTTCTGTTCATACACCTGGTCCTACAAACCAGATCTCATCTCGACATCCAACAGCCTACAGCTTGCCAAGTTCTCTTATATCGCCGCCCACATCCAGGCCGAAGTCTTCTTCTCCCGAGACAGCGACTTACAGCGTCCCTCATCGACCTTGGAACCCGGCCCCTTCACCAGCCAAACGCCAAACGCCGCAGAAAGAGGAGAACGATGACGTCACGAACGCGGCCCGCAGTGCATCATGGTGCGACATTACCTTGGAAACAGGCGCCCCGCCAGGTGTGGAGCGGGCTCTGGGCATGGCTGCACTAGACGATGACGATATTCAGGGAGAGGTCCGTGGAGGATCACCTGGCCTGAACTGCTCGCCATCAAGTTCACCGGAGAGGCTGAAGCATGGTGAGAACTACACAGCATTTTAGAGTTTGTGGGTTGTAAATTGAATACGGTTATAGACGCTTTATTTTGTTCTGTACTTCAGAAAGATAAATGAAAATTGTGTCGAGAGATCTCAAGCTCCCCCTACGATAATCATTTAAAGCAGCAGATTTGTTTTCCTTTGCCCATTCTACACTAACAATGTTACTAACTTTACACAAAGCTCAGGAACTTCGACCAGAATCGCATTCTGGAGTGATGCGGCGGCCTGGTAAGCTAAGTTCACTGCTTCCATCAGTTTTACGAAAACTACATCTGAAATTCATTAAATCCGGTTTCATTTATTTTTCCTTTTCTCAACTTCTCCATGTTTTCTTTAGATTTATTTCTATTTATTTTTAAGGTTTTATTCCAAGAATTTGTATTGTTCTCGCCTTGTCGAGTTTCCATACGGGTGTGGGACTCTTGTATGTGCATCTTCTGTGCTTGATCTCCTCCAATATTTTTCTTTCTCTCTTGTCTTATTGATAAAGATTCCGAGCGGCAGCAATCGAATACTAATAACGAACAAATTTCAAAAATAGGTTTATTTTACTCAATGGTGATCACGACATTTTCCTCTCCAGGATTCACAATCGTTAGTCATTCTCAAAACACTGAATCGCACGTGCTTTGTCATTTTAACTTAACCTTCTTATCAATTTGAATAATTGATTTCCAAATTTGTTTGCCTGTTTCTTTCATTTTGCATGTATATCAGTCTGTCTTTCATTTTTCTGGCTCTAAAAAAAAAATTCTATCACAACAATTTTTGGTAAAGGTTGTTTCGTCTTTGAGAATGTATTTTTGTCATTGTCTCCCCCATGATTACGTCCACGTCTACTCTCTCTCTCTCTCTCTCTCTCTCTCTCTCTCTCTCTCTCTCTCTCTCTCTCTCTCTCTCTCTCTCTCTCTCTCTCTCTCTCTCTCTCTCTCTCTCTCTAAATATATTTATCTATCTATCTTTTTATTTTCATGTATCTTTATTGGTATCTTGGCCCCGTCCCTGTTTTCTCTTTCTCCCTCTCAGCATCTTCTGAACTCTATATTTGAATCTAACTGGTAACTGAAAGTCTCCATTCCAATATCTCTGCCTCCCTTACATCCTTTGCTCCATTTCTTTCAATTATTCCATTTACTTTTTATTTCCGTTTAAATAGATAAAAAACAACCCCAAAACAACAACAGCACCAACTTGTATTTAATTAAGGAACAACCCTGGTTTTCGTCCTTTATCCTGTTTGGAGAGGCGGAAGTACTGTTGAGGTCACCCCATTCAGGAAAGCATCATCACATTAATTTAGCCCAAACACAGTCTCATACATTTTGACCGACTTACACCAACTGTTACCAAGGCTCAAGTGCTGCAAGCCTCAGATACCCATCCCATCTTTCTCCCACCACCACTTTTTACTATTTTGAAGACCATCGCACCAGAAAAAATCGGAAAAGTAAGAGCAGACCTATCAATCGATTGATCATTAGTGCCTTTCCGTGCGGCAATCGATCGGCTACCGTAGCCTCAGTGTAACAGAATGGGTAGCCGAGCTCTGGATACACCCACGGCTCGCATTCTTCTCCAGCAGGTCGGAACCACAAATCACCTTTCTCTCTAGTGAGGCGAGCTGTGGGATCAAAAGATCAGTCGCTGGAGCCGTGGAAAGCAATTAGTCGCTATCAAGAGAACACCTCTGGACGTGGAAGAGAGAGAGAGAGAGAGAGAGAGAGAGAGAGAGAGAGAGAGAGAGAGAGAGACGGGGGGGGGGGGGTAAAGAGAGAGACAGGGAGGGAGAAGAGACTGAGAAAGAGGGAGAGGGAGGGAGGGAGAGAGAGACTGAGAGGGAGAAAGAGAGAGAGTATGAAAGGAAAGATGGCTAACATTTCTAGCTAGAGGACCACGTGACTGTCAAATGGCTGTTTCCTTTTGACCATGA
>JAWDGP010002434.1:37500-60000 GCA_033675545.1 Elysia crispata | reverse complement strand
TAATAAAATGACGGTGATGATGACGACGACGACGATAATACAACAACATTAAAATAACGACAAAAACAAAATGAACAACAATAACAATAACAGCGACGACAAAAATACTCCAAGAGTATTGAGTCTCTGCGATTGAGCGTGTGATCGTGAGAGAGGGATGTGCAGTCATGATGTACGGCACATAACGTTTCACATAGTTGAGGAGACTTCTAGACAGATGAGAGAGAAAGAGACAGAGATAGAGAGAGAGACAGAGACAGATAGAGAGACAGACAGAGACAGATAGAGAGAGAGAGAGACAGATAGAGAGAGAGAGAGAGACAGATAGAGAGAGAGAGACAGAGACAGACAGACAGACAGACAGGGAGAGAGAGAGACAGATAGAGAGAGAGATACAGATAGAAAGCGAGAAAGAGACAGAGGCGGGAAGGGACGCATAAATTGTTTACTTTGAAGGTGTGAGATTACATTTTACGCCGCGAAAAAAAAACCCAAACACCCGCGTGATTTTATAAGAATCACCCCTTTATCGCTAGGTGTAAAGGAGACAGTAAATTCCTGTCCATGTTTACAGCCAGGAGTCTTCGCTGGCCCAAATGGCGGAAGGCGGCGACCTAAGGGAATATTTCCCCGTCTTGAACGGGTTCTCCTGCCAGGGGTTCTCAGCATGGAGTTGATCTGGGGCCTTTTGAGGTAAAGACGGAGAGACTTGCTTCGTGTCTTTGCTTAGTTTCTGCTCTTGGAGATGACCGTCGTAAAGTTTTTGCCTCGATGATTGTCACAGGTGCACACCATAAAACAACTCTCCGACTGGCTTTTTACACTAATAATACCAGTCCTCTCCTACCCCCCCTTCCCCTATCCCCTACTTATCTCCCTTCCTTGACCATCACTAATCTTGTTCCCCCGTAGGTTTTTTTTTTTTTCTTCTGTATAGTTTCAGAAATTAAATAAATTAATGTGTAGTATTCTTAATTCTTTCCTTTAATTGAAGCATGAGAGAGAGAGAGAGAATGTTGTTTTGAGATTGATGTTTTGCCCTGAACAGCTTCAGTCTATTCTTTTGTCCTTCATCTCGTCACCCATTCCCTTTCTCTCTCTCTTTCTCTCTCTTTCTCTCTCTCTCTCTCTCTCTCTCTCTCTCTCTCTCTCTCTCTCTCTCTCTCTCTCTCTCTCTCTCTCTCTCTCTCTCTCTCTCTCTCTCTCTCTGTCTCTGTCTCTCTCTGTCTCTCTCTCTCTCTCTCTCTCTCTCTGTCTCTCTCTCTCTCTCTCTCTCTCTCTCTCTCTCTCTCTCTCTCTCTCTCTCTCTCTCTCTCTCTCTCTGTTGCACAACCTTTTAAATTGCATAATTGTCAGAAGTGTGTGTATGTGGTTATGTCGAGAAAAAATGTAGAATGTGGGAAAGGAAGAAAAGGGAGTGAGGGGATATTTTAGCACTTAGAAATGAACAAATTAAAAATGGAACAAAATTAATGTAGAGAGAAAAGTTTGCGGTGGAAGAGTTTATTGACTCTGTGCTGTGGAAATGGATAAAAAAAAAAAAGAAAAGAAAGAAAAAAGAAAAAATACTGCTGCGCGGGTTCTAATTCAGAAAGGAAATAAAAGTGAGAGGGGCGGTGGGAGAGGGGGAAGGGGTGAGGAGCGGAGGGAGGAGGTGGAAGACGGAACTTCTCGTTTCTCTCTAAGGTAACGACCTGTGCTTCCCAACTCGATTTTATAAACTCATAAAACTTTTTAAAAGAAATTGTAAAGAACACAGGTGGTGATAATAACATCAAAGAAAACAATAAAAATTCCAGTCTAACAAAATAAATAAAAAAGGCGCGGGTGAGAGGATAAACAGCGGCCTACATGTAGGCCTTTAGCTAGTTTGTTTAGGTCGACCTTTCTCGCCTATCTTCAAACATGAATGATTAAATAGTGTAGTGTGATAATCAATCTGCTACAATTTTATTCGGGTGTAAATAAACAAATAGTCCAAAAAATTAAAAATCACTTTAAGCGTTGGAAGTTGTAAAAAAAAAAAGGGGGGGGGGGGGGGGGAAGTAAAAGGATAAAGGAATAGAGAAAAAACCGGAAGAGGATACCATGTTTTTCTCTTATTCTCTTAAACATATTATAAGATCTTATCATCAACTTGGATCATCTTATGATTCTGTAAGACATAGAGTTTTTGAAAATATTTTTTTGCTTTATTGATGGTGTTGAAGTGAAGACAATAAAATGAATTTTCCATGAGGAAGGTGTATGGAAGCGGTGTTGTTGTTGTTGTTGTTGTTGTTGTTGTTGTTGTTGTTGTTGTTGTTGTTGTTGTTGTTGTTGTTGTTGTTGTTGTTGTTGTTGGGAGTCTATCTTTGGGTGACTTGCTTATCTCTTGAACTAAGTAACCCTTAGACTGGAAATCCATGTCATTTCGGTGACATTGTGGCTGTATTGTTGGCACCAGGATTATGTTTCAGACTCACAGTTTCAGGGCCAACAAACATTGGGGGCTTTAATAATTATGAGGTGCCAAGATATGAAATTATAATTAAAAAAAATAATTTTTTAAACCCTCATTCGGATAAAAAACTTACACTACTGGAAAACACTTCATTTTGTACTTTCCCAATTTATTTAAAGTCAGATCCATCGAAACTCTCAATATAAGGTTTTACCGCCAGAAGGTGCGATATTTTTAGAAAATTTGTATTGATTGAACTTACATGAAAATTAATGTTTACAAAAGCTGCTTCGCTTCGTAGGGTTAGATCTATCTGCAATAATATGGAAAACAAGCTAATAATCTTAACTTTGGTTATAATAATATTTTAATGAAACATCGTTTTTCACGATTTTGAAAAACTTTGAATTTCCTTAAAAAGTGACTCAAGGTGCACTGCCAAGCGGTAACTCAAATTTAACCATTTACGAATTTTATCTTTGATGATATCCAATGTTTAAAATCATCTCTATATGGATACAAATAAGCTCATATTTGTTACTGCCCCTTGACACCAAGGGCAAGTAACTTGGCGTAACCTAACATCAATGTCGGCAGTTAAGCTCATTTTTTTCTACTTTGCAGTAAGCAGCAGATCACCGCCTACTTTTTTTTAACGTCTTGATTAGTAAAGCTATTGCCCCAGGTGGTAAAGTCTCAAAGAAATATGTTTTTTTATTTTCTAATCTACAGTCAGATCCAGATCTGCTGTACCGTAACTTGAATGTTCACAGTAAAAGACAAAGAAGTGGCACTGAACAGTTTGAGGCTACGGTCGAGTAAGCTAGATGAGCTCAATACTCAATTATGGCCCTTTAGGGTCTTTTTAGACATCAATGCTACAAGTCCAAATTGTATGCATATTGTTTCTGTTGTGCAACAGTTAGTAGCAGGCTTTTAACCTTTCGTCTTTTCCAATGTGGCGGCCTGTCTGACTGAGGCAGCAGTTATTATTTTCATGATGGTGTGTTGCAGTATGGGAAAAAGACAGTCTTCTAACCCTGAGAAGCACATTGTTTAACAATGAAAATACAAAATGGCAGTGTGTATTATGATCCTCAACTCGAGTGTTAGATAATTAGTCAGAACAAAAATAAGAGAGATATAATTATACATATTTTAGTCGAAAAAGAGACTAGAATATTCTATGATTCCGAATTGGCCGACGGCTTAATACGATTTTTAAATAGATAATTAACTTTTCCCCACACTTTCCACCTCACGTAAACTCTAGGACTCTTAAGTAAAGCTGAAATATTGTATCCTAGATTCGAGTTAGAGTCAGAGGATAGAAAACTTTTGAAAATTGAAGATTTCTACAAATTTTCATGAGCACCCTAAAACTGGTATACTGTCTCTGTCCAGGTCAAGTGGTCACACGTTTTTAAAGATTGCTTTTATTGGTCATTGTTGGCATTTTTTTTAAGAACACTGATGATGTCTGGAAAGACAATAATTATTATTGAAGTCAACTTTTTTTTCTTCTTTCCCTTTGTCTTTCTTATTATTATGTTTTTCCCTTCCTTAGCCCCTATAGATCGACTAATTCCCCAAAACATTTTGCAAGAGATAATTTCTCTCATTTTTCGGCAGGTGTATATCTAGATCAATCCATAAGTCAGACTTCTCCAACCCTTTCTCCTTGCTCTGGTTGACCTTTCCTTTCTCATTCGTCGTTTGACAAAGTTCGTTTTTATTTTTTCATGCAACCTAAATTATATCTGGAGGTTATTTGCATGTTTAACTCTATTGCCCACTGAGCTTGAATAATTGTTTCAAATTACTTTTTAGAATAATTACAGACAATCGCTTCTGGCATATTCAAAACATAAATCAGAACCAAAGGTGCACCAAAGATATTAATTCAATTTTTGTTTTATTTTATTATTGTTATTATTTTTTTTTTAATTTTGAATAATTAAAGCCAGTATAATTATGCCCATAATTATTATCATTTTGTCACAAGATTTTCGCCTGTATAATAAGAAACATTATCGGGGGAAAAATTCGTGAAACTATTTCACAAAAAAACATCCAGCACAGAGTGCACCAGCGGTATTCAAAAACTGAGAGCCCAGAAAATAAGATTGTGTACTTGATGAACCCACCTCAAGATCACTCGAGATCAATAAAACATTAAAGACATTAGGCAGACAAAAGCGAAGTGGGCGAGCTCGAGGAAGCCGAAGGCTGGGGGGGAAACATAGGAGGAACCCCGAATCTTGATATTTCACACACACTCGCACAAGAAAGGCGAAACTTTTCGGATTGAATAGAAGCAATGGGCTAATAAAAGTGTGCCTCAGGGGTTAATCAGAGCAGTTTGCACACCTGGAAGCAATAATTACTGTGGAGGCCGTGCTCACAAGCACAGTGTCAGATTCACACTTGTTCACTAGGACGCGTCGCTGCGCACCATTTACTTCATGGGATGGAAAAGGACACAGAGTACCTCCTTAGGCGTGGAGCCACGACAGACTAAAATTGTTCTTTCCTCTTCTAGGTTTAGTCTAAGACCTTCCCTTAGTTCAAAGCTTCTAAATGCAATTTGTTTGGCCAAAATTTAGTTTGCCTAAGAGGGAAGTAGCTCAAGGAAAAAAAATCTCCTTGACGCATCATTTCGTTTTCCCTTAATGCCTCGGTTGTTTTTTTTTTTAATTCCATTTTCACGGTAGAGAGAGAGAGAGAGAGAGAGAGAGAGAGAGAGAGAGAGAGAGAGAGAGAGAGAGAGAGAGAGAGAGAGAGAGAGAGAGAGAGAGAGAGAGAGAGAGAGAGAGAGAGAGAGAGAGAGAGAGAGAGAGAGAGAGAGAGAGAACGAGAGACTGGCAGCAATATAAGGGTCAGGTTTTATAGCCACTGTTATGCCACAACAGTTACTTCAAAACAGGAGCACTGTCTTAAGTATTTTTTTAAATATATATATACACTTTGGACAGTCCTGTTTTTAAAAGAAGATAACTTCTAATAAAGAGTTTAGGACACTTTAGGTCATCGCTTGTGGAAACTGTCAACATTATTCTGTCAAGATAGAACCGACATTACAACGCAGTAACGTATTTATTAATTTAGGTCTACAGTCAGTCATGCGCAGTATTATAACGTCGTCAATAGAATTCTAGAAGATAGAATGTTATAACTGGTTATTTTCCTGTGCCCCATCCAGAAGTAACACAGTTACAGTCGTAAAGTCTTCAGTCTGATAGACACAGACCCAACAGACTCATACTCTTCCGTAGCAATGTGACATTGTAATTGGGCTGGGATCCAATTCTAACGCGTCTTTTTGCAAGGTTTGCTGTAATTGGATACACAGGCAGATACAGCAGCATCTTAAAGTTATTATTGAAAAAATTCCACTGGTTTTTTTCTCAGCCCAAGATCCAAATGTCATTATCAGACTGTGGATCAGACCAGAAATATTAATCATGCCAGACCGCAAAACAAACAGCGCTCAGAATTCTTGACCCTGACGTCACGAGCTACCGTCTCACTCGCACGTCATTATAATCACGGTATTATACGGTAATAAACCGCAGACGCTCATCTAAGCTGTGATTGGCTGAATGAGATGTTTGTGACTAGAACACACTGCAGCCGCCTCGCACTACTAATTATTGTTCCGAGCTGTGCGCTGTTTATCTATCCCAGTAACAGCGAATATTACTCCTAATTTCAAAGAATTCAAAACTACAGTCGGTCTAAATCATTATTTTCAAGGTGCAAATCTTCGAGGAAATCAATAGTTTTTTCTTGATTATCTCTACAAAATAACTTCTTTTTTTTTCCAGGGGGTAAAGGGGTGAGGGTTGTTTAATAATGATGAAAGTACAGCAAAGATATTACTTTCGAAAGAGTAAAGATGTGACCAGGCGAATGTCCCACCCCGCTGTGTCCGGCAGGTTGGTCAAACTACTGGACAATCACGGCCAAGTCCACACAACTTGACACGTCTGTTGCTTCCTTCAGTGGTCGCAAGGTCAATGTTTATGTGATACACACGTCTAGCCAAAGGACTTTTCGCGAGCTCGGTGGCATCCGCCAAACTGCCGAGGAACAGAACTGATATGGACGCCCGAGACTCCCCAACTTAAGCAGTAAAGGAAGCTTGTAATTATTGTAAACTAAATAACAAGGGATAATGTGAGAAGATGTAATATTTTAGTTCCATCGTAATTTACACGAAGTATTTTATTTCTGACGCGCGAGTACGTTATTAAGTTCAGCCTTCGTGCTGCAGGATCTCTCTCTCTCTCTCTCTCTCTCTCTCTCTCTCTCTCTCTCTCTCTCTCTCTCTCTCTCTCTCTCTCTCTCTCTCTTCTCCCCCCTCCCTCCCTCTCTCTCTCTTTTCTCTCTCTCTCTGTCTCTCTCCCTCTCTCTCCCTCTCTCTCACTCTCTCTCCTCTCTCTCACTCTCTCTCCCTCTCTCTCTCTCTCTCTCTCTCTCTCTCTCTCTCTCTCCCTCTCTCTCTCTCTCTCTCTCTCTCTCTCTCTCTCTCTCTCTCTCTCTCTCTCTCTCTCTCTCTCTCTCTCTCCCTCCCTCCCTCTCTCTCTCTCTCTCTCTCTCTCTCTCTCTCTCTCTCTCTCTCTCTCTCTCTCTCTCTCTCTCTCTCTCTCTCTCTCTCTCTCTCTCTCTCTCTCTCTCTCTCTCTCTCCCTCTCATCCCCTTCCGGTGTGTTCACCGTCTCTTGCTAACCTTATCCAATATCTCTGGAGGCTGATTGAGAACTGATCAGACCTGAAACCTCCCACACCATCTCATCTAGGTGTTGTACTTCCCCGGATGTTTGCGTTTAGCAGTGTTTCGCGCTCTTCTCTTATCTGATAAGAACGTTCCAAAATGTGTTAGAAATTCATTTCCACACCCGTGTGTTCTTATTAAGCTCGGGTTAAGGGTCGTGTTTTTGTTTGTTATTACCGGGTTTTGTTTTTTTTTTTGTTTTGTTTTGTTCTTTCCAAGCACTTACAATCATCATAGTGAGCAGTCGCTTCTAGATCTAATATCTTTTAGTATTTATCCAATCCTGTGGATTTGGCTAAAACACTATGTTGCATGTTGCATCCACATAAAAAAATATATAAAAACTAAGCTATTATTCAGGTTTTCTTTTTTTTTTTTTTTTTTTTTTTTTTGGGGGGGGGGGGTGGGGGGGCATGAGGTAGTTCTACACTTGAAACGTAGACTAGAAAGACTTTAAATTTCTTTTTTTATTATTCAAAATTTAAAGAACATTTTCCCGCTTCCCTAATATCTCATCAAAGTTAGGATCTGAAGAAAAAAAAAAAAAACTTACCAGCAATTCAGTATTTACTGGAACTTGTACAGTATTTCAGGATGTTTAATAAGAAAAAAAGCCCATTTTCTGCTTTCCATGTAACTAAAGCCTCTTGGTCTCACCACCCTCCCCCCCCCCCCTCTCCCTCTCACCACCCTCTCCCACCCCCACCCCCCCCCCCCTCTCGTAGACTCCCCAACAGACTACAATTCCCAGGTGAGGCGCTACCGCACGGCCTTTACCAAGGAGCAGATCGGTGCCCTGGAGAAGGAGTTTGCCCGTGAGAACTACATCTCCAGGCCGAAGCGGTGCGAGCTGGCCTCGTCCATGGGGCTACCTGAGAGCACCATCAAGGTGAGACGGTCTTCCGTGCATACCTGGGCGTCGCTAAGATTATTTTCATTTCGGGTTTATGGACGGACTCAAAAATATGCAAAAAAAAAAATTGTTCTGCTCAGTTCTGCTCATTTTCTAGCCACTCAAAATGATCTGTACTTCTCCGGTTTAGTTGATGAGAGAACACGCATATCCATGACCTGGTGCTCATAATACTATATTCATATTTTCACATTATAAGGGGCCTTTATGATTCATTGAACACAACATCTTGAATAGGAACAGTAACTTTATAAAATCCAATTCTATTCAGAGATTTTTTTGACGTTCTCTATAGTAATGCTCAGCCATGAATAACCGTGAGGGCATACACCTGCAAAAGACTTTCTTGCGGGAATTCATAGCCGTCTGATGTTCATTTTAAAAGATCTTGAAATAGATTTTAAGAAATACAGAGTTAGATGAACCTCTCTCAATCAATTCCGTAAAAAAAAAAAATATAAATCAATTCTGCCATCTTTTAAAAATTTCTGTCAAAGGGGACATTTTATTTTTTTATTGAATAGTGACCTCGATTAACTTAGGATATAATTATGGTCAGTTTTCGTAATAAAAAAAAAATATTCTGATCATTGTGCAATGAAGTGCTATCAAGATTTTACAAAACAATGACTTCTAAGACAAGTGACGCAAAGTGGCATTTTCTTAGTTAAGTTAAATTAATCAGTAGTCATATTTAAAATGTTAAGCTGAGCTCAACATAGTCTGAAAAATACCAAATTGGTTCTAAAATTTGCATGATTCATTAACTCAAAGCCAGTCTTTTTTTCCCCTTATTTCAAAGGATATGACTTGAATACAATCTTAATAGCTATGGGGGTTTTTTTCCCCCTTCCTAGCTGTATATTAACTGAATCAATTTCTCCCCTTAGGTGTGGTTCCAGAACCGCCGAATGAAGGACAAGCGGCAGCGGATGGCCGTGGCGTGGCCTTACGGCATCCCACCAGACCCGCACCTGTACGCCTACCTAGCAGCCGCTGCCGCGACCTACCCTTACGGGTTTGCAGCCTCGAGCCAGCTCGCCGCTCATTCTGCAAGTCTCAACCACTTGGCAGCGCAGCATGAGCAGCATCCTGCAGCGTCGCTGGCGTCACATCCGCTTCCTCCGTCCCATCAACATCCGGGTCAACACCTGACACACCCCCATCTAGCAGCGTCGCGCCTGCTACAAAGCAGAGTGCCTGCAATGAACTCCGGAGGACCCAATCCTAGCGGTTTGCCTCATTCAAACATTCTCCTCAAAACCTCCACCACTCCCCCACTCCCGCCGCACTCCCTCTCCACACAGTCGCCGTCGCCGTCCTCCCCCGAGGCGGCTGGTCCTCCATTGAGAGTCACGCCCACTAGAGACCGCCAACAGCCGCTCTATTCAGCCTTCCAGATCCCGGGCTCGGCATCTTCCCTAGCATCGGCCACCGCAGTATCGGACATTCTGAAAGCGGAAGCAGCTCAGCACAAAACGAATCTCAGTCAGCAGCAGTTAGCTGCCTTGGGTCAGCAAGATTTGATGACGTCATTGTCGAGTCATTTCCATAAGCAGCCTTCAAGACTTTTTGACCCGGGGAGTTCTTTCCTCAACAGGGGAATACTAACTCCCCCAGCTTTCCCAACATTCCCCGTGGGTCTCCCAAGGCATCTTCCTCCACTAATTTAGTTTAGATGGGATGGGACGAACTGCGAAACTAGTATTTTTCTGACTGCCTTTCTATCGGTCTGACTGTTTGTCTGTCTCTTTCTTTTTTTTAATTTTGAAGGTGGATCAGTGTGGGTGGGAGATCATGGAATTGACACAAAATAAAATTTCAAGAAATTCTCCACCCGTCTTGACTACTAGACCTCACTGTTTGAAGTGCTGCAATCTCAGTTTTTTCAGTCCCCAAGTGATATTATAAGAAGATGAACCGTAAGTGACGGCTATAAACACTCTAAATACCATCTCATGATACTGAGCAGCACTGCTAGAAAATACGGCCTGACGGAGGCAAAATATCCTCATAGTATCAAAGTCTGCTATGATAATGTCATTAGTTAAGAAATTCATCATCACAATTCTCACACAATGTTAACCGCATTGATCAACTGAAAACAACAATCTTTAGATGAGTCGAGAGTCTAGCTCGAGCGCACACACAAACACACATGCTCACGTTTGCATTTTGCGTGTTGCTAGGGATTTGCAGAAAGAGATGGGTGGTGAGTGCGTGGCATCTCAATGCATAAACGCTTCGAATAGGCTTTACTTAATGCTAGATCTGTAATAGCAAGGGCATGTTTATGACTCGCGTTTGCTGCAGATATTTTTTTCTGTATCAAAAATGTTTGGGAGTGACGTATAGACTGCATTATGGTGAACAAAGAAAGAGTTGAAGTGATTAGGACAAAATATCAAAGAAAATAACAACACAAACTGGCGAACGATGGAATAAAAACTAATGTTTGCAGGAAAGAGATGAAAATCGGCCCTAAACATTTTGAGCAGACAAAGAGAGAAAATTTGGGAGTAAAAAAAAAAGAGAAAAAGAGAGAGAGAGAGAGAGAGAGAGAGAGAGAGAGAGAGAGAGAGAGAGAGAGAGAGAGAGAGAGAGAGAGAGAGAGAGAGAGAGAGAGAGAGAGAGAGAGAGAGAGAGAGAGAGAGAGAGAGAGAGAGAGAGAGAGAGAGATGGTTGAGATGATAGAATATGTTGTGACAAGAGCCAGAAAAATGAAGAGGTTGAGTGACAAAAAATAATGCAGTGTCACAGAGAGATTTATGGGAACACTATTTTTCCACCATGATACTTCTTTGAACCTAACCTGTGGAGTTTTCCAATTCTGTGCAATGATTGGTGACAGTGTAACACTCTAGATCTAGTTTATCGTCTTCTCAGGGAATCATTCTATGCTTTCATGAATTGCGATAGTAATTATCTTTTAAAATTGGTGAGAGCTCATCAAATATTGTATCGGAAATATTGAAAAATGCCCTTAGTATTTTCGCTCCCATGTTTCTTATATATCGAGACAAATGAAATTTAGTTGACCCTCATGCTATTATGTAATTATTGAAGATCAAGGCAGTAAATTTCAAAAACATAACTTTGTCTTTAATGCACTTTGCATGCTAGTTATAATTGGCTTGTACATTTTTGTTGCATTCAATCATATATGTATTTTTACCATCCTCATTTCATCATCATCATCATCATCATCCACATCATCATCATCAAATACCAATCCTTGTTCTATAAAGCTCCATTTTAATAAAATTGCATCATTATAAAACATACAATTTTATTATTATTTTTTTTTACAACTGTTGATATCGTTTAACTTACAACAATTTTTTTTTTATGCTCTCCTTTTTTTACTAACGTAATTTATGTGGAGAAAAGGTTGTAGACATAATTTGAGCATTAATAGAGCATAACAAAATATCATGGACAACAAACTTATTCATTAAAAAAAAAGGAAAAAAGAAATTCTAATAATGAAACTGAGGATACGATTGGGTTGATAAGAAGCGAAAAAAAAAAAAAGCAATGCAGCTTAATAAAAAATAAAATAATTTAGCATATTAAAGACATAACAGAGGGCAACATAGGAAAAAAAACAACACAATTAATCATATGCAAGTTAGTGAAACCTGTAATGGGGCTGTGTGTGTGTGTGTGTGGGATGGGGGAAAGAAAGAGAGGTTGGGGTGGGGGGGCTGCACTTATATTCATTGCTGAGAAATGATACTTTCTTATCCGTTTCTTTCAAGATAGAACATCTGGCTCTATTCATCAGCCACTGATTTGTCGTACCTGTCTTCTGATTTTGCTGTATTTGATGTTTAAAATTTGTCACATTCTTTTCCCTCTTCCCTATTACCATCCTGAATAAAAAAACGCAGGAGACGAAACTGTTTTTTTTTTTCCTCCTTATTTTAGAAATACACTGATCAATATGCATTCTTTAAAATTTGTCGTTTAGTTCAAGATGATGACTGTTTTCTATTTTATTTCACAAATATTCTTACACACTTTTGCTCACTCCCTCGTCGCGACCTTCACCTGTACGTCATGTTCCAAGACTTGTTTTCAAACTCATTCGACTTTTATTTTTCAATTGATTTTTCATGCTTTAAGGCCTTTGTTTTTACTTCCAAACTTTTTTAGAGCTGGCATTATATAACAATAATTATGACTTATGTGATGTTAAACTTGAATTTTTAGATGTTTTAATGTTGTTGTTTTTTTATTTTATTTTAAATTCCATTGTTGATCGAGAATCAATAAAACAACTTCAAAGATTACAATCGTTTGACAATTTTCTTTTTTATTTTGGGTCAGTTTTCAAAGCCTTCAATGTTGCCATATCTTTATAATTATAGTAACTTGTACCAGAAACGATCTACATATTAAGTTTTCTTAGATTTCAAGAATTTAAAGAATTTAAATTTTTCCGTGATTAATTAGCTATGTATAAGTAGTTTTAATGGTTATGATAAATAAACCTGCAAATCCACTCAAAAGTAAATTGATTAGATAATTATTTAACAATCATTAGGAAACTTTAATTCCTAGAATATTTTTTCCAAGCTGTATACTCCATCTGCTGTAATGATTGATTAAATAGTGGCTCAATCCAAGGTCCAAGGATAGTTATTAGATTCTATTAATGGCAGCAAAAGGCAGGAATAACATGCTTTGCTTTCACATGCTTGTTTTCATAACACTGAATCAGATCCTGCGGATAGCGACGTGGGTGTGTTGTTCAGCGTTGAAACAAATAGGCTGCAGAGAAACATGATTTTATAATCAAACACTTCGATCAATGCTTCTAAAAAAGCACCACCACCACCACCACCACCAACAACAACAACAACAATAACTGTAACGACAACAAACTTATAAGCTAGATCAGTCCGCGAAAACTGCAGTACAGATTTATGTTGTAGATCTAAAAGAAAAAACGCCAAAAATGAATATATAAATAGATAAATAAGATAAAAATAAAGATAATTCCGTTGTACAATAGTAGTGTTAGTGGTAGTAGCTGTAGTAGCGGTAGTAGTAGTAGCAGCAGCAGTAGTAGCAGTAGTAGTAGTAGTAGTAGTAGTAGTAGTAGTAGTAGTAGTAGTAGTAGTAGTAGTAGTAGTAGTAGTAGTAGTAGTAGTAGTAGTGGTGGTGGTGGTGGTGGTGGTGGTGGTGGTAGTGGTAGTAGTAGTAGTAGTAGTAGTAGTAGTAGTAGTAGTAGTAGTAGTAGTAGTAGTAGTAGTAGTAGTAGTAGTAGTAGTAGTAGCAGCAGTAGTAGTAGTGGTGGTGGTGGTGGTGGTGATGGTGGAGGTAGTGGTAGTGGTAGTTGTAGTAGTAGTAGTAGTAGTAGTAGTAGTAGTAGTAGTAGTAGTAGTAGTAGTAGTAGTAGTAGTAGTAGTAGTAGTAGTAGTAGTAGTAGTAGTAGTAGTAGTAGTAGTAGTAGTAGTAGTAGTAGTAGCAGTAGCAGTAGCAGTAGCAGTAGCAGTAGCAGTAGCAGTAGCAGTAGCAGTAGTAGTAGTAGTAGTAGTAGTAGTAGTAGTAGTAGTAGTAGTAGTAGTAGTAGTAGTAGTAGTAGTACATACCTCACCACATTCAGTTAGTAGAACAATCTGAACGGTCATATGTCGAAAAAAAATAAAAAGAAAAAAATCTCCACAAAAAAAACCACAAAAACCATACACATAAAAGAACGCAAACAAGAGAGCAACAAAACGAGTTTGTATACGTAATCCACAGTAATCGGCCGCGACGTGTTTTGATAGAGGCAGTAAATCGAGCTGGTGTGTAGCAGAGCCATCATCGTGAGGGATGGCCCGGGAGGCTGTTCAGGGAGAAATTAATTGGCTGCTCACATAAAACATCATCTGTTATGGAGCTGGGCGCTGGTCAGTATGCGCTGCGACTGACCACTCCAGTAGCGCTGTCCGTGACGTAGCTACATAAGCTAGACTTGACCATCACACCTCCGCCTTCTCTCTCCCTCCTTCCCCCCTGCTGCCACTCCTCTTCTCTCTAAATGCTGGACCAACAGTATTTTGGATGCATGTAAGTTTTCCATCAAAATTAATCATCATGTTGTTGTTTTTTTTTTTTTGTGGTTTGTTTTTGTTTTTGCATGACTTTCCCCGAGATTTTAACATTGTCTAATTTAACAGCATTTTGAAATATCTGAGTCTAATTACTTGTTTTAATTTTTTCCCTCTCTTTTTTACTTTTTCACTCTGGCACAGGTAAACTTTTAGAAACCACACGCCACCATCCCAGCAATAGAATTATCAAGCTGTCAGGTGAAAACCAAATCTATGCTAGACTGCGAGAAATATTGAGGTAGTCATATCCTTAACTAACCAGACAGGCATCACTCCTTACATGAATATCATGTTTCTGGGCCTTCGACCCGGCCCGGGGTCAGTGTGTCTTTTTCATTCTTGTGTTACATAACGGATTATTTTTTTTCATTTCTCTTCCAAAAGGATTATGTATAAATGATTAGAATGTTTTGGGACATTTTTTTTTAATTTTACATTTTTGTCCATGTCGATCTACTTGCTGCTTTTTTTACCACCTTTAGGATAATGATTATTTCTGATACATAGAAGAAAATAAAACAACCAAGAGAGATTGCACTCTTTTTATAAAAGAAAAAAGAAGGAAAAGTTTTAGGTTAAAACGGTTTTGATTCATTGCATTCTTTTAAACAGTTGAATTTTTTTTTTAACTTTCAAAATAAGAGAAGTGTTTGTAAAAAGTATCAGCAACAAAATCGTTATCTATTTGAATTAGTTCAGAATTAAGTTTGCAATGAAAGCTTTCACATCGTTATTTTGTTTGTTCGATTGTCAGACTAAGTCTAGCTGCGGTAGGGCTGGCTGTGTGTCCATGCCAGCAACCTTCATGCTTTAAAAAAAAAAAAACCAAATCATTGAAAGCTCCAGTGAACATTTTGTTTTACAATACGATTTATTCAGTTTTTTTTTGTTTTTTATTATTATTATTTTATTTTATCTTCTGCAGAGGAGATCTTCCTCCGCAAGCAGGAGAGCTGCTAGAGGTGGGCCCAATCTCCGAGGCTGTTTCCAGGGCCCCTCATCAGCACGCACATCGTGAGAGAAGCAACGCCTAGCGGCCATTAGCATGGTGCAGGTCGGGAAGGCTTGAAGGCAGGACCTCCTAACAAGCATGTTGCCAGCGCCCGTAAATTAGTCCTGTGTTTTTTTGTTCTCGCATGCCGCTAAGCAGGGGCCCCGCAAGGCTTAATGCTTTTCTGAGGGTTGTGGGGACATGGCTGCTTGTCACATTTAGATCTGGCCTTTGAAGACGTCTAGCTGATTCGGACTGACAGATAGGAGATGAGAGGGAGAGAGAGAGAGAGAGGGGGGGGGGAGATAGGAGGGAGAGAGGGAGACGAGAGAGGGAGAGAGAGAGGGGGGGGGAGATAGGAGGGAGAGAGGGAGATGAGAGGGAGAGAGAGAAAGGGAGAAAGGGATAGAGACAAGGCAAGAGAGAGAAGGAGATGAGAGGGAGAGAGGGAGAGAGAGAGAGAGAGATGGGGGGAGATAGGAGGGAGAGAGGGAGATGAGAGGGAGAGATAGAGAGAGAGGGGGGGAGATAGGAGGGAGAGAGGGAGATGAGAGGGAGAGAGAGAGGGAGAGAGGGAGAGAGAGAAGGAGATGAGAGGGAGAGAGAGAGTGGGGGGGAGATAGGAGGGAGAGAGGGAGATGAGAGGGAGAGAGAGAGAGAGGGGGGGGAGATAGGAGGGAGAGAGGGAGATGAGAGGGAGAGAGAGAGAGGGAGAGAGAGAAGGAGAGAGAGAGAGAGAAGGAGATGAGAGGGAGAGAGGGAGAGAGAGAGAAGGAGATGAGAGGGAGAGAGAGAGAGAGAGAGAGAGAGAGAGAGAGAGAGAGAGAGAAGGAGATGACGGGGAGTGAGGGAGATGAGAGGGAGAGAGAAAGACAGAGAGCGAGAGAGAGAGAGAGAGAGAGAGAGAGAGAGAGAGAGAGAGAGAGAGAGAGAGATATGCACGGCAGGGTTTTCTGACCTGCAGGTCCTGTGGTTATGGTAAGACTGTTGTTGTTGAATGATGCAGGTGGGATCTCAAACATGTTCTCTCTCTTCATCCCCCCCTCTCCCCCCCCCCTCTCTCTCTCTCTCTCTCTCTCTCTCTCTCTCTCTCTCACTTCCGCTCTTTCTATATCACACAATAACCAAAGTAAAAAGATAAATAAATTTGGAATTTCTTGAAAAGGAACGCTTTTATTTTTCCCATTAAATTTTGTTCTTCCTTCACAATTTCCACCGCATCATGTAAAACTGACTCGGCTTCTACTCGATTGCAAAAACAGCAAAAACGACAACAACAACAACAACAACAGCAACTGTACAGCATCGTCATCAACAACAACAACAACAGCAACAAAAACAACAACAACAACAACAAGAGCAACAACAACAACAACACCATAACAAAAATGTGAGTATAAGAGATGAGATACAGTTATTGTGGTCTAATCTAACACAGTCGGATTTCGGACCAGAAAGTTTGGTGACTTGAACTTAGGCCATTCACTACAATCAGTCCTACAACCATTGGAATCCTAACAATTCCTCATCTCAATCAAGTAAAACACAAAATTCGACACAATACTGTGTGACTGAGCTAATGAGAGAGAGAGAGAGAGAGAGAGAGAGAGAGAGAGAGAGAGAGAGAGAGAGAGAGAGAGATAGAGACAGAGACATAGACAGAGAGAGAGAGACAGAGGGATAGAAAGGGAGAGAGATAGAGACAGAGAGAGACACAGACAGACAGAGAGACAGAGAGAGGCCGAGACAGAGAGAGACAGAGAGGGAGAGAGAGAAAGACAGACAGGCAGAGACAAAGAAAGACACAGAGAGAGAGAGAGAGAGATAGAGAGACAGAGACAGAGTGAGACACAGATAGAGAGAGAGAGACAGAGAGGGAGAGAGAGAAAGACAGACAGACAGAGACAAAGAAAGACACAGAGAGAGAGAGAGAGAGAGAGAGAGAGAGAGAGAGAGAGACAGAGACAGAGAGAGAGACAGAGAGAGAGAGAGAGAGAGACAGAGACCGAGAGAGAGAGAGAGAGACAGAGACAGAGAGACCGAGACCGAGAGAGAGAGAGAGAGAGAGAGAGAGAGAGAAAGACAGAGACCGAGAGAGAGAGAGAGAGATAGAAAGAGAGTCTATGCAGTTGATATCTGAGGAAAATGATTCTAACCTTTAAGTTCCCTTCTCACTAACTCATGAACATAGAATATCAGATGAATACCGCCACCAACCCACCCCCTCCCCCCCCCCCCCCCCCCAAAAAAAAAAAAAAAAAAAAAAATTAAAAAATAAAAAAAATAAGTACACTTCAATAATGAATAAAGTCGTTGTTCATTGAATGAAGCAATTAGCTCTAAAGTAAAACTCAACTTATTTAGTAATCCTGCTACGTTCCGTTATTAGCACCAGGCCGAGTGCAAGTTGCCCTACTCCCCACTGTCTCCTTCTTTCCTGATTGTCCTTTCTCCGCAAACTCCTTCAAAGTTATGCCCCTTGCTGTGTTAGGTGCGGTAACCACAGGAAAGCGCAGTTGTAAAAATAATGCACCAAGGAGCTCGCATTCTGATCTAGACTCATCATTCTGTCCAGTGCGGGTTAGCTGTGAAGCGTTGCGGCTTTGATCACCTCACCGCCTGCCCTGCATAACACAGGACGTCACCGAGTGGTGACATCTATGCTCCTTGTGTTATTAATCAGGACACAAAGCGAGGTAATAACGATCTAAGGAAGGACTTGTCTTGCAGTGGTGATCAACTTGAGCAGTTACAGTATAATAAGCCTCGACGGAGATTTTCCTGAGAACTATAATGTTCTCCTTGATACTTAAGACTAAACTAATATCCCTCTGTCCCTCTTTGGAACGCGTCATTGTTTGCATGCAGTAATACCCCGTCGGTGTTTTGTTTATTGAACCTACGCAGAGGACAAGAAATAAATCATGGTCTAGTTTACTATCGCCAATCAGATTGGTAGAGACACGAACCTTTAATGCGGACATCATCGACCTAAATCGAATCGTAAACAGCACAGAAATGAATGTAAATGTAATAAAACTCTTTTAAACAAAATGTTCTCCTTGATACTTAAGACAAAATGTCACTCTGCCCCTTTTTAGTCCAATATTACATAATACAATATTTTATTTGCTTGTTCGTTGTTTTTTTATTTCCTTAATTTAGAAAAAAACATGAATTTTAATACGCTCATGCTCAACGGGCATAGCCTAATTACGTAATACCTTATTTCATTTGCTTGTTCCTTTTTTTTTTTTCTTAATTTAGAAAAAAAATTGTAGCTTTAATTATTATCTCCTTTACAACAAAAGTAAGCAATGGCTTTTACCGTAAATGTGACAGTTCATCGCACAATGACACGAAAACTTTTATGTCACCTCTGGAATTGAAAAGAAGCAGTTGCATTCCTCCTCTATAAAGCACTGTACAGGCTTATGGCAGCCACAGATTGCGGGCGTGATTAGAGTCTTAAAAAAAAAGAAATTAGAATATGATAAGGATCTGCCATTCAGTGCAGTTTCTACAAGGTGAGTCTACCGTCACCCTGAAGGTTTTAAATTTTCAGCTAAGGCCAGTGATGAATTCCATTTCAATTTGTAGGATGTTTCAAAGTTAGCGTCATAGAAATGAATGTGTATAACTTCTTGCCTGTTTGTTTTTTCCCATTTTGTCATCAGTTAGTAATGGCTATGATGCTCCGAAAGCGTCCCATTAAAATAACAACAATCAAACTACAAAACTTTTACTTTGTAGTGTATAATTAGTTCAACTTGTAAGGTGCCTCCTCTTTAATAGTAATATTGGTCCTGAGCTTGGACAAAGCACGAACTTGTAAGAATAGAATAAATTTGACTAAAAGAAGAAAAGAAAAAAGAAAAAAGATGAAAGAAACAAAATCATGTAAAGAGTAAACTGGTGCAGGCTGAATTAGGAATTTTATTTTTTTTTTAAATTTTTTTAAACTTGATTATGGACAAACGGGAAATAATAATCACATCAAACTCACAATCAATAATTATATTTGTTCACACTCACTTGATTAAAATAATCACAGGTCGAAATCACGAGTTATATAGCGCGAGGCACGAAAAAGTGAGGCGCAATTTTCCACGCATCTATTTTGTTTATTCTCTGAATTCAGCGTGGGTTCACCAAGGAAACCCAACGGTCTACTTAAAATCACTGCACCTTGAAACGCCTGAAGAATGCAGGGCTCTCAATCTATTAATCTTGACTTTTTGATGTGCCGTCAGTCGATGTAGGAGTTCCACAACCAGATCTAAAGGTGGAGGCATAAATTCTCACCGAAAACATCATATTCTGTTACCGTATGATAAAAGTTTGCACCTAGCCTCGGTACGCTCTACCTCGCTTTACAAGCCGGTCTTTATTTTATTTTTTTTTTTTTCCAGGCCGGCGTTAGAAGTCAGCAGGGGCAGTAACCACGTTCACGAGGCGTCAACTAAAGGTGCGCTTCACTGCACCAGTAGCGCCGGGTTCACTCAGTGCTGTCGCGACCGTGGGATTCGCCTCCCTTTAGGCTGCTGCTAATGATTGAATTAATTTGTTTGTCCCTCACGGAGTTCCGCCCCCTTCCTTCTCCACATCCCCCCCCAACCACTCCTGCTAACACAAATCGCGGGATATAAAGGCCAATTCTTCAGTCTTTTATTGGCTGCTAATCACTTCTGCTGCTAGCGATATTGCTTTCCACTTCCCTGCCCGGTCAAAACCTCGCTACCCAGCCTCCGTCTGTTTTCCGAAGCAAGCCTCCTACAATCACCTCTGTATGATTATTATGATTCTACCTATTTGGTCTTCCAGAATTCGAAAATTGGGTCATAATTATTGAGTATTGAATCTAAATGTACATGGAATGGTCTTATCTATGTTTTCAAATCTATCAACATGAAGATAACTAGATAATTAAAGTTTTAGGAAAGTCAGATTAATGGTCGTGAGATATTTTTTTTTTTTTAAATATCTCCTTGTTCAGATTTCCTAGTCATTGCATAGTAAACAATTTTCACACAATTAATTATCCATATGTTAAATTACAATAATAAAAAAAATGTGCTGTCAAACCTGCTTAATGAAAACATTGTAATCATTATTAACCAAACCAAACATTTTTAATCGCAATTCGCTAAAAGCAAAGTCTCCATTTCCTATCTCCTCCAGTGATTATGATTGCCAGCACTCCACTCACTATTGCTTGGGGCCCGTGTGCCAACAGGCGAGGAAAAGGCTATTAAAAAGAAAAAGAAAAGAAGAGGAAAAAAATATCAATAAACGGTTTTCTCCGTCGCCAGATCAAAGGGCTGAAATTCCGCACCGACAAACACCAGAGCTTGCACCGTACTACACGGCAGGCAAAACTTGGCGGCAGCATTGTCTACGGCGCACAGCCGCTCATTTGTCATCAAAGCCAATACAGCCCACCTTCTCTGTTATTTTCGTGTCAGTGAATTGTCCACACCCACCCGTAATTCGCCAATAAATGCCTCTTGACCTCGGAACCAAACCGCCAATAGCGAGTACCTCCATAGTTTGTCGTCTCCGTGAAATGGAAAGAGAGTCGGTTGTTTTTTTGGTTTTTTTTTTTGGGGGGGGGCGCTGGAATGTTGAGCATAAAGGTAAGAGCTGCGCTATAATCGAATCTAATTTCGATAAGTGATCAAAGGCAGCACAATACTCTACTAAGATTGGTCAGTGCACAAAGATGTTAGGCAGCGATTATTATGATTTTAGGGCAAGCTAAGCTAGACTTACTGCTTCTACACCCTCTCCCCTCCCCACAACCCCCCTTCCCACGCCGATAACCCTTTCCCCAAAGCTTCGCTCCAAGAAGTTGGAAAAGTTTGATATCCTTCTTTATTATTAATAATAATTATAATTGTTATTGTTCTTATACTACTACTACTACTACTACTACTACTACTACTACTACTACTACTACTACTACTACTACTACTACTACTACTACTACTACTACTACTACTACTACTACTACTACTACTACTACTACTACTACTACTACTACTACTACTACTACTACTACTACTACAAATAAAAATAATAATAACAATAAAAAAAAAAAAATAATAATAATAATAATAATAATAATAATAATAATAATAATAATAATAATAATAATAATAATAATAATAATGTTATTGTTGTTGTTTTATCATGGAGAAATTATTGTCTGTTTGAGTACCACTAAGTCGGTTAAACAAGGAAATTAGACCAATCAACCATACTATAGTAAAGTCACTGATTTTGATTTTAGGTCCTTTCATACTTCAGTGCCCTCGAAAAACGGCCCCCGTCACTCTAATAAAGAGAAAAACATGGACTTTCAATAAATATCACCGTAGATCAATACGATACCAAAATCGATAAAAGGAGTTATGGATACTAATAATAATGTGGGTATAAAAACATTAAAAGAATAGAAAACAAATCGAATTCTATCGAATCTTAATTGCGATAGAGGCTAGCTTGTTTAATATTTCCTGTGTGTGAAAATATGGACTTGATAGTTCTTAGCGATTCAGCTTCTAAGTCTATTCAAGCCAGCATGAAAGTCACTGTTCCTGAACCTGAAACATCTATTTTTTGTAGATGCGGATAGCTCAGTGGTTAAGTGCCTGGTCTTGTCTCGGCAAAGCGATGGGTGCCGCATCGAAGTGCAGGTTCGATCTCTGTTCATTCCATCTGTTGTAATGTTTTCACGTCTTTCGTCTTATTTGTCGGTCTCGAGCTAGATCTAAGTTTCTATCGCCTTCTCTATTCCCTAAACTTATTATGAAAAATCATGCAGACATTTTTTAGTTTCTCACCAGTTGAAACCTTTTGACATGCCTCTAGACCCGACAATGAAAATTTATAATAAAAGCAGAAACTGAAATCAGAAATCAACCTTATCCCCACCCCCTTTTAAAAAATAAATACATACATACATAACATAAAACGGAAAGTGGTTTGATAAGAAGATGAACAAAATTAATTTTCAGTTGAAATAATAAAAGCAACCATAAATAAATAAAGAATTAAAGTAATGAAAAAGGAAATGAAAAAAATGCTGATTTTTTTGAATCCCCAAACTTGCAGGATGTTGCCTCATTTGGATTTTGAAGCAAAGAGTGTGGAATAAATTTTACCTCTTGTATCCTATTTGATTAGGGTTTGAACATATTTTAGGATTTCTAGCTAGCTAAGGAAGTGATTTCCTAGCTTGCTTAGCCTTAGAAGAATCAACATTATA
>JAWDGP010002434.1:25000-32500 GCA_033675545.1 Elysia crispata | reverse complement strand
TGGAATCACCATCCCATGTCCAGACCTCTACCCCTTGTGACACAAACACGAGGCTGGAGATGACAGAGGCAGCCTGACAACTTACTGGGGGTTCAACGCTGCTAAACACAAATGGAATCTTGGTCAGGTGTTTAAAACCAGGAAAAGTAAACCAGTTAGTACAAGAGCCATAAAATCAGGGTGCGGGGAAGGTTGCAGATTTAAATGCCATACAAATATTAGCTCTGATAGAGAATCCATTACCTACGGCTCAAAAGAATCCGAATAAGGAGTGAAAGCCCTAATGTGATCGACATGTCACATGACAATGGTGAGTCTGAAGACAGCTGGTTTAAATTAGACTTTGGTAGAAAGGAAGAAAGAACCTGGTGGTACCCGATGCTAGAGCAATTGATTTAAAGCCAGTATGTATATTGAGTACATGCAACTTGATGAGCAAAAGCGGATCTTGACGATCGGTGTAATAAAAATCTTGTACCTCATGTGCACCATGCATTCTGTAAAGCACCGCATTAAGTATCATATCTACATTAGCCATAACTCTGACAAGACAGAGTGTGTGACAGTGAAATGAAGTGAATTTTATCACCAAACGATGGAAAGTGCATTTTTTTTTCTTGTGTAAATGTTTAACATTCTCATGGCTTGAGGAAAAAAAAATAGTTGATGAGGCAGTAAAACTTCAACAAGACAGTGTGCTCATTATTATAATATCAAGATGATAAAATTGAATTTTACTTAATTTGTAATGTTCTGAGCGTTAACAAGGGGAGTGAGGGGGGGGGGGGGGTAAGAGAGAGAGAGAGAGAGAGAGAGAGAGAGAGAGAGAGAGAGAGAGAGAGAGAGAGAGAGAGAGAGAGAGAGAGAGAGAGAGAGAGAGAGAGAGAGAGAGAGAGAGAGAGAGAGAGAGAGAGAGAGACGGTCGCAATTGTAACTTCGTTACTTGTATGCTCGAGAATCCTTTTTCTACATATTGACATTAGTAATGTTGGTGCAAAGTACTATTTCGTCATTTTTAAAAAAGTTTTTTCTTTACTACAGTTGAAGTTTTTCTTCTAGGAGTGTTTCCCTCTTAAAAAGTGAAAGTGTTTATAAATGGTTGGTATTTAGCTAGCTTTTAAGCCTTTTAGATGCTTCATTTTTACGTGCAATATTTTAGGTTATTATAGTTTGCAAGATCTGTTATTTTGATTGATGAACTACTTATATCGCACTCCGCGAACTTCAGTTATACAAGAAAGATTGTTCAGTACTATTCAGGATCTTTTTAAGAGCATTTAAATCACAATAAAATGTATAGCATCAGAACAAATAATGCGACAATGAGAATAAAGCAAAAAACAACAGTCAACTGAAAACTAAAACCCAAATTGATTGCATACAACCGTAAGTGTCTGACAACTTAGTATCAAAGTTGGCGAATGTATAGCTCAAGCTGATTTGATACAACCGTATGTGCTCTTACGGCTGTAATCAATGACGATACTTTCATTTACTCCCACCGTAAGTGCACTTACAGTAGTAATCAAAAACTATTTTAAACATTGCAAGTGTTGTATGTCCACTATCTCAAAAAACCAAAAAGGTAACAGAAAAAAGAAAACATACAATAATCCGTAATGAGAAAGACAGCTTTGTTTCCAATGCGCATTAAAATCGGTGAAAATTTAACGAAATGCGGAAGTTTTTTGGTCCTCCTGTAAAATTTGCAAAATGTTGCGTACGGCAGTAATCAATATCACCCGCGCACTGGAGTTTTGTTCAAAGAGATAGAATATCCACTTTTGCAAAATGTTCAGGAAAGCCGAAAAAAAAAAACCTTTTTTTTTTTTTGCTCTTATTTCAAAACCGTTAAAGATATTGTTCTCATTTGTGGACGGAACATTCTTGATATTTTGCCCGACCCACCAAAATGATTTATAGCATTCTAGCTAAATAGTAAAGTCCATAATGTTAAAACTGCCTTTTGTGATTTGTTTGAAGATAGTAACTTTTTCTTCAAAAGGTAGTATAATGCCACATACTATCTTTTCTAAAAATAGAAGTCATTATGGATCTTCCAAATTTATTGTCATGAAGGTAGTTTATACCACATGCGGTCTTTTAAGAAATAATAAAGTAAGCACAGGCTTGACTATTAATCATAGATACCAGAAAAAGGCAAAAACTGATATAGCCATGAGATGAACTAGGAAGATTTACTGTGTTTTGTTTTTTTTTTTCTGTCTTTATTTGATTAAAGGAAGTTCAGGTCTTGAATTGGAAATGACTTATCATTGATGGGACATTATACGAAAAAAAAAAGGGTGGGGGGGGGGGGGGGGGGTGAACATTTCTTTGATATAAAATAAAAAAAAACTTATACATTATAGGAATTCACTGAATATTACAAATCAAAATAAAATATACACAAAAATTGAGGAAAATAATATAGTTATGTTGTGTGTTTTCAAAAAAAATGAGTGATTGAATTTTACCAGTAAGTTTATACTCCATTATCGCTTTGTAGATAATTATTCTCACTTTATGTAATCAAAGACAACTTTAAAGGTTCAGTCATATAACACAAAAATTACCTGTAAATGAGATTGATTCGAATCACAGTCTGTGATGTGACAATTCACTCCCAAAATAAAAGTCAGAGATTATAAATATAAGCAAAATATACTGCCCCACACAAACAGGCGCACATTTTGACAATTTGGGAAGCTTAGTATGAACACACACACAAAAAAAAAATGATTGAGCAATTTATTTTCAAAAGCTTTGAATGATACTATAAATACTTAAAAAATGGATACATGTTTTAGTTTTTAGCCTGAATTGTAGATCAGGAGAATAAGTTAATGATCAGAAGTGAAAAAAGGCACTTCTGGTTCACTGGATTAGAAATGGATGCTTAGGTCAACAGCTCTTTTGCCTGTTGGTGATCATATCCAGAAGGTACGCCTGTTCTCTGGCATCCATGAGAGATGATTCTGTATCAGTTCTTTCTTCTTGTTTGGGTCTAAATTTGTTCTGTCCTCTCGAAAATAATTTTTTAGGATTTTCATACTCTTTTGCCTTTCGTCAAAATAATCTGACCATAAATTACGATTCTACAGAGCCATTTATAAACCTACCTGACACGGTTGGTTCAGGCAGGATCTTTTAGCCACTTTGTCGTTTCAGTGCATACACCTGATTGCTCTACTTTAAAATCTGAAATCTCCGTCATCCTTGGTTCAGAATGGCCTCTTTGTCACGTCTATAAAACATCTGAAGGAGAATACTTGAAAGCCTTCCTCAAATTCTTTTCAAAACACCCAAGCTCTTGTCTTTGACCATTCATGAACGTTGCGGCTTAAAATACTTGAAGATGGTCTCTCTTACTCCGTACTCCTGACAACCAACAAGATGGAGCATCATGGAGAATAATTTCGAACTAGAGCAGTTGTATACCCAAAACGTGATCTGTTGTACGTCTCTATGAATTTTTCAAACGCAAATGAACTGCCCTCATCTTTTCGGCCTCGACCAGCCTCGTACCACACAACTGCTGCGCCTTTCCTATTTTTACCAATTTGGGAACAACCACCAAGAGGTGGGTAAAGACACACACCTTGAACTGGTCAATCTTTGGGAGTAGGATTACTTTTTGAAGGTCTGCCGACACTTTCATACAAATTGAATCTTTATTTCCCCAGTCCTTCTTGTATTCCTGTGTACCATGATCTTTCTGCTCACAGACGTCGTCATATTTATGTGCAATTGTGGCGTTTATACTTCTCACAAACTTCGCATTCTTCATTTTCAAGAGAACGCGTAAAAACCTCAGGATCTTGAAAACTTTGTAGAAAGCACTGTATGATATAAACATGCAACGAAATGAAAGACATGTGCATGTGAGAAAGGGTTATGTCACAAAGTGAGTATCTCATGAGAAGTCTTTTCTAAGGACTTATAACTGGATTGTAACTTTGAATAAATGTTTTAGCGAAATTCTCGTCAACTGGACTTTTGGAACTCCTGTGGTTGCGTTTTTGAGCGTTTGGAACTTAAACACCGTGGTCTGAGCTCTTACGTTCCTAAAGTCATTACTTGATATATAATTATTGTGTGTGCCTGTGTTAAAACTTGGGTTTTAGGTCAGTGTGCCTATGTAGGGCCAGAGTCAGGCAAATGCTATTCAATCATTCTAGTGGCGGTTCTTTTGTCTTCCTTTACCCCTGTTCTCTTTTCATCTCTTTGCTCATGGTTATTAAAAAACAAAACAAAACAAAACCTTGTCGTGAATGTTACAACGGGACATTATGATCTTTTTCATGAAATCTGAAACGGTTTTTTTTTTGTGTATATTGCTTTTCAATGTTACAATATTTAAATTTACTTAATTATTAATTTCTGCCGACTTTTGTCTGTACTGGTATTCCTATAAACTGCTAATACTATGTCTGCAAGTTGTTTTTTTGCTAATGGAAGTCATTTGTTACATTTTACCTTTCACCCTTATTCATATAATATATGACTGGGTTGTAATAAAGTTGAAGTTGAAGTTAAACTGTCTCTGATTTTGTTTTCCTTCTTCGATCGAAGTTCATAACTCAAGTCTGTTTCTGTCAAGCTGCCAACTGCCACCGCAGCACTACTTGGACGGGTGTTCAGTGGTATGTAGATGGAAGTATTTGATTGGCTGCTGCCTAAAGAAATCTTACAACAATATGATTATCTTTCCCCTTCTTTCTATCGATCTTTCTTTCTCTCTTATTTCCTCTTTCTTTCTCACTCTTTCCCAATCACTTTCTCTCTCTTTATCTCTCCTTCTCTCTCTTTCTTTCTCTCTCTTTCCCTCTCTTTCTTCCTCTCTCTTAGTCATTCCTTTATCATATTTTGAGTCTCTTTTCTTTCACTCTCTTGGCCTATTAGACCAAAGATTCAAACTGTTTGTATTACACTCGATAAATCTCTTTAATGACAACTTTAAAAACAACAGCGACTTTCAAAGAGTTCTGACTAATAAAAATGAAATTTGACAATAATTATTTTTTATCAAAATTTTTAACTATTTTTGCAATATTTACAAGTAGACACTTTAGATTTTTTTTAACTATGCACCAATATATAGATGCCTGATTTATACTCAAACATTATTTTTAACAGCAAACATCATTACGCGCGGCCTTGGTTTATAATTATTACCTGGTTATGTTTAAATGCATTCTCATTTTTATTTGGTTGAACGTGGTAATAGTTTTGTGTTATCTTTTTTGGAACCTGCGAGCACGAGACAGCGCAGCAAAAGATCTTATCACCTGAGTTTCCCCTTTTTTTGTGAAAGATGATTTAGTTTTACCAACCACACTCAAACAAGAGCCCAAGTTCCAGCGATTTGGAGAGGACAGGTATAGATATCAGGTTTCTAGATAGCGTCTCTTGCCAGTCCAGTGGTAAATTCGAAGTTTGGATACGAATTAAAGGGAAAAAAAATAGACCGGAGATCCATGATGTGAACTCGTGGGTTTTATTAGTGAGGATCAACCCAGATTCACAACGGTTATTGTAAAGCTGTCCCAGGTCTCAATGGGAGATTCCAGATGAGACCTAGGTGGTGCTCATGTGTTACTGTCAGGTCATTGATAAATCTAAAGCACTAGATATTTTGTATACGGTATAACTTTTCGAAAGTCTTAATACCTTAGATTTTATGAGTCTTAAGTCATTTTTTTCTGAGATAAAAAGTTTTGTGAATCACAGCATACTATCAAATTGGGGGCAAAAAGTCGATTTCCGTAGATCCTGATACCATTTTTTTTTCTCTATCGATGACAATTATATATCCGCTGACACGGTATTTTCGGGAAATAATTTTAGACACAACCCATGATCGCTTCGTCCTCTCTCTCTCTCTCTCTCTCTCTCTCTCTCTCTCTCTCTCTCTCTCTCTCTCTCTCTCTCTCTCTCTCTCTCTCTCTCTCTCTCTCTCTCCCCCCCCCCCCCCTCCCCTTTTCCCTCCGTCCCAAACTCTTCCAACATCTACACCCCTGCCTAAACAACACATGATCCTGCACATGCTCTAATCAACCATTTTGGGAGTCAACATTATTTTGTTCAATATTAGCCGAGAAAAGATCTAGAAACTATTTGCAATATTTACCTTTATCCTTCTCTATCCTTGTCTTTATTGCTAGTTTTGGCCACCGAGTAACTAGCATGGACAAAAAATTCTTCACTTTCAAACCTGTTTGAGGTTTTTATCCTCCAAGATCCGATAGAGTATATCAGTACTGATCATCAGAGCGTTTGCTCTGAATATATCATAAGGATGTTCTTCTTATAGACCTATTATGGTTGGTCAAAACCATCCGTTGTGGCCTAGGAAAACATTTTCAAGAAGTAGCAAGCCACATAATAGAAGGCGAGGTCGGAGTCTATCAAACATTCCCATGCTGAGCTTTAGGGCGTGTACAACAGATACACTGTTAGAAAATAACAGTGGGAAGTGTTGACCATTGGATAAACATAATCCATTTCCTAGAGTCAACCAGACAGTCTGTGACACTGTGAAAATTGTAAAACGGACAAAAAAAAAGATGAGGAGGAGGAGAAGAAGAAGAAGAAGACTAATAATAATAAGAAGAACAAGAACAAGAACAAGAACAAGAACAAGAACAAGAACAAGAAGAACAAGAACAAGAAGAGAAAGAGAAGAACAAGAACAGAGACAACAAAAAGAAGGAAAGGAAGAAAAAAAAAAGAAGAACAAGATGATAATGAAGGAGAATAAGAAAGTAAGGAAGAAAGAAAGAAAAGGAGGAGGAGAAGGAGGATATTGGAATGAGGAAGAAAAAGAAGAGTAAAAGATTAGAGGAGTAAGAACCGAAAGAGAAATAGAATTGGCAATCGACAACACTTCATAAAAAATGTTCTTGTAACTATGAGGTACCCACTTAAATGAATTTAAATATATGTTACTAAACCAATTTCATGGGTGGTGTTGTAGGAAAATAATGCTGAATTTTTTTTTTTAAATCAATGCAAAAGGTTTAATTAAAGCTTAAAGATGTAACATGTTGTGTGGTTGAACAGTACATCTAGATAAAAAACGATTTTAAACGCGAAATAACTTCTAAATTAGTTTTTAATCTCTTTCAACTTTTGAACTTTCATTCTAAACATAAATTGAAACATACGGTTTAAGGAACATATCGGCACATGTATATATTAACTTTAAATTTGAAATCAAACTTAAGTAAAAAAAACATGAAGCAAACTTCATGAAAATGATTATAAGCTTGATTTTTTTTTTTCAAAATTTTATATACTATTGTTTAGAAACATAATTAAATGATTTCATAGACATTTAAAAGCTGAGCTGACAGACAAAGGTTGGTACTTTTAAACGGCTGTGTCGGTTAAACTGTGTTCCAATGAGTGACTTATGGTGCAGAGTATGACGCAGGTGTTACCACATTTGCTGCTTTAGTTGGTCCCATCTCAGCAGGAACTCCGAGAAACGCACCT
>JAWDGP010002434.1:12500-22500 GCA_033675545.1 Elysia crispata | reverse complement strand
TTGCTCCCAGGTTGGTCGCGACACGAGGACTGGTCTTGGCCGAGATCCAGCTGGTAAGGAAGCTCTCAAGAACGCTACAACATACATTACAATAAATTGTTGTTCTTTTTTTCCCTAAGTTGTTTAATTCTTGAAATTGGATAATATCATTAACACGATGCAAATGACATCCTTATTTTTTTTTTTTTTTTTGCTAGTTATGATGATCTTCCGGTAGTTTTGTAAGACTTGGTTCATTCTGCTCCGGTCATAAAAAGAAGTAGAGGTCGTCATAAAACCCTTTGAAATATATCCACTTGAAGCCGCGGCTGGAGACAGCATTGGTTTATTTGTGAAATGTCTGATTTGAAGCAATTATATTAACAACTTTCTCTCACCGAAATAAGTTAATTCCACTCTTGCTCACTTTGCCTTTCTAAATTAGTCTGTTCTTACTGATACAGACCATACCCGATTTAGAAATAAATTTTAAGTAACTGTGTTACGGTTTAAGCCTTTTCTTCGCATTTTCATTGGTTTCTTTTTTTTTTTTGTCAAATATCTATTGTATTGATACACAACTTATCGCATTTTATTACACAATCTTTTTCTAAGGCTTAATAAATATTGTATAATGTAGACCAGAAATCTGAATCTGTGTAAACCGAGGGGCATTGGAGCAGAATCAAATATACTAGTGGACGAAATCAGATGGGCGTTTAAACAGAGACATCGAGGGATAAACGTCACGGAAATGATGCACGTGGAGTCGCCATTAAATTCATCAACCATTAAACAGACACATCGATGGATAAACGTCACACGGATATGATTTACGTGGAGTCCCCATTAAATTTGTCAACCTTTAAACAGACACATCGAGGGATAAACGTCACGGAAATGATGCACGTGGAGTCGCCATTAAATTCATCAACCATTAAACAGAGACATCGAGGGATAAACGTCACGGAAATGATGTACGTGGAGTCCCCATTAAATTTGTCAACATTTAAACAGACACATCGATGGATAAACGTCACACGGATATGATTTACGTGGAGTCCCCATTAAATTTGTCAACCTTTAAACAGACACATCGAGGGATAAACGTCACACGGATATGATGTACGTGGAGTCCCCATTAAATTCGTCAACATTTAAACAGAGACATCGAGGGATAAACGTCACACGGATATGATGTACGTGGAGTCCCCATTAAATTTGTCAACCTTTAAACAGACACATCGAGGGATAAACGTCACACGGATATGATGTACGTGGAGTCCCCATTAAATTCATCAACATTTAAACAGAGACATCGATGGATAAACGTCACGGAAATGACCTACGTGGAGTCCCCACTAAATTCATCAACATTTAAACAGAGACATCGATGTTCGTGGAGTCCCCATTAAATTCATCAACATTTAAACAGAGACATCGATGTTCATGGAGTCCCCATTAAATTCATCAACATTTAAACAGAGACATCGATGGATAAACGTCACGGAAATGATGCACGTGGAGTCCCCATTAAATTCCTCAAAACAGAGAGGGCAGGAGAGCATTTCGCTGTACCACCGGCTTGTTTTCATTAGAGTGGATGACGATATTCTGATAAAGGTCCCTGAAATGATAAATTTAATGAAATAGTCAAAATGTCATCTGATTGTTAGGTAATATCTGTTGCACAAATACCCATACCATACACGCTACCATGGTGTTTCTTAAAATGCTACAGGAAAAATTGGTGTTAATAAAAACTGGAATGTCTTCTATGAATGATCTTGTTGTGACACCTTCTGGTAACATTGTTTCGTTTGATTTCTTTGCATTTGATGAGATTCGTAGCATTTCCTGTAGAAACCATAATATTATCTCTGTTGCCTCCAGTTTCTTTTGCAGCTGTTTTGAAATTGTCCAGGCCTCGCATCCATACAACAGGATGTTTTGAATATAGCACTCCAGGGCTCGTCTTGTGTGTGTGGAGCTGTATTTATTTGTCAGTGCGATTTCATTCTCTTCAAACTTGTTTTTGTCTGCGCTATTCTTAACTTTATTTCAGTGCCGATGCGCCCATCGCTTGATATTAAACTGTAAGTTCCAAGAATCTGAATTGATCCCTTTGCTTGAGATTTAGACATTTAATATTTTATCGGCTGATGGCACTACTTCTGTCTTTTTGTTTTACAACTCCAACCCTTTCTTTCTGCATTCTTCTTCAACAATGTCTAGTAATTGTTGCAAGTCTTCTTTTTTCTGCATTTAATAAACTGTCGTCAGCGTCTCTCAATTTGTTTTTGTAGTGCCTTCCTACTTTGATTCCTTTGTATCTTTCTAGGTTTCACATGATTGTCTCTGTAGAGAGAGAAAAGGTCTGGGGAAAGCTGTTTGTGATGAGACCATAGAAACTATAGAGGTGACTTAAGTCAGGCCAAGCCTCGGAGTGGGCCGGTGTATCAATGGTGTCTCCTGTTAGAGTCTAGTTGTTCTTTCCTATTTGTTAAACCTCTTGAAGTGTCTGGAACTGCTAATTAAAGAAGGAAAAAAAGAAAGAAAAGAAAAACTTGAAACATGATTATGTGTAAATTCGTTATTTCCCTTAATATGGTTTCATCAATAGCAATCAGTTTTGAGCAATTAACGTATTCCAAACACATTTACATCCATTATAAATAAAAAAAAATTATTTTTTTTTCCTGCCTTGTTCTTCTATTTTCCACCTTTTAATCATTGATATATAGCTCTTATTAGAATTTATCAATCTATTTTGAATGAAAGCAAGCTAGCGAGAGTTTCTTGATGGTTAAAGACTAGATCACAATTTCCTAGTACTATGATTTCATGAAAAACTTGATATCCGCAAAACACAATGTACATATAGATTGACGTTTTTGAAATCTGCGTGATTTTTTTTCGTTGAATATCTTTTTTCTTTTCTCGCTGCCTTAGAAAGCAGTTCCGGTATACAGGCACAGTTGGAAGTCAGACGAAGCCAGCAGGAATTTTTTTTTATAGGTAGAGGAAGGAATTTGGAGCTTAGATTGTTTAAAAAAATTTATCGCAGTAAAAATAAAGAAGCTCTTTGAGTTTCTGGCCATTATTAGTCTAATGATCATCTTTAGCTTAAAGCAATGGAAAGAAGGCGTAACTTATTATATGCTCTTTTGTATAGGAAGTCCTTGACTTTCTTGTTACTTACATTTTTTTTTACCCGAACAAGACAGCACAGTTTAATCTTACAATCATGACGCTCGTAATAAAAAATCATTTTTTAAAAACCCCAAAGTGTCATAGGCATCATAACAGTTCGCAAAACACATAATTAACCATTACCACTCGTTACAAGGAAAACCAGGTAAATTCCATAGCCTGTCCAAGTCTTAAATCTCAATGATTGTCAACGTGTTCTTCCTCTGCGGAGTCGTTTGTTCAGCTTATGTTAATGTGGCCTTTCTTTCGGCTTTTTTCGGCAACATCACCGCTATAGGAACTGTTTTCACTGGCCCAACACTGACTAATTAGCAGGGATCTGGTGTTTCACGGTTATCTGCCAGCTTGCGTCCTGCGGCTCATCAGTCAGCCGTACACCGTGGACGCTCGTATAGGTTTAGAGAACAAGAGCAGTTAACTCTACGTTTTGGCCAGAACAACCTTATCAGAGCCCAGCGGGGATTTCACCAGCTTGACAACCTACATGGGCACCTGAGAAGAAATTAGTTGCCCCATACCAGAATGTGAACAGACAGAAGTCTTTCCACTGAATACCCCAAGCTCTACGTGTGGTTAGGGAGATCTACACTTTACAACACTGGTTCGCAAACACCAAATCATTAAACAATCATTGCCGAAATGTATAAATATATATATATATATATATATATATATATATATATAATTATATCAGTTAAACGAGTATGAATATTGTATAATTTCCGTAGATTATCCTCAAAAAGAGTTTTTTTTTTCCTTTTATTTCATCACTCAAATGTAAACGTCAGCTAAAGACAAAAGAAAATGTGTAAGGCAAAAGTGCTTGTTCATTATAATTATTCTGAAACAAGATACAGGTTAGAAAATCTCGAGAGGTGAATTCCATTGTCTCCGTCGCTGACCTTCTTTGATTCGACTACAAAGTGGTAGAGAGCTCAATACTCTGCACTGTTTTCCTTGGAAATACGTGTTATGTATTTAGGAAGCACGATAGCGCCTCCCCATCACCCGTACTTCACTCCCCACGACCGACAACTCTTGCTGCAGTAACTGTTGTGATTGAAACCATTAGAGAGAGGAATGATGCAACGGTGGAAGGGAGAACCTACACGACAAGTTTCCCATGTCAGGCTGGGTCGGAACCAATTAAGATTAAACTAAAGTGACTGCCTGTTACAGTTACCTTCACATTAATTTCAACACGGATTTGTAGATTCATATTTGTCTAACTTTTATTCACAGCCACTAGATCCTGATTAAAAGAATGAAACAACAACTTTGGTTCATGTTGTTTCTCATTACATCAAACTCGTTCATCTGACTTCCACTAGAAATCTGCCTTTCATAAAAAGAAAAAAAAAATGCATCACCTGACAACCACTTTGGCGTGCACCCTTCAAATCCTGTCTGCTATCCTTACGACAGACTTATCACCCACAAAGAAACTATCCAAGACACCCAAAAGTTATCTCGAACAGACATTTCCTGCTGTCAGGAGCTAGGACAAATGGTGGAAGCGGCGTAAACTGATCGTCTAAGCGCGAGACAGAAGAATTATCATAACAAATTATGGATGGTAAAATTAGAAAGCTTTGATATCATCTCTAGCTGAGTGAGAAAGTAGTCTAAAATGTTCACAGAAAGACGACTGATGGGGACTTTGGGCTGTCGCTCACTGACTTAGAGATTGGAGACACTAACAGGCCGAGTGAAATAGCGCATAGGAAGAGATCCATGTCTACAATAACAAGAAAACGTGGACTTCAGTCTGGTACGCTAAAATAAAAAAGACAATGTTGAATATTTGCTCACAGTGGGCATTACTTCTGTGATATTTATTTACGAGATAAAATACCAGGAGGCAAAACAAGATTTACAGCCAGAAATGTTGAGGGGCATAAACAAATCTGGAATTAGTACTTCCCATAATTTTAATGGCAACAGGCAAAAAAAAAAAAAAAAGAAGAAGAAGAAGAAGAGTCCGTATGGGAAAATGGCAAAGCAATATCTGCCAAGGATGAGAGCTTAGTTAACACTGAATGCATTGAGGACAGAGCGAGGGGCCCAACACGATTTTTATTGAGCTCTGACCTCAAGAGAAGCATATCTCGCATGAGCATACTTTATTCAAGTGATTATGCTGAAATAATACAAATAAGCTAAAGCAGCTCAAGGGAAGTCACGCTCCTGTCAGCTTCTTTAGAAAGAGAGAATGAACATTATGAAGTGAACTAGACTCTAGTTCTCCCCAGAGCGAGAAGCCAGTAAGGATTGAGTCGACATTCCCTGGTATTAGGCCACTTGTTCTAAAGGGCCTGTCAGCTCCAGGGTTAGACCTAGGGTGGTGGTGGGGGGAGGACACATTTGGATCGTCCAGGCTCATAAACTGGGATAAGTTTGGACAAAGTTTATGTAGCTGTATATGGATGGCAAAAGTCTCACACATTGTGTGTGAGTGGGTTTGTGCAGCTCTGTGCGTGTATG
This sequence comes from Elysia crispata, assembly GCA_033675545.1. NCBI lineage: Eukaryota > Metazoa > Mollusca > Gastropoda > Plakobranchidae > Elysia > Elysia crispata. The sequence goes on along the minus strand of JAWDGP010002434.1, from coordinate 16,824 downwards.
TGTTGGTGAATGGCTGGGTGTTCTCCAACAAACCTCCGGTCCTAATTGGCTGACGTGTGGTATTGGCGTCCAGTCCGCTTGCTACTTTGGAGACCTGGACTTGGAGAGATGAGGGGAGAAGCAGAAAAAAAAAAATCAACAACAACAAAAAATGAAGAAAAAAGAAGCAGAGGCTGAGCTTACTGAAAAAAAAAAATAAAAAAATTACTGAAGAGAAGAGGTTACACTTGGATCTTGAAGTGTGGACCACCAAGGACGTTTAGTGCACACAGTTTACCGTGATTTATAAAGAATAGAATCATCATGATTGTTGATATTTAAGTTAAGATAGGGTGAGAGACAGCGAGAGAGTGAGAGGAAGAAAGAGAGGAAGAGATAGAAAGAGAGAGAGAGAGAGAGAGAAAGGAAGAGATAGAAAGAGAGGGGAAGAGAGAGAGGAAGATATAGAAAGAGAGAGGGGGGGGGAGATAGAAAGAGAAAAAGAGAGAGAGGAGGAGATAGAAAGAAAAAAAAGAGAGGAAGATATAGAAAGAGAAAGAGAGAGAGAGAGAGAGAGAGAGAGAGAGAGAGAGAGAGAGAGAGAGAGAGAGAGAGAGAGAGAGAGAGAGAGACACGGTGCGTTTCTTCCAGCGTTAGAGCGTTCTAATTTCAAGATAGGGCACTCACGGTAATTGGTCGAGACAAGATTTTATTTTTAGGGAGGAACCTGTTGTATTATAGGAACCGTGCAGATTGTTGCTGCATGGCAAAGATAACCCCGTTCATCACTACTCTAGCCTTCTCCCCCTTCACTCGTAGCATATCTCCGACCTTTAGCCTAAAACGTTTAGGTTTCCAATTAAAGGACTTTTTGGACCAAGTTTGACGTGTCTACATGGACCTAGAGAACCAGGTTTTGTCCGAGTTTGAGCACTGACGTTAGAATGTGGCTCGAGAACTTGAGAGCTGTGGATCGGCCAGCTGTCACATTCATTCAGTGAAAACCTCATTATTCCTCAGCCGCTCAGAGACGCGTTTCCGCGCGGATAATAATCATACATTATATTATTAGCGTCCAACAGCAACAAATTCGATGGCACAGCGATACAATATACTCCGGGAGAAAAGATGGAAGCTGGCAATTTACTCCACCCTCCAAAAAAAGTTTTCCGCGGTAAACATCATCATTGAGAGTCGCCATCACTTTCCCACATTGCGGCGGTCATAAAAGGTCAATTGTCATGTAGGCCCGGCTCGCTGCTAGCCCGATTTTCTGGAAGTCCGTTTTGTATTCATACGCCACAATGGGTGCCCCGGCTTACATACAGCGGCACTCGTCTAGTTCTCTCGCTAGAAAAGGTTGCGGTATTGTCACTAAGGTCTCTAAGGGTAATTATATATTTTTTTTATTCCATTTAGCAACGGCCACAGTCGACAAAAGTCTCCGCTTTCGCAGTCAAGTGCCGCCAGTGAATTAAATATTCGTTTCTAAATAGTTGTCCTTTCCAAGCAGTTTTGGCACACAATGAGATGAATGATGGAGCGATGAAGCAGTGGAGACAAAGTGGCAAAGCATCAAGAGTCGTACTGAAGAGAAAGATAATTTCTCGTGTAAGAACTTTGTGGAAATTTTATAAGAATTAAACAGTGAAGAGGTTAATAATAGAGACGAAGTAAGGTAAGAAGGTAGAGAGGTAGTCTAAGAGAGGAGGAAAGGGAGAGAGAGAGAAAGAGAGAGAGAGAGAGAGAGAGAGAGAGAGAGAGAGAGAGAGAGAGAGAGAGAGAGAGAGAGAGAGAGAGAGAGAGAGAGAGAGAGAGAGAGAGAGAGAGAGAGAGAGGTCATAATGACTAAAGCTATTTGCTACATTGAACTGGCTAATAATCAGACAATCAGATATTTAGAAGAAAAGAAAGTAAGACTTTAGAGGAGAAAAGGATAAGGCAGGAGTACCAAAAATCGTGTTTAAAATTAGAAATGCTTAAATGTTGCAATGATACTAGCGAGGAAAGAGTTTTTCAAATCAATAGAAAAAAAATTTTCAAAACAAAAATGAGAAACTAACTTTCTTATCTAGAAGATCATTTGTATTGTTCATTCAATGGCAAACAAAGGGAAAAAACCAACTCATTTTTCTTCAAGAAGGTATCATTAATGTTTTTGTTTGGTTTTTTTTTTTTACTTCAAATCTTCCCTTTATTTTCATTTGCTTAATGATCCTTAAAAAATGATTTTTTTATAAGTTATTAACGTTTACCTTCAAAAGTAATTATGCGAATCCTATAAAAATACAAGCTTTAATTTTATTTTTATTTTTTTTTATCTTGGATTCGGCAGTTATCTTGCAGATTGTATTAAACGAGACGAGATATTAGGCCATTGTTTGTTCGACATATTATATCTTCACATCTTCAATTATTTGTTTGCATGCGTCTTTTCAAACAAAATGCCAATAAAGGAAATGGGTCGTGAAGGATTCGACTGGAAGAAAACAAAAAGAAAGAAAGCTAATGCACTGAAAATGTGAATGTCGAAAATAATTATTATGAGTCCTTTTGTAGTTGTTAATTAGCGCTAGAACTTTTTCAAAATTATGTTCTAGGGCAAATATAAAGGATCCGAGAAAAAGGTGGCACCCAACCTGAGCGGTTAAGAATATCCTAACTGTACAAAGATTTGCAAAAACTGAGCGTTAAGAACAAAAATCACAGGAGAGAAAGCAGTGAATTGAAATTAATCATATCCTAGTTTCTGTAGAAGAGAAATAAACAGAAGCAAATATATGAAATCCATTCTAACAAAAGTTTATGTCGCCGTACGTTCTAAAGATTCACTGTGGCAATATTACCTTATATCTTCCCAGCTTTCAGATCTTGTAATATCATACTAGGAGAGAAGAAAAACCATGTTTCAAGCGAGACAATTTGACTTTGAGCTTGTGTGGTGAAGCGGACTGTGTGACAGTGGAGTTCCCATCTCGTTGGTCACCTCCTCCACCGCAGTGTCCAGAACCTCAAAGGCTCAAAGAGGTGCTTTACTAGCGTGTCTGATTAGAGCACACTTGAGTCAGCCCAGTTGGAGAGCAGGGTGGCGGACACCCATCAAGGGAGCCCTGTCCATGTAGATAACTCGTCAGGAGGTCAACAGCATGCTCGGCTGGGTTTAATTTCAAGACCACTCCTTCTTTTCAGCAATTCCGATGTCTGATTGTTGAGTAGGTAGAGTGCTCGATTGGGTAGGAAAAGTTACGGGTTTGATTTCATCTTCTGAATCCTTTACGTTGGGCTTGATTGGAGCTTCAATTCAGTTATGGGATATAACTGGTGTTTTGGGCGTGCCGAACGATGCTAGATTGACTGTGGCAGTTTTGTTTGATGCTTTGATTGAGCTGCAAGATTAATAATGGCATGTCAGAGACAATGATACTGTAAATGATAACGTTGCTAAGATTACATAAATTGCCTCCTGCCTGGTAATGGTCTTTAGCACTTTGCAAGATTTAACTGAGGAAAAAAAAAAGAATTTTTGTTTTTACTTCTACCAAGTGAGTTTGTACTGATAAGCTGAGAGTAGCTTTTTTTAGTGAAATAGTCCCCAAAAGGCTGTAAACCTTACTGTATAGAATCTTGATTTTGATGTGGAAAGCATTCTGATGAGCTGCTTCTCCCGAGAGCGCTTTTATTCATATACAATGCCGTATATAGAGTCAATTGGAGAGGTTTTTTAATGTTTTGTTATTTAACGAGATTATTTCAATCTATCCACACTTTTGTTTTACGTTAACGATACTGCAGCAGCTGCTTCCATTAACCAAAAGTCTCTATTGTGTCCAAACTCCTTTGTATAGCAATGATAGGATCACGAAAATTTCTGACACTGTCAGGCAAGAAAAAAGGTTCGTTTTGTATCATTAAAATCTCTCTCTTTCTCTCTCTCTCTCTCTCTCTCTCTCTCTCTCTCTCTCTCTCTCTCTCTCTCTCTCTCTCTCTATCTCTCTCTCTTCTCTCTCCTCTTTCTATCTATCTATCTGTCTATCTACTTATCTCTCTCAATCTATCTATCTCTCTCTTTCGATCTTTCGCTCGATGTTTCTCTGTTTCTGTCTCTGTCTTTCTCTTTCTCTTCCGTATCCTCTTTCATTCTTTCTCTATTTTCTGTTAGAGCATCCGCCTAAATATCCACAGGGATCATTTTTCGCGAGCCCGAGACCCACGCCGTGACCAATCTTTTCAGTTTTATCATGCCTGACGGGGGCTTATTTTTATCTACTATAACATCAGCTTGTTGAAGGCGTCCTGATTCAAACAATAAATTAAAACATTGCAATATTTTAACTCTTTCTCTCTA
>JAWDGP010002434.1:0-7500 GCA_033675545.1 Elysia crispata | reverse complement strand
GTTGGTGTAAGTGTAATCTCCACCACGCAGCCGTTTTCAAAGGTATTCGGGATACCCACTAATTACCCGATAATGTTTCAGGATCGATTACGCCCACATGTAGTCGTGGGTTTCTTTTACTCGTCTCTTTTGACGGAATTTTGTTGGTAATTCCAAAGGCGAGAGCTAACTTGTGATGTATTTTCTATGTTTTCGCTATTGTCCAAACTTCTGAATAGCTCGGGACGGTTTTTTATTGCGGAGATCAAAGGCTATCAGGCGCGGCAATGAGTCAGGAGGGCTCCAGCTGGAGAAATGGCGCGCGGGGGGCTCAGAGAGAGAGCCCCGCCTGGTCTAACCCCTCTTCACATGGCCTGATCAGGCTATAATCCTAGCTGGTATGTTTCTATAAAAATAGTTGTGGCCTCATGAACGAGTGTTTACAGACTGTCAACATGGCGGACCTGCGTATCGGCAGGCGAAACAGACCGTGGTAAAGTTCTAAAAAATCTAATAAATTTAATTCACAAAACCTTTATTCATCAGCATATCATACGATGAAAATGATTTTATCATTTTTTTAAACTGAAGCAAGATAGCAGTTTGATAGTTGTTAGCCCCTTTGATATGATTAATACAACTTGTAACAAGGAAGGGCGTCAGAAGAACGAACAAAGGGAAACAATAATAGGAACGATAACTCCGAGTTATGACTCAGTGATAAAACGTTCAAACCACACTTTAGCTGTGAGTAACAAACTGATTGGAAGCTCGTCTAGAGTAGGTCTGTCTTGTATTGCGACACTACCCTCGGCAAATTCTTGTTTTTTGTTCCAGCATCATAAGCATTTAAAACGATCTAAAAATAGTTTGGGGTTTTACAAAATCAGCTAATAATTCTTACTTTGAGAGCAAATCACAAAACCATTCATAATCGAACGAGTGCTTAAGTGTGCCGTTAAAAAGAAAGAGTAGCATTTTTTTTTGTATTAACTTTGAGTAGCAGCTGGTTAAAATACTAGAATTTAATAAATTGAGGTAATATTTATTTGTCTCGTTGAATTTTAATCGCTATATCTGTAAAAGAATAAATTATATTGAAAGTCTGGGGCTCATCAGTTTTTTTTTTATTAATGTTTACAGCATCAGAATGTCTACAAGACGGAGAGCTTTTAAAGCCGGATATCTCAGGTGTTTTTTTTTTTTAACTAAATCTCTAATATGATGAAGCTAGTGGGTCCTCGACACGTTCATATAATTATGTCTGTCATAGAGGTCTTATCACTCTAATTTGAACACTGTGTCTGGCTTCAGGTACTGAGCCCCTCGACTCCATAAAGTGGCGTTTGTTTACCAAAGGACTCGAACTGCAGGACAAGTGCGTTAGTCACCAGGCCACTATGGTGACGTTAGGTGTGTGGCGAGACTTTTACTTCAGAATTTTGTTTTTTAAAAAAAAAGGACAATTTTGTCCCTTTTCTACTTGCTGCTTGTCAGAAAAATATAATCCTTAGGATTAGTTCTTTCTCTCCCATCGATATTTTTCTTCTCCTAATATTAATAACGATTGCATTCTATTAGAGGATCATTCAAGAGAGACGAGCCGTTCTGGCTTGAGACAACTGAGTCACGGGGAGCAAAGAGTCTTGATCAAGCGCAATAACTTCTCTCGAACTGTTTTTATGACAAAATACGAAGTTCCACAGTTTGCAACAGAGTGAGGAATGAAGTCATCGGAGAAGAGAGGGGAGGGGATAGGAGGTTGGTGGGAGGGGGTGGGGGGGGGGGTCACAGACCTAACCAATGACAGTGTATCATATTTGTTTCCTTATTTCTATCAGGCAAACTGCGGTAAGCCCGTCTAATAAACTTCAGGGTGGTCGGCTTCAGAGTGGTGTCTAGTTTCTCTGTTCTTGTCTCACCTTGGAGAGGTCAATAAGGGCAAAACATAAACCTGATATCTCACCCCCTCCCCCTCCCCACCCTGCTTCTACACACACATACCATACTCCCCCCTCCCCCCCCCCCTTTTTCCGTCCCGCCTTACATTCTTCTGCCCTCGCTCTAGCCCCCCCCCCCCCATCTTTTCGCCGAGGGAGGCAAGTAGTAAAACGCCCCAAACACAAGAGTATAACCCCTTACTATGAGAGTGAGACGACTAGGAGGTGATATACTGTACAACAAAAGTCTCGGACAAGAGAAGAATCCTATTTTTTATTTAATCTCTGCCAATACAAACAATTAGAGGCGCGAGAGGTCCCACCTTCTACCTCTTTGATCGTTTTTTCGTTCTGTCTTTTTCTTTTTTTTTTTTCCTTTTGTGTGTGTGTCGCAAGTCTTTATGGCACCTCTTCCTAGGCATAATATTGTTCTCCCTGCTTTATCTGCGAGTTCCGAATACCGAAGAAACTGAGCTCATAGTTTTACGAATGACGCATTTAAGGGGTTCGGATTTCTGCAGCAATGTAGAAGAGCTGCTATGTCCCTATTAGCTTTGCTCTAGTGTTATTACGAGAACCAGATTTTTAAATAGATATACAGCTCTATCCGGTTTTTTAAATAGAGTATCTCTATAGATCTATCCGGTTTTTAAACAGAGTATCTCTACAGCTCTATCCGGTTTTAAATAGAGTATCTCTATAGATCTATCCGGTTTTTAAACAGAGTATTTCTATAGATATATCCGGTTTTTAAACAGAGTATTTCTATAGCTCTATCCTGTTTTTAAATAGAATATCTCTACAGCTCTATCCGGTTTTAAATAGAGTATCTCTACAGCTCTATCCGGTTTTAAATAGAGTATCTCTATAGCTCTATCCGGTTTTAAATAGAGTATCTCTACAGCCCTATCCGGTTTTAAATAGAGTATCTCTACAGCTCTATCCGGTTTTAAATAGAGTATCTCTACAGCTCTATCCGGTTTTAAATAGAGTATCTCTATAGCTCTATCCGGTTTTTAAATAGTGCATTTCTATAGTTCTATCTAAAGCGGTTGACAGTCTTAGTTTTCTTCCTTGCCTTGATTTGCTTTGTGATTTAAAAGTTAATGGGGGAAAATGTGTACATGGTGAACAAAAGTAAAATAAAAACAAGTTAGTCTATAAAGATTTTTTTTTTTGCCTTTTGAATTAGGAGCTACATAGCAGAAAAAAAGGTTTCTGTCACCAATCGAAAAAACATTTCGTTGAATCATTCATCTTTTATTCAGTAGATTATAAATTTATATATAAATATTATTAAAGCATTTCTTCACATTTGTGTGTTATAAAATGGACCAGTCACCAGAAAGCTCATCCTATTGAACGTTTAAGTCGGAAGTTCCGAGACACAAGTGCCGCCCGGAGACACCTGGTGCTGGAGTTGGGTCTTACCCTAATAACCCTTCCCTTGGTTCGACGCAAAACTTTCCTCTCCGTATAATATTTCTCCGAAATTTAGGGGACTTAGAAAAATCCTGAGAACCTTTGAATTATTCATTTCAAGGGAACTATATTTTTTTTTTTTAATTTTTATTTCAAAGGTTCAACATTGTCCTAGTTTAGTGGTATATAACCAAAACTCTTGCACAACCACACAGAAATCACAGACTGTTACTCACACGACACATTTTGCTGTAAAAATATGCAATGTGCGGTTTACATTTCGATCATAAAAAATATCATACAGTTCCATCGTTAGCATGATAGAGATATGACTGGTCTAGTAATTCCTTGTATCAAAAAGATTTATAAAATTTAATGGAAAAAAGGAAGAGCTTAACTACAACAAGATTATTGGTAATACATAAAAGAACAACAGATAAACACCAAGCAAAAAAAAGAAGGAAAATATACCTTTCAAGGTGAAAAGTAAAACAGAATAAAATATGATGGTTGTGCAATATAGGTCCGAAGAGAGTAAGGGCATAATTTCCACCATGGTTTTTGTAAAATCAAACATATATTAGATCAATTGTGTACAGACAATTTTAGAAGCGTAAAAAGGCAACAACATTAATAATGATGATGATGATGATGATGATCATAATAATAATAATAATAATAATAATAATAATAAATAATAACAACAACAACAACAACAACAACAACAACAATAAAAATAATAATAATAATAATAATAATAATAATAATAATAATAATAATAATAATAATAATAATAATAATAATAATAATAATAATAATAATAATAATAATAATAATAATAATAATAATAATAGCCTCGTTGGAAGAAAAGGATTCTAACATGGGTGTTTCCACAAGGATAAAAGTATGATAGAGTTTTGAACCGTTGGAAAGGAAACAAATGTTTTTCTTGCTTTGTTCACCACATTAATCTCATAATCGTTTTTGCAATAATATATATCTAGCAAGACAAAATTTATTATAATTAAGACGAAACCTTAGACCATTTTTTTTAATTTGTTCATTTTTGTTTTTATGATTAAAAGCAATAATAATTATAACTTTCATGCAAAATGATCCTAATGTTTCTAGACTGCTTGTACTTCAGGCGACCACTTTCGCCCGCGACCAGCTGCAGGTTTATACATCAGACAGCAACACTCGACTCGTCTGTTTTTCTAAATATTGTGTAGAACTTGTGAGCCGAGTCAGCTTTAATTGTTGCTTATTTTCTGAAGAAAACTGACAAGGCAGCCATGCAGAGAAGCAACTCAATCATAATCAAGATTTAAACAAACAACATAAAGAAAAATAGCGCAATAGTTGATCCATGAACTTTCCATATAGTTTGAATAAAAATTTTAATAATATTTTACTCATTTTTATGCACTAGAGTTATATTTACAAATTTCAAATGTTTTTTTTTTCTTCTTAATCTGACGTCAGGCTCAATTCGGTTAATCGAACACTGGAGAAAGTTCCGATCCTTTTTATATGCTTTTTTTTTCTTTTAAATCTGATATTAATTTATGAACTCCACTCTTACACAAGCTGAGATTTTATAGGGCATTTATTGTATCACATTGATCGTATACGAAACTAGAGTAAAAATCTATCTATCGATATGTCTATCTATCTATCTATCTATCTATCTATCTATCTATCTATCTATCTATCTATCTATCTATCTATCTATCTATCTATCTATCTATCTATTATCTGTCTATCTGCCTAAGAATCAATCTATCTATCTATCTATCTATCTATTATCTGTCTATATGCCTAAGAATCAATCTATCTATCTTTGTATGTATGTATCTAACTATCTATTTATCTATTCAACTCTCTATATATCTAGCTATCTACATATCTGTCTTCTATCTATTTACCTATCTGTCTATCTATCTATCATTCGTCTATCTGTCTATCTATCTATCTTACTATTTATTTACCTATATGTCTATCTATCAATCTCTCAATCATCTATCTATCTATCTAACTATCTATCTATCTATCTACCTACCTATTTATGTATCTATGTATCTATGTATATATGTATCTATCTATCTATCTATCTAACTATCTATCTATCTAACTATCTATCTATCTATCTATCTATCCATCTATCTATCTTTCTACCTGTTTATCTATGTATGTATGTATGTATCTTTCTATCTATCTATATCTCCTGTCGCTACGACCCTCCTCCCATTTTTTCGCTCAGTATCACGCTTTCCATATAACTTATCATATTGCTGCGCAGTCAATATTCTCTTCTACAACTTACAATTTATTTTAGAGGGGTAGAAAGAAAAGAAGACCAAAACTGTTGTGATTGAAAAGTGCCATAGAATTATTAAACTATAATAACGGAATTCCCTCGGTATAAAGCCAGTAAGTCACCAGTACCATGACTCATGACTCATGACTCTGACAATGCTCCGTACATTATTGCACCAGCTAGGACCCCCACCCACTCAATGAAGGACAACTTTTATGAGAACTTAAGAATTCGTTTCATCTTTTCTCGTTTTGTGACAGCAGTAAAATGTGAGGTACCCATGACGCTGGGTACTTTGTGGGGACTGATTGGGGCTCCTTGAGATGTTTCGCTTATGATGTGTCCTCCAATTCACGGGCTTATGGTAAAACTCAGACCTATACCGAAAAGACCGTTTATCTACTTGTTTTTCTCTTTCCTTTTTTCTTTTTTTTCTTTCAACAAGTGACATCACCCTCTTCTTTGATTTGGCTGAGATTGGTTGATATCGCGGTTGCACTTCATGAATTTTCCAAGCATTCCTTACAGTTCAGCCAGCATGACGGGCAGTAAGGGTGGGTCTCACCTGTCATCCCCATATATAACTACTACTACTACTACTACTACTACTACTACTACTACTACTACTACTACTACTACTACTACTACTACTACTACTACTACTACTATTACTACTACTACTACAACTACTACTACTATAACTACTACTACTACTACTACTTCTACTACTACTATTACTACTACTCACTACTACTACTACTACTACTATTACTACTACTGCTAGCAGCAAGCTGCTGCTTCTGCTGATGCTGCTGGCCTCTGCTACCCTGCTTGCTGCTAACTGCTAACTCGCCTAGCACCTTTAACCTACTTCAACTGCTCTTCTTCTGCTAGCTGTAACAGCAACTGCAGACTAGACTGTATGCTGCTGCCTTCCCTTTCTTCCTGCTTGCTGCTGCTTTAACAACTCGCTGCTAATGCTGCGCTGCTGCTTAACAATGACAGCAGTCGGCTGCCTTAGGCCCCGCTACAACCACCTGCTGCTTCCTTTGCTGCTGCTGCTAGCACCTTGCTGCTGCTGCTGCTTGCTGCTAGCAACGGCAACGGCCGATAGCGGCCTGTGCCCCAGCAACGGGAACCTGCCCTGCTGCTCTGCTGCTGCTGCTGCTGTATGCTGCTTTGCTGCTCTGTAGCTGCTGCTGCTGATGCTGCTGTAACAACAGCACAGCTGCTGTGCTGCTGCTGCTTTCTTCCTCTCCTTAGCTGTGCTGCTGCACGCTTCCAGCTGCTGCTCTGCTGTGCAACAGCTGCTGCCGCTCTTCTTCACTGCTCAACAGCATAACAACGCCGCTCTTATGCTGCTGTTCCTTCCAGCACGACGGCAGCTGCTGCCGCAGGCCTGCCTAGCTGCTGCTGCTCTTTGCAGCTGCCTGCCTTCCAACTGCTTCTGCTGCTAAGCTGCTGCTGCTGCTGCTGCTGCTGCCTTTGCTGCTGCTGCTTCCAGCACCAGCAGCCTTTGAGCACGACCGACATGACTGCTGCTGCTTGACGACGTAACGTTCTACTGGCTGCTGCTGCTGCTTTAGCTGCTGTAGCTGCTGCTGCTGCTGCTGCTGCTGCTGCTGCTGCTGGCAGCTGACAGCGAGCACGATTGCTGCTGCTTCTTTGCTAACAACAACCTTTAACAACTGCTTCTTTGCTAGCTGCTATATGATTAGCTGCTACCTTCCAACTGATTGCTGCTGCTTGCTGCTGCTTTGCATTGCTATGCTATTTCTTCTTCTTCCTTTGCTAACTGCTTCTTCTTCTTTGCTTCTTCTTTGCTAGCTATTGTTCCGT
>JAWDGP010002433.1:0-10223 GCA_033675545.1 Elysia crispata | reverse complement strand
TTAAGCACTCTTTGGCGGATTTTTGTCTTAAGATAAATTTGGAAAGTACAGACTTAGCGTATTTCCCATATGAGCGATATAGTAGGCCTAGATCTCCAAAAGCTAGATAATTTTGTTAAATCCCTTATATATTCTTTATAATGTTGATGAAAATAAATTGGCACAGATTATTTCCCGCAAGGAAAGGCACATTTGGGTCATGTTTCTGGAATCCAAAGAATTAGTCGATTTAACTAAAAGTGAGGCATCCATGGGAAATCAGGTGCAAGTCAGAATTTTAACAGATGGAGTCTTTGATACCACTTAATAGTAAAAAAAAAAATACTGGCCCTGAAGAAATGAAAAAAAAAACCGAACATAGTTTTTTTTTTTTATCTTTTGATAATGTTGATATAAAGATTTGAAAAAGGACCCTTGCATTACCAGTTTTTATCTTTATATATATATATAGAGAGAGAGAGAGAGAGAGAGAGAGAGAGAGAGTGAGGGGGTAGTGCGTCAGAGATCCCTCTTTACAACGTTGGACGAACTCCCCGGCTCGACCCCTCCTGCAGCAGCCATATTGCCCTAGTGTTTGGGTGGATCCCGTCTGAGGAGACTTTTCCTCGACTAGAGACAGAAAGTCTCCACTTCCGGAAAATCAGGAAACGTGAAATGAACCCAAAAAACTATCTTGATTATAGACCACACTGTAAATCGACCATTGATTGTGAAGTAAAGGCCAAAGGTCACGTCGCTGAGGACGAACAATATGAATCAATGTTCGATTATACAAAATCATTCATTGAAAGAGCAAGCCAGGTCACCATATGAGACGATGCGAGATGTAAGTTCATACTTTGTGATATCCTAGATTAAAAAAAACCGTAGAAAAATGTTTAATTAAGTTCGTTCAGAAAAAAATTAAAGTATTACAACACTAAGAAATCATGTCGTTTTGTCTCTGTCTTTATACCTTTCAAAGAGACACACAAGCGATTTACTGGAACCGGCCTAAGGTGAGCTGAATCGAAGACTCAAACATAAGCTGCTATTACCCTTATATTTTTCCTCCCCCTAACTTTTGCCTTTTAAAAAGCGAGGCATGTGGAGAACTCTCTTTCATTCTGAATTACCCTGTGAAATCTTCTTTCTATGTTACCTACACATTAATTTTGTTTAAGGTATTCGGGTTTGTAAGATTCTATCTAGAATTGCCACATCTGCTTGCCATACCATACCATACCACATTATTTGAGCACGCCTTATCGACAAATCATTGAGTTTTTCCTCATGTCGTTACAGTGTGCATAAACATGAAGTGTCTGTATTGGATCCAACAGCAATTATTTGATTTATCTCTTCTTCAAGCGCCTTTCTCTTATTTTCTAATTTTGACTTTAGTTCCACCTAATGTTGATGTGTTCTTACTTTTCGCTTACCCTTAAGTGAGCGCAAAAAACTTATGATCTTACAGCCTCGCTGCATTCCAGTTGAGATATTCTTCGTTTGACATTCCTGCTCTTTTGAATTTACTAGATTCATCTAGATTCACAATTTGATTTGGCTAAGCGTTACATATAAATAATAAATTTCAGACATCTATTCTAAGGTCTATTCCATCGAGATGAGATTTAAGACGAGTTTTCTTACTGTCTGAACTTACCATAAAGTTTACTCCCAAATACTATGAATCTAAAAGGGTATAAAATTACCAAATACCAATAGGTAATAAGTCCAACAACGATGTGGCCGACACCAGGGCACAGCTTCAGCGCTGCTGGTGTGGGCACCATTGATCATGATAATCAGTCGGAGCGGCTAGTGTGGGTACCATTGCTCATGATAATCAGTCGGAGCGGCTGGTGTGGGCACCATTGCTCATGATAATCAGTCGGAGCGGCTGGTGTGGGTACCATTGCTCATGATAATCAGTCAGAGCTGCTGGTGTGGGCACCATTGCTCATGATAATCAGTCGGAGCGGCTGGTGTGGGTACCATTGCTCATGATAATCAGTCGGAGCGGCTGGTGTGGGCACCATTGCTCATGATAATCAGTCGGAGCGGCTGGTGTGGGCACCATTGCTCATGATAATCAGTCAGAGCTGCTGGTGTGGGTACCATTGCTCATGATAATCAGTCGGAGCGGCTGGTGTGGGCACCATTGCTCATGATAATCAGTCGGAGCGGTTGATGAGCTCTGCCTTCCGTACTGTTCCTATTTGAAATGAATACATTGCCCTAATATAACCAGTTATAATATTTTCAATTTAACTCATTTACATTCCAAAATACTCCATATGTGGTGGTAGAATAATTTCACCTTTGTTTCCTCCAAATATATACATGTAGATTTCTTGAATGTTACACACAAAGAAAAAAGACCAATTTAAAAAAAAAGTCACTGATCTCCTTGTTTTCTAAGTGGTGTTTTGTCTTTTCTTCACAGTCTGCTTTTTACCTGATAGGAATATCACAAATACAAAAGAGATTAAGAAATATTAATTTAGTTATGTTTCCTTATATATTCAAATCATGTATTTTTTTTTACCTTTTCATGACAGAGAGGGAAGAGAGAGAGAGAGAGAGAGAGAGAGAGAGAGAGAGAGAGAGAGGAGGGAGGGAGAGAGAGAGAGAGAGAGAGAGAGAGAGAGAGAGAGAGAGAGAGAGAGAGAGAGAGGTACATTTAATCAATCCTTTTACTTTACGACGTGAAAATGTAAAATAGAGAAAATGTACATAGAAAACTCAACTTTTACTTTTATCAATACCAAGAATCCTTTAAGATCAAGGCCATCTTCAAATACATGTATCTACTAACTAAGCTCCGTGAAAAAAGAAGCAAAACAAAGCAAACAAACAAAACAGAAAAAAACCAGCACCTCCCAAAAACAAAACAAAACATAAAAAAACAACAAAAATATCAACAACAACAAGAAAATAGAGTGCAGCTCCTAAATTAAGAAAACAAAGCAAAAGGTAAAGAATTGGAGTGCAAGAGCTTTCCTTTTCCTACCTATCCTTTCATTCTCCTTTGGTTCTCTTTATTTATCTGTTTGTCTTTTCAATCAAGCTATTCTCTCTCTCTCTCTCTCTCTCTCTCTCTCTCTCTCTCTCTCTCTCTCTCTCTCTCTCTCTCTCGCTCTCTCTCTTTCTCTTTCTCTCTGTATCTGTCTGCCTCTTTCTCTTGCACTCCAATTCTCTACCTTTCATTCTCTTTCACAAATTTTTTCCCCTTTAATTTCTTATCTGTTTAGTATACTTATCTATTTTCATTTTCACTTATTTATTCATTCCTTCCTTTTTTTTTTTGTAAATACTTATTTAGACAATCATTTATACAATATATTTAGTTAATAATTTTTTTTACCCTTATTTTATTGACTGCATGTATTTTTTGTAACTTTTTAACTTATTTGTTGTATTTTTTATTTGTATACTTTTATATTATTCTTTTTGACCTTTCTATATAAAACCCCTTTTTTATTTTTTATGTTTATATTGTTTGTGAGGGATAGGTACCTTTGGTTTATTGATAAAACAATGATAATAGTATTTCAAAGTTAAGACAATGCCAGAATTGGTCCCAAGTCCCCATCCTTCCATAATTATGAGTCACCAATGACGTCCGCAATTAAATTGTGCATCATATACTAATTTTAGAGTGGAGTCCTACACGTAGTAGGCCCTCCTTAAATTACATAAAAAGGGGTATCTCTCAAACTAACTTTATACTCGACCATATAACGAACGACCGTCAGTTTGACCAACATCCAGAGACAGTCGGTGCTGGGGGTATGTGCAAATATGTAATATAGCACACTTAGTGATCTAGATCTGGCAGCATCTTTTTATTTAGATAATTCATTGCATATATCAATAGGATGCTGAACCAAACTCTGGAGGAGATCATCCGACATTTATGCCAAATTTTGGCTTTAATTTATTTGATTAAAAGTCTATAAGAATAATCCGTTATAGTTTGATTTGTTAGTAAAACAGTCGATGAAGTTTTGACTTGAGGTTATGCATTTTATATTGTTTTGCTCATTCTCGTGGCTTGAGATGACCTGGAAACTGATATTAGATCGAGAGGTAGAATGAGACCGAGTTTCATTCTTAAACCGATAAAGCGCTGTATTTTGTATATAGAATACAGGCATTAGATAGATAGATAGATAGATAGATAGATATATAGATATATAGATAGATAGATAGATAGATAGATATGTGGGAAAGGTACCTTTTGGTTTAATGATAAAACAATGATAATAGTATTTCATAGTTAATAGTTTTATTAATCGCTTTATTCCTCCGTTAATTCCCCTCATTACTTCTTTAAGTCCACCTTTTCTCGTCATTAAGTCTTGAGGTAAAGGTATAAAGTTGTACTCAATGATCCCCAGCAATCATGAGTCAACGTGTGCAAGAGTGGGAGCGGAAACGCTTGGGAAATCCCTGACGTCAAAACCGAATGAATCAGCTTAGTTACGCATTAGATACGTCAGTAGGAGGATCGTACCCACCTGAAGACAATGCCAGAATTGGTCCCAAGTCCCCATCCTTCCATATGAGTCACCAATGACGCCCGCAATTAAATTGTGCATCATATACTAATTTTAGAGTGGAGTCAAGACGTAGTAGGCCCTCGGTAAATTACATAAAAAGGGGTATCTCTCAAACTAACTTTACATTCGACCATCTAACGAACGACCGTCAGTTTGACCAACATCCAGAGACAGTCGGTGCTGGGGGTATGTGCAAATATGTAATATAGCACACTTAGAGATCTAGATTTGGCAGCATCTTTTTATTTAGATAATTCATTGCATATATCAATAGGATGCTAAACCAAATTCTGGAGGAGATCATCCGACATTTATACTATTGGCTTTAATTTATTTGATTAAAAGTCTATAAGAATAATCCTTATAGTTTGATTTGTTAGTAAAACAGTCGATGAAGTTCTGACTTTGAGGTTATGCATTTTATATTGTTTTGCTCATTCTCGTGGCTTGAGGTGCTCTGGAAACTGATATTAGATCGAGAAGTAGAATGAGACTGAGTTTCATTCTTAAACCGGTAACGCGCTGTATTTTGTATATAGAATACAGGCATTAGATGGATAGATAGATAGATAGAGAGATAGATAGATAGATAGAGAGAGAGAGAGAGAGAGAGAGAGAGAGAGAGAGAGAGAGAGAGAGAGAGAGAGAGAGAGAGAGAAACAAGTAAGAGACGGAAAAATAGTATATTCACTAACCTACTTACCAATTTACGTCCGTCTGTTTATCAGTGTATAATTCCATACATTAATGGAGGAATGAGTCCTGTTACGTTGTATTAATATTATCCATTATGTTCCTTGCAGTAATTTGTTTCACTGAGTCGTATGGCATTTCTAAACATCACGAAGATAGTACAACTATGTCGCAACTGATTTCATTATCATGTGAATATGTTAAGATACATTGCTTATGTCTGTGTTTTATGTTCATCTCAGGAGCCTTCCTGAGCCTTCCTGAGCCTTCCTGTGCCTTCTTGAGCATTTGCTTTTAATGAATGAATGAATAAAGCTATAGACACTGCCTTATGCCTGCATTCCATGAGAAATTAGAAGAGAGAAAGAGTGAAAGAACACGTAGTCATTCGAAATAAGAACCGTAAGCTCTGTCGTTGAGCATTGAAAGCCACCGGGCCATCCCCGCCCCTTCCACAAGAGCTTTATTTTGTATTTCACAGTTATATGAGAATATCCCTGTGTAATTTATTGTTCTTGTTTTTGGTGTCTGATGAGGGCGTAAAGCCGAAAGCTTTGTTTTGTAAAATTTAGAGCTGAATCCCACTTACAGTTTTTTTTTTAATTAAACGGTGCTTCGCAACTATTCACAAAGATCCCAACTGCGACATTCAATTTTAATTTACATTTACTTCGCTAGCCTATTTTCATTAGCAGTGAGAGAAAACACACGAAGGAGAGACAAGAAGGGACATGGGGGCAGAGATTAAAAGTTGCACGTTCAAGAAGGAACACTCCATGTATAAAGAATATTGCTTATGATAATTATGATAATTTAAGATGGATCTGCATTATCACACTAGTCTTATGGATTGTGCGATATGGATAAAAAATGTGATTCCATTGTTGAAAGGGCGTAACAAAACATGTTTCTCTGTGTAAATAGGAGCAATTTTCACGACAGTTAATGGTGAACATGTCTAAGAAAACTATTAAATAAACTAATAAAACTATAAGTTCCAGAATAAATTAAGATGCAGAGGTGACCAAAGATGTTTGAGGAATGTAAAGAGATTAAGTGAGTAAGTATGTTCTGGGTCTGCAGTAGTGTACATTGGTGTGAAATTTGTGGTAAGAAAGCAAATCATAAAAATGTGTATTAGTTAATTTTCTGCTTAGGCTTTTGATTTTTGACACGTGTATCATTAACCTGTGGTATTCCGTTTTTGTATCATTACTGACGAAGCTATTAAAGCGAAACGTCTTCTATGTCAAACACAATTTTTTTCTTAGTTCATTGTGCTTGAGTTTAAGTTGGTTGTTTTTTTTTTGTTTTTTTTTCATGTTGTGACACCTATTCAAATTTCTGTGATCCATAGGCTAATCGACGCATGAATTTAAGATAGTTAACCTTGACCACTTACATGGCAGCTCTCGTGTGCATTTTTAGACAGCTTTGTTTTACTTTCCACAGCTATACTTGTTAACGTTTATTTAAAAAAAAAAAAACCTAAAGTTTGCAGGATATATTCTGTAATATAGTGAAAAAAAATATTGAGTAGTCCGAGTAATTAAATATTTTTTTTCAAAATTTTGCCTGATGCACATTTATTAAAGTTATGATGTTCAACATCCACAACTATAAATCAGGCAATTGTTTGTTTCGATGGCGAGGCCTATGTGACCCTTCTAAAGAAGAACACAAAAGCTGGCTTATTAACTCCATCAACATTGCACTTCTTTGTAACCTAAGAAATGAAAATTAAGCCAGCATATTAACGAGTGTTGTCTTAAGTTTATTCACCTGTAGTTTTTTAAGTCCAAGGCTTCTTTCTTTAGCTATAAATCTGGAGTCTGTAGTAACGTTAATTTACGTTCTTCAAGCTAGGTGCTTAATGTGTGCCTTTATGCAGAACATGGCTGCCGGTTGCAGGCGTATTGATTACGTTGTTGTAAAATAACTAGTCTAGGATTCGTCGCTTATATTAGGATCTGAATTTCAAAGACAGGTGGGATTATATCTAAACGTGTCTGTAAATTTTTGTTTTATGTCCTATCTTCTCAAAGTGAACGGATTTTAAGATTTAGAAGTCTAGATCTAGGAGATCTAGAATCCAGATCTAACAATAATCTTGGCCTTTTCTAGCGTTATAAATAAATTTTCATATACTCCTACTAAAAGATAGATCTAGAAATCTGAGTTCTTTAATTCCACTTTGCCATTGTAAGCTGAAAAGATAGATTTTAATCAAAGTTATCAATCTGAGACAAAAAATGAGCCATACTTTTGAAATTTTGTTCAATCTTATCAAATCACATTCAGAAAAAAACAATATCGTGAGGTGTCTCGTGCTGTTAGTGTTAAATTTTAAAATAATCGTAAAAAAATACCACTTCATGATCAACTCAACGTTCAAGATTTCAACTTTTGAGTTAAGCCTATATATTTACAGTGGACTACTCTGGTGTTGAAGTCAGAAAGGTTGGATCTTCGTTTATGTTGATTTAATTTGCTGGATCTGAACCAACCCCTTTATCTTTACTATTAGAATAAACGGATGTGTTGACTTCCCCAATCATAACCGTTAAATTATCTGTGTTGACCATATTTTTCAATCCCAGATGATTATCTGTCTTTTTTTAAATCAAACGGTTGTGTTGATAATAATTTTCGCTCGCTTCTCTCATCAACGATCTTTCCGTCTCGTGTTCTGGCAGTGCTAAAGCCTAACAAAGATGATTGTAAAACCTTTTCTGCTTTTCTTAATGTACCCGTACAATACTGTGCCTAGTTGAGAAGGATGGTGCCAACAGCACATAGTAGTAAGAAGTTATGCTGTAAAAGCAGCTAATGTGCCATTGGTCTAAGCATATTGGCCAGAAATAGTTTTCGTCCTGCCCACTTGATTGCTCAGACGTCAGAGTTAATTATACGTAGCATTCCTTTGCATCACTGAGATAACTATACTGCAACCTCATCAAGACCTAAGGTCAATTTCGTTATGTGTGCAGGACACAGATTGTCCAATGGCCTATATGATGGTTCTGGTCAGCATGACTGGAGTAACAGGCATCTCGTGGCACAGCAAACACTCCCCCCGTAGTTCGATGTGCATGCCCAAAATGCATTCAATGACAGGAATTTTGTTGACGTGACAAAAGCGCAAAACTGGGCGCCCCACTTTCGTATCAAATTGAAGAATATTGGTGAAAGTGGAGGTGCTCCTGGAAACTGATTGGGTTGTGGGTGTGTTTGTGTATGTGCAATAATGCTAGCCTCTAGTGAACCTAATTTACAAAATCTAATGGGTGGCAATGTATAATTTCCACTTTCAATATCAGACGGTCAGAAAAATGAAAGCAATAATTATTAATGGGAAGATAACAGGCTATGTCTTTCTTTTCTTTTCTGTTAGCTCCACATGTTGACACAAACTTCAGATCTACAAAGTCAGCTCCTTGCTCATTCCTCTTCACTCTTATCGTCACATGGATACAGCAACCTGTAAAATTCTTGGGTGACCCAGCAAAAATAATCCCAACCTCCATCTTTTGAAAAAAAAAACTTAAAAAACAAAAACAAAAAAAAACCAGTGTATCATCAAGCCAAGTAACACAGGTCATGCCATTGACTTCATTGATGCACTTAAAACACAATTAAGTCCCTTGATAAACATTGATGTACGCAGTATACAGTAAAGTCACTTGATTTTATCCTACGCTTGGGTTAATCTGACGGTTACATTGGTGTAGTCATAAATCCTCCAGCTACATCAAGTTAACCGTAGTTGACTGTATATATAACATTTTTTTATTGTAAAGTCTAGATCTTCAGCAGTTCATGCTGAGTACAAATTCAATGCTATTTTTTCCCCAAATTAAAATTTTAAAAAATTGCAAGCTTGCATTTAAACATAAAGATGTTTCACTCGAAACACTTAAGATATACAAAAGTGAAGTAACATGGCTCAAAGTTGAAAAGCTGTTCATATCCTTTGGTAGGACTTCTGATTGGGTATGTTGGTTTAGTGTATTTACAGGATATGAGGGGGTAAATTTTTTTTTATATTGCTAATTCATTTTTAGAAAATGATTTTTACTTACTTGAGGCATTAATAGACCCTGGTCTTGGCATTTTTTTTTTTTTTTTGATAATTTCAATACTTTTCCAGAAAAAAAATTTTAAAATTGCCAACAATAATGTTCATAAATTTTCCAGTATTTTTCAAATAAATAATTTTTTGAAACAAAAAAAAATTGATAGTTTAAGGATATTGTCATGGCTCAGTATTTCATTGCAACAGATCATCCTTTGGTAAACAGCAGAGTTATACTAACTTTTGTACCTAAAAATGCCATTTTCATTTATTATAATATCTCTGAAACAAAATTTCCAAAAAAGTTAATTTACAAAGTTCAATGAGAAAAATGATGCTGTATTGATAATGATCCTCTTTTTCGTCAGCATAGAAAATAAAATCCTTAGAGTTATGGATAAAATAAATGTGGCAGGGTCACACCTGTCAGGCAATAGAGGTAAGGCATTTTATCTGCTGGAGCATTATTGGTAAACTAACTTGATTTGAAAAATTTAAAATTTCTTTCTTCTTTTTTTTTTTCTTGATTATTAATCTGTTGAAATTTCTATTCTACAGGTTTCTTGAACAGAGGCTTTGATTTCATAATAGAGCAACCTGCATGAATTAGCAAATTGACATTGGTAAGAATTATCAAACAATTTAATTTGAACAAGAAATAACCCTCAATTTTTTTTTTTTTTTTTTTTTTTGCATCAAATGGTTATTATATTGCTTTTGGTTTTTAAAGGCCAGAGACTTTCTACAAGTGTTATGACTTTATACCGCTTGCCTTAAGGAGTACATTCAGTATTTTAGGCCTCCTTTGTTGAAAAGACCTGAAACAAACAGAAGACTGTGAGAAATTATCTATGAAACTGAATCCTTTTCATCAATACAATCATGGTACAATGGCAATCAGGTTTCTT